>JAZKJV010000590.1:288234-664521 GCA_037367405.1 Ottelia alismoides
AGATGGGGGTAGATAAAATCGGCACTCCACCACTTTGAAATTTCTTCATGGACTACGTCTCGAAGATTTGGATTCAACCGTTGTTGGAACTCACGCGACGGCCTAGCATTATCCTCAAGATAGATGTGGTGGGGAGCATAGAGCCGGACTAATCCCCTGGAGATCAGCTATACTCCAACCTATTGCCTTGCGGTTTCTCTCAAAAACCTCCATCAGACAGATTGCTCTCCAGTCAAACCTGCTGAGATAATGACTGGGTGCATATCTGGCTCACCCGCAAGGAATCCATACTTCAACGACTGCGGCAGAGGTTTCAGTTCTGGACAACTGGGAGGTGGCAGATCTGGCTTCTGATATGTCTGTGTGAAGGCAACCAGGTCTGCATGGGAGAACTCTCGCTCTACATTAATCTCTGATGAAGGGCGGCCTGCTGAATCATCAATAAACTGCACTGGTTCGCACTCTGTCATGGCTGTTGGCTAAGAAGGAATCAGACAAGGCAAATAGTCATCAAAATCATCCCAATCAATGTCTGAATCCGAGGGATCAGAAGAAGATGAGCAAGAATGAAAATCATCGGCACCTCGTCCCGACACTGTCAGCCTCAGGTGTATCCTCATCCAGGGGTGTCTCTCCCGGCTCTCGACTGCCATGAGCTTTAGATATAGTGAATTTTGGGCAAAGCGAGGGTCAGTGCTACAGGATCTGTCCAGTTAGATTCATCATCTGTCATCAGAAAAGCACACTCCTGGTGGATGTACTAGCTCTTCCTCGGTCATCTGCGCTGCTTCGCTGGATTGCTCTGAGCATTCTAGTTCTCTGGCTCTTGTTTCTTCGATCGTCTCTATTTGTATGGTTTCACCCTCTACGTGAAAACATACCCTCCCACAATCATGATCGGTCACTGATGAATCTACGTTTCATCATCTTTATTCTATCATTTTGTCTTGAAAACCCCTAGTAAATGCGTGTAAATAGGCTTAATTCATGCATTTTAGCATCTATGCATATGTGTGTAAATACTGTATAAAATACGGTTTTTAATGCCAAAATATAGAATAAAGAAAAGAAAAGAATAAGAATAAAATATTGTAAATATTTTATGACCCGAAACCCCGAGACCTAGGCATCTTGATGAATAGGTCGACAAGGGAATAAAGTAGGGGAGATAAGGGCCAAATACCTTATAATTATTAATTCATTCTTTATTCATTTTGGGACCTATTTTTGGTTCCACTTTTTATACATCAAATAAAGAAACTTTGTACATGAAAGTTGTAGATAATTTAATAAAGAAAAATACAAAATTGATTTCCACAGAAAAATAATGTACAGATAAAAGTTATGGTCTGAACAAGATTCCAAATCCCAACTTCCCAGACCAGTATCTCACAAACGACAACTCCAAATGCAGCATACTCACCTTTAATTGTATATAGAATAAATAATCTAATTAATGGGTGGTGGTTTTGCATTTGGCGGAGCTACGGTTTGAAAAGTTGAGTTTGGACACCTATTGTATACCTGTACTGAATAAAATATTCAATTTATTCTTTATTCATTATTTGTTCATTTTTTTACATTTTTATATTTTTGTAAATATTACTTATAATAATTGTGAATATTAAAATCAGAAGAAAAATGTAAATAAAACTCAAAATAAAATATATATACATTTGATACATAGGTATTATACATATACTTATACCTATATAAAATACACTTCTATTTTATTAAATATACATAATATATCAGAAAAAAATAAATAAAAAATATTTTATGTATATAAAAGTATCTTATAATTTTATAAAATAATAAATAAAAAATAATAAAATTAAAAATACCTAAATAAAAATCAAATAATCAAACATATAGGTAATTATACCTATATAAGGGTGTAAAAAAGCAATTTGTAAAAATATAGCTCATAAAATAAACAAAAATCACCATAAAATACTTCATAAAATTACAAATATTTTTTATTTTATAATCAAAATTTAATTAATTCATCTGCTATTTTTAATTCATTTTATAAGGTTTTTTCGCCAAGGAATTTTCGGGTTGGTCCACGTGGACCAACCAGAGCACTCCATTGGTTGACCTCGGTCAACTCCCTGACCGAGGTCTGACCCTATCAGGAGCGGTTTGACCCTGTTTCATCCTTTTTTCGAGGAGGCCTCGTTCACTATTTGGTGATGGCCTTCATGGAATCTCTTCCTCGGTCAATGGTGATTCACGCCCAAGTGATTCCTTGGGCTGTGGATCACTGACCGAGGCGGTTGGACCTCGTCTTCCACGCCACACGTCAACCCTTCAAAAGAGCTCCCCGACTTCGATCTGAACCTAATCCTTCTTCCGCCACTTTCAATCGCAAACCCCTACTTCCTTCGTGCTCCTCGTGACAGGGGGAGTTGAATCGACCCAGGGTTCGTGAAGATTGGTGTAGAATCGAGAGATTCAGTCCCTCGCCGGAGCTCCACGTGCTTCATCGCCCGTCGCCTCTGGTGAGTCCCCTCCTCCTTTTTCTTCGTCTTCTTGTAGCTGTAGTGTAGATTAGGTTAGCCCAGTAACAGTTTAGCTTGTCGTTCATGCCAATCACCGAGAATCCTCGATCGAAGCCACGACGGAGCTGAGCTCCGCCCAACGTTTCTGACCACTCCAGTGATCCGCCGCCGTCCAAAACACCTCCATCCTTCTCCCTCTGCTCCGTCATCACACCACACCCTTTCAGATCCCTCGATCTCGCTCAGATCGAGCCATCGAGCTCCCCTCTTCGCCGCTCGCCGGAGCTCTTCGCCCGCACCACCTTTCGCTTCATTTGATCCATCGGACCTGGCCATTTTGTTCGCCTGGATTTTGTGCACCTAACATTTCAGGTTCGAGCCCCAGAGAAGGCTCCGTCGACCTCCATCGATTCCAGATATCTCCGCCAGGTCACCTTCCTCGTCCGGCCATTCTACGCCGCCTCCGCCTCGCCGGAGGCCACATTCGACGCGGAAGGATCCCAGGATCCTTTTGCCCTTGATCCTGGGGTCGGAGCGGCCGTGTGTCGGCCGCAGTCGCCGCCCGAAGTTCACCGGGGAGGTGTCTTCGTGAACCCCTCCCTACCGTTGGATCCGACGCTTTCTCCAGAAGCGACGCCAGCCGCCCGATCGCCTCGCCCTCTCCGCCGTTCGATCTTCGCCACGTGTCCAAGTGCATCGCCATCGACCGCAAGATCGAGTCCTTGGGTATTTTTGCATATTCCACCAAGCATTTTTATTTTTAACTTTTAGTCCAGTAACTTTCATTTGTAGTTTAAAAAGTTTTGTAATATTTGCACTTAGACCCTCACTGTTTCACTATTTGCACTTAAGTCCACGCCACGTCACCTCACGTGACAGGGGCGTGTGACTTGTGGGTATTTTGCATGTTAGGCCCCGAACTTTTGATTATTTGCAATTACATCCCTGTGCGTAGTTAATTAAATATCTTTTTGGATAAATTGCATGTATGCCCTGCCGGTTTTTAAATTTGCAATTATGCCCCGTGGAATGGTGTTTCACGTGATATGTGCGTGGTTTTGGTGAAATTTGCAGCTGAGCCCTTGGATGTTTTATAATTACATTTATACCCCTTCCAGGCTTAGGATTTTTGTGTGCTTAGCTTATTTATTTCACACCTCTTTTAATTGTGAAAAATTCTCAAAAAATAGGGTTAAGCTCCTGTGTGCTTCTCTTTTCACGCTATATTTTTAGTTTTTAATTTTTATCATATTTTTATATTTATTAAAAATAAAAAACATGCTTTTTCTCTACTATCTAGTTTAGAAAATGCCAAAAAAAATTAAAAGGTCTCGAAAAATTCCAAAAAATTGCATAGTGTCTATTTTACCAAATTTTAGTGTCAATCCAAAAATCACTAAAAATCTCAAAAGAAAAACCCTAAAAATTTAAAAACATTCAAAACTTCAAAAAATCTATAAAATTGTAGAAAACTCCAAAAATAGTAAACTCAGTTCCTGTTTACTCTATATTTTGGTTTTCTTTATTTGAAATTAGTGTGAAAAATTTTGGTTGCTATTTGATAATTTTAATCCTCATTTTGCTCACAGCCAGCCACATTTTCCACTGATTTCCCTTATTTAAGCCTTTAAAAATATCAAAAACACCTTAAAAAATCCCCAAAAAGCACAAAAACAGTAAAAATCTTAAAAATATTAAAACATTGAATTTCTGAATTTTTGGTTATTTTTGTGCATTTTTATAAATAGATTATCTTGTCTTTTTATTCCATTAGCTTTATTCCAATATTGAAAAAATATATATATAAAATATAAAATTATAAAAATCAGTAAATTAAAAATCAAAATACAAAAAGTAGAAATTAAAAAATTAAAAAAATATTTAAAATTAAAAACCCACCGAAAGAAATTAGTTTGGCTAAGTGATTCATTAGACCTAGGGTTTGGATTTCTATCTACACTCTGCACTGTTGTTTCCTGTGTTCGACCCCTACCTGCTTGCCATTATACATTGTTAGTAGGGTATAATAAATTTTTAATCTTGCTCTTAATTGCTTTATTGATTGTGTGGGTTAATTGTTGAAGACCGAGGAGGCTTGAGTAGTGGCATCAGCGACAGTGAGTCTGATTTTGTCAGATCACTATTTAGCGGCTCTCGTAATCTCGCTTTTCAAATGGCGCCGTTGCCGGGGAGCATCGGCTTGTAGAGTACTTTTGGTCTTCTATTTACTTAGCCATTTTTGATTATTTGTCTCTTGTGCATCATTTATTTGGAACTGTTTGACACCTCTTTTGTTTTCTTGCGAGGGACCGCTGACCGAGGAGGATCGCCTAGGGGATCCTGCGCAGCCTTGGGAGGAGGAGCCGGCTATTCTACCCTAGCCGGCAGGAGAGAGAAGGAGAACTAGAGAGAGAGAGATAGTTCTTTTATTTTTGTAAGAGAGAGCTTTGTTTAATTTGTAATAATATAGGACTTGTACACTTGAACACTTTCAGGCCTAATTTCCGGGTGTTTGTTCACCCGGGGGCTCACCGCGGTTTTCTCGTGTTTTATCGACCGTCATTTTCCGGTTTTGTTTTCTTTTTATTTCTTTTGTGGATTGAGCTCTTAGATTAGGTCATGCTTGATTCGATTAACCTAGGTCCAAACACCCAATAACTCTTGCATGTTCCTATAGTTCGTATTGGACTTAGATTAATTAAGTAGTTGATCATTGGCTCTCGATCCGCACGCTGCGAGCTCACTCCACACAAGCGCTTTCTCCTAACTCAAATGTGTTGAGCAGAGGAGGAGTGAGCCTAGACCTGGACACTAGGATTGGAGTTGACGGTTAACTCGTGGTTTCTCACGCTAGCAGTTGCCTATCTTAGGAGCATTTCCGCATTGCATACCGACATATAGATTAGGTTTATAAATTTCTGCTTTGCATCCCGCATGGAGAGAGCTGGGATTCACTGTAAGTCTTCTCACTTTGCATTCATCATTAGGCACAAAGGTGAGATTTCCATCTTGGTGCCGACTTGCATTGGCTTTTCCCGACTCTTTTCTCCCTCTGATTTTGGACAAAGTAGGATAAGAAAATACAAAATCGTTAGGTGATTGTTTGAATCTACTCAAAAGAAGCGATAACACAAAAAAAATTAAAAAAGGGACTGCTAAGAAAACTTTGACCTAAATAAAATTGGTAATTGGACTCATTGATTGGGGAGAGTAACACCCTCACTTGTTTTCAGGTTGCATGGGAAGGTCTCCTTCCAAGTGAGGTGAGCGTTTCGTAAGGATTAGAGCCAAAAACCCAACTTGTGGCTGCCTTGTGTATCGCCTGGATTTCCGAAGTATTGGCGCTACTATCGTACGTAGTCGAGTAGGGCTTGGTCGCCATTGGTGACTCACTATTGTGTGAGCATCGACCTTGTCCGAAGTACCGAGCATAGGCCACGCCTTCACGGGGGTGTCTGTCTCACCGGCTGCGTCCGAGTAGGATCTTGCACGCTCACGGGTGATTCCGTTGCGAGCGAGGTCCGAAGTATCGGTTTCGCCTATCGACTTCCTCCCTCTATTTCTTTGGCTGAGTAGGGATCCAGGAAGGGTTACAAGGACCTTAAAAAGCGCAAGTTACATGTTACGCAGGAGGAGGACAAGTACGGGAATACTTTTCGGCAGTACTCTCGCTCCTATAGGCGTAGCGCTCTAAGGACTCGTTGAAAGATAAATTCCTGAAAACAAGATAAAAATTACAAAGATAAAAGCAGAACCTTCACGGCTTCACGCGTTGAGTTGGTGAACTCCCTTGTCTTGTGTTTGATTGCTAATCACATTTAGGTCAAGATAAAAAATATCGCGCCGTTGCGCAATTTTTTTTCCCCTCCAGTTGACCCTCTCTCATTGTGAGCCTTCTACTGTTTTACATTCCATTTGTTTCTTGTTGACCCCCGTATCTTTCATCCACATTGATCTTCCTCTTGATCTTCGAGATGGCGACGAATGGACAGTTTAGTCGAGGCTCTGTCGGCACCCACATCAGTTCTATTTGCTCGCCCTCTCTAATAATTCAGGGCGATTCCCGAGACACCGGTTCAAACCCTATGAACCAACCTCCAGACTCCCTGCCTTCTTCAATAAACCGCGATCACTCTCGTCCTGAACTCTGTCCGTTTTGGATGGCCATTGATTTTACTCCTTACACATCACCATCCTTAACGAAGTTCTGTGTTGACCTTGACACAGACCGCATCTCTCTATCTGGTGCTGCAATTCAGACTGATCGGGGCATTCTACCCTGTGCAGACTTAGAGCCCGAGCCAGCCAACCAAGCAGAGTCAGAAATGGCAAGAGGAAGGGGAAAAGGACCACAGCCCCAGCAGGAGCCTGAAGACAACGCAACGGAAGGGCAATACACTACGCAGGGCGAGGTCAACAGTCAACTGCTGGCTTCCATTCAAGCCATTCAGCAGCAGTTGACTAATCAGGCCCTGACCCAGACAGCCTTCCAGGACATGCTGAACGATCTGAGGAGGAGGGCCGATGCGAGAGACGGCCGACGGTAGGATGATCTGAACTACGATCCCAATTTCCATGAAGTCAGAGATGAGTTTTCAGTGGGACCTGAATATGAAGCAGCAGAAGAAGATCCACCGCAGCCCAAGCCCACACTCAAGGAGACATACAACCCGGGAGCAGGGCGCATCACTGAATGGATCCAAATTCCACGTATGCACGCCCACTTCGAGCTGAAGCCGCAATTTCTGTCACTGCTTCCCACTTTTCATGGGAACACCACTGAAGAACCATATATTTTTCTCACGAAGTTTGGCCGCATCTGTTCCACTGCTCACTACCCAGGAGTCCCCCTAGATGTGGTCAAGATGACCGCGTTCCCTTTCAGCCTTCAAGACAAGGCCCTTTACTGGGTCGACCATCTCGGGAAGGTCGTTACCACCTGGGAGGAATTAAAATCTGCTTTCCTCCATAAATTCTATCCTCTTGGGAGACTGAACCAGATGCGTGCCCGGATCTCCAGTTTCTGCCAGCAGCCCCACGAGACGATCCGTGAAGCGTGGGAGAGATTCAAAGATCTCCAGGAAAAGTGCCCCCACCATGAAATACCAAAGACCAGTCTCGTACAACACTTCTTTGGGGGGCTATCATTCGAGAGCCAAAAGCTCGTGGATGCAGCTTGCGGCGGTTCACATTTTAACAAGGACGAGGATGTAGTATGGAATGTCTTCGAAGAAATGGCTGAGGGAGAAGCATCCCAATCCTCGTCCAGAGTTTACATGAAGACACCTACCGCCATCAGCAAGCCAGTTAACATGGCTTCTCACACCGAGGACAAAGATGAGAGCTCCAACTTGAGCATCATTGGGAGCCACTTGTCCAAAGTGGATATCATCGAGAAGAGGTCACAGGACCTCGAAAAATTGGCGGTTATAGAAAAGAGGACCCAAGGTCTGGAAAAGCTCGACCAGATCTACCAGCAGCTGGAGCAGCTCGTTCGAGCATTGAATGCAAACATGTGCAACGCTGTGTCTACCTCTGCTGAGTCGAACGCTGAGAAGAAGGAGCCTACAATGCAGCAAAATCCTCAGCCGACTCCACCGCAGCCCCAGCCCGTCCAGCACGTGTACTACGTGCAGGTTCCGGTGCAGCAACCGCAGCCTCAGACACATATGGTTGTATACCAACCAGAGCACCAGCCCGCATACTCCGAGCAGTTCTCTCCACCCCCGCCGCTGATCCAGGAGATCAATGGCGTCTGGAACAACGAAGCGTAGCTGACCCGTCCTCAGGGACACTCTCAGGGTCAGAACATGGGCAACAGGCCCTTCCAACAGCAACACCAGGGTGGGAGACCCTTCCAGCAGCCTTACCAGTACCAGCCTCCCTCACACGGGAACACTTGGAGGCAGAACTACCAACATGGGCCTCAGCAGTCCGGATATAGTGGACAGGGATATCATCAGCAACCGGCTGCTCAGTACAATCAGCACAACTCGCAGTACCCCTCCAACCCCCCTCCTCAGCACCAATTTTCCCAAAGCTATCAGTCGCAATCTCAGCCACAATATCAGCATTCTCGACCCCAGCAAGGGGACTCTTCTGAGATTGTGCCAGTCAATCTGGCCCTGGCTTGTTTGGAGCAGTTAATGAAGAATATGGCTGAGATGAACCAGAAGATCGACGACCTGACGGCATCCAAAACCGTCATACCAGCCCAGGTCGAAGCTAACCCTAACAATTTCCGACGCAAGGAGCAGGTAGCCGGCAGTGTCCAACCCGAATCAGGTGAAATTAATTGTTTTTTATCTAATGCTGTTACTCTCAGGAGCGGTAGGACACTCCAGCCATCGGCGACGGTAAGGGGAAAGCACATTGCATCTGACGGGGAATCGTCAGTCCAGCCAACACCAGGGCCAGCCAGCATTTTGGGAGCAGCACCAGCATCCAGAAAACCACAAAAAAATGAAGAAAACAGAAAAACACAAAAAGATAGCAGCAACCTCGGTGGAGAGCAGCCAGCATTGGAGACGCCTGCACCCACACCACAGCCAGCTCCTGACAGGGGGAGCACAACACCTGCAGCGAGTCCAACGCCAACACCTGAAGCTGAGCCTGTCATTTTTGGTCCGCAAATTGTAGATGAATCCATTCCTTTTTGTCATCTACCTGTAAACAACAATATGGACACTATTTTGAATGATATTGGTGAAGAGTTTGTAAATATTCCTTTTCTTGAAGCAATGAAAAAACACAAAAAAATGAAAATTTTGAAAAGTGCTTTGTCTGATCCTGCTATCATAGAAATCATTCAAAATTTGGTCTTGAACATGCCGTTGATGAAGGCTCTTGAGTACATGCCAGCAGTGAAGAAAGGTCTTAAAGAGGCATGTACAACCAAGCGCAGGCCAACCCCCCATAATTCCAGAAGCAAAGGTGGCAAGTCTGAAAAACACATCCTCACTATGGCCACCGTCAATACCATCAGCAACCTCCCGGATAAAAAGCCAGATATGGGAGAACCTCTTGTACGTTGTCAGATGTTCGAGCAGGAATTCGAGCGAACACTTCTCGACAGTGGGTCATCTGTCAATCTGATGCCAGCCTCACTACTCACGGAGTTCAAGTTAGGACCGCTCAAGCCTAGAAAGATGATTCTGCAGTTTGCAGACAAGTCAGTCAAGCGGCCTAGGGGCCTGTTGGAGGACGTGATCGTCACGGTTCAGGGAAAGTCATTCCCGGCCGATTTTGTGGTCTTAGATATGGACGTCCCTGCTCCGTTGCTCCTTACCCCGATCATACTCGGAAGACCATTTCTGCGGACATCAAACGCAGTGGTGAATTATGGGACGGGAGAAATCACTTTTGGAGCTGGCAATGAAATTATCCGAGTTGAGACCCTGTCTGAGGGAACGCCAGCTGCACCGACATCTGCATCGTGTGCAAGGGTGATCGAGCACGATGAAGACTGCGATTTTATAGCATAAATTCAAGATACCAACCTATTCCTGGATGATAATGAGATCCATGGACTCCTCCGTTCCGAGGAGGAAGTGGAGACCACAGTCGAATTTCCTTGTATCGATCAAGATGAGGAACTCGCTGATGCGCTACAAGATACTACCGTGGAGGTGATGTGCCTTCAGAACCAAGAGCCAAGTTTTGAAGCATTTTCTGATGAAGATGACATCATTGAAGAATTCTATCAGGATCTGAGAGAAGAAACAGAGCAGACTATGGTGGACATTGCACAGTCGAAAGAATCACCACCTGTACTAATAGCCGAGGTCACCGCTGAAGCAGCTCAGACCCCACTAGAGCTAAAACCCTTGCCCTCAATATGAAGTATGCCTTCCTTGCGGGAGAACCGAACATGTACCCGGTCATCATTAATGCACATCTAACCGAAGATCAAGAATCTCGTCTGATGGAGGTTCTTGAATGCAACCGCAAGGCGATAGGCTGGCGAACCTCCGATCTCCATGGGATCAATCCGTCACTCTGTTCACATCGCATCTTCCTGGAAGAAGACTGCAGACCCTCTCGTGAACTGCAAAGAAGATTGAACCCGAATCTGCGGGAGGTGGTTATGAAAGAAATCCAGAAATGGTGTGATGCGGGATTCATTTATCCCATCTCTGACAGCAAATGGGTGAGCCCTCTGCATGTTGTGCCCAAGAAATCGGGGATCACCATTGTGAAAAATGACAAAGGAGAGGAGATCGCAACCAGAGTACCGACTTCTTAGCGAGTGTGCGTAGACTACAGAAGACTCAATCTCGCCACCAAGAAGGATCATTTTCTACTACCCTTCATCGACCAGATCTTGGAGAGATTGGCCGCGAAGGAATATTTCTGTTTCTTGGACGGTTACTCTGGGTATAATCAAGTTGCTATTGCTCCTGAAGATCAAGATAAGACCACGTTCACCTGTCCTTTTGGCACATATGCCTTCAGACGGATGCCGTTCGGGCTTTACAATGCCCCTGCCACATTTCAAAGGTGTATGCTTGCAGTTTTTGCCGATATGGTGGGCAGCTTTCTCGAGGTCTTTATGGACGATTTTTCGGTCTACGGGGATTCATTTGATCAATGTCTGGACTATCTAGACCGAGTCTTACGGAGGTGCTGCGAAGTGAATCTTGTGCTCTCCTGGGAGAAGAGCAATTTCATGGTGACCGAAGGAATCGTGCTGGGTCACGTTATTTCTAAACGTGGCATGGAGGTTGACCCGGCCAAGGTGGATGTAATTTCTAAGCTTGAGCCACCTACAAATATCAAGCAAGTCCGGTCATTCTTAGGCCATGTCGGTTTTTACCGACGATTCATCAAAGATTTCAGCAAACTGGCCAGACCGTTGACTGAATTGCTCGGCAAGGACAATGATTTCATTGTAGACGACCGTGTGCTCCTTGCCTTTAATCAGTTGAAAGAGCTCATCACGCAGGCCCCTGTCCTACAGCCACCGATTTGGACTCAGCCCTTCGAGATCATGACCGACGCGTCAGATTATGCCATCGGAGCGGTACTGGGACAGAGGAAAGACAATGTACCATTTGCAATTCACTACGCTAGCCGAACGCTCGACGAAGCCTAGAGAAATTACACTGTTACTGAAAAGGAGCTGCTAGCGGTAGTCTTTGCTTTGGAAAAATTCTGATCTTACCTCCTTGGGTCCAAAGTTATCATTTACACTGATCATTCGGCAATTCGGTATTTACAGCAGAAGAAGGATGCCAAACCACGTCTCATCCGGTGGATCCTTCTCCTCCAGGAGTTTGACTTGGAAATCAGAGATAAACCTGGGGTAAAGAATGTAGTGGCTGATCATCTGTCAAGACTTCCTGAATCAGAGTCTCCTGAGCTGAACCTGCAGCCTATCACAGAGACCTTTCCAGATGAATCGATTCTGTCTGTCGCCTCACTTCCTTGGTATGCAGACATTGTGAATTATCTAGTTGCCAAGAAAATCCCACAGGACTGGCCTAAGTTGAAAATAGACAGATTTTTGTCTAAAATCCATTTTTACCAGTGGGAAGACCCGTATCTGTTTCGTGAGGGAGCAGATTGCATCTGGCGAAGGTGTATTCCTCAGGAGGAAGTTTCAAGTGTCCTCGCTTTATGTCATGATCAAGATTCTGGAGGACATCATTCAGGAAAACGGACGGCAGCAAAAGTTCTTCAAAGTGGCCTCTGGTGGCCTTCATTGTTCAAAGATGCAGATGAGTACGTCAAATGTTGCACTGACTGTCAGAAGATGGGTGGAACCATAGGAATGAGAGATACGATGCCTCTGAAGTACATTCAGATCTCAGATGTCTTTGATGCATGGGGCATCGACTTTATGGGCCCCTTTCCTAACAGTCAGGGTTATGAGTATATTCTGCTTGCTGTCGATTATGTCAGTCGATGGGTGGAGGCTATTCCCGCCCGAGCCGCCGACAGTAGGACTGTCTGTCGATTCTTGAGAGATCACATCATAGCACGGTTCGGGATTCCCAAAATTCTCATATCCGACGGGAATAGTCATTTCATAAATAGAGAGGTGAAGAAGCTGACCCAAGAATTCTGCATCGAGCATCGTGTTGCTTCACCCTACCACCCGCAGTCTAATGGCTTGGCTGAATGTTCCAACAGGGAGATCAAGACGATTCTACAGAAACTTGTGCGTCCGGATCGCAAGAACTGGTCTCAGCTGCTTCATTCCGTTCTTTGGGCTTATAGAACAGCGTACAAGTCACCCTTGGGAATGTCTCCCTACCGCCTGGTGTATGGCAAGCCATGTCATTTACCCGTGGAACTTATTCACAAATCTCAATGGGCTATTAATATCTGCAATTTGGACTCCAAGCAAGCAGGAAAGAACAGAAAACTAGATCTGAACAGATTACTGGAATTCAGAGATTATGCATATGACAACAGCCTGATGTACAAGGAGAAGGTCAAAACATGGCATGACAGGCACATCCGCCACAAGTCCTTTGATCCAGGTCAGAAGGTATGGTTGTTCGATGCGAAATTAAAGATCTTTCCAGGCAAATTGAAGAGCAAATGGACTGGGCCGTTTTTGGTTAGGCAGGTGCGTGACAACGGAAGTGTATTGATATCCAATCTGTCAGCTGACGCACAGCCTTTTGTAGTCAATGGACAGCTTCTGAAGCCATACCTTGAACATGACACATTCATGGCCGTCGTTGACTCAATTCAAGTAATCTATGAGGATGAGCTGAAAATTTCGAAAGAGGTAGAGGAAGGCAAGGCACATCAAAACATTTTTGAATGATTTTCCTTTTCATCTCTTCTTATTTTCTTCTTTTCAATTTCTTTTATCTTGTTCTACCGAATTGATGCCATCCCTTTCATCACTGCTACATTTAGGATGTACTTTATCCTAAGTATAGGGGGGATGTGCATCCCGAGTTGTTCATATCCAATCTCATTTCTTTTCTTCTTTTCTTCTTTTCTTCTTTTCCTATTCTATCTTCTTTATCTATCAAAAAGGTGCCGCCCTTGTAGACAGTTCTCCATACTTAGGACGTACTTTGTCCTAAGTATAGGGGGGAGTGCACCCCGAGTTTGTCATTTATTTCGATCCTCTCCATTGTCTCCTCTTCTTGTCTATACTTAGGGATATTTTACCCTAAGTATAGGGGGAGACAATCTGAGTACGATATGTTCATTCCCACCCTTGACCCTCCCTGCGTTCTGTACAGTCTGCTATACTTAGGATTATTTCATCCTAAGTATAGGGGGGACGGTCAACTTCTCATTCTTTGATTCGTTTCTTTATTCCTTTATTATTTAGACTTGTCTATACTTAGTACGAGTTATGTCTTCTCCTTTCTCTCCGATCTATGAGGACATAGCTCAAGCTAAGTATAGGGGGGTCGTATATACTGTGTATATACTTTAGCCATAACTCGTACTTTCGTATTTTCTTAATAATATGGCCAATAATTCTTTAAAATTCATTAAGAATCCTTAATAAAAGATGTGGTTATTCCTCAAATTCTTTTGTATTTACTGATTAATAAATCAGGTGAAAATGTTTTTTGCAAAATGTTTGAAAAATAGTTTGAAAATCTTTGTGAACATCTATTGAAAACCATTTTGAAAATATTTTGTTACATGTTTTCAACCTTTGTAAAAATGTGTGGTTTGTAAAAATTTCTTTTCTTTGTGTGAAACAAAATGTTTGAAAAATGATTTGCAAATGGTTTGAAAAATGGTTGCAAAAATGTTTTGAAAAACCTATATATACTATTTTGAAAGCCTTTGCAAAATGTTTTCAAATGTGTGTACATGTTTGTAAAATGTTTGTAAAAACTATTTTGGACTATAGTTTTCAAAAATTGTGTGTAAAATTGTTTTCAAATAAGTTTGAGGAATACATACATCTCACCAAAATCCACTATATGTATATATGTATAAAATTGACCACTTACCCTGTAAATCCTTAAAATCCACTTCTTGTATATATAAGAAGCACTTCCGTGTACATATTTTAACCTATTTTTCAGCCAAAATCTTTTTGTTTTCAAAAAGCCCAAAAACATTTGAAAAATTAAAATCCAAAAATATTTGAAAAATCTTTTTGAAAAAAAATATACAAAAAAAATATACAAAAAAAAATACAAAAATCCATAAAAAGTTCAAAACTTTGAAAATTGCATTACAAAAATATTTTCTGCATTACATTGCATAGCATTCGCATTTTTCGGATTGAGTTTGATAGTTGAACAAGTCTAAGTAAAATCCGGAGATTGGAGCTTGATTGGACCTTAAAATCTACCTAATAACAGGAACCTTATAGGAACTGGGTTTGAGGTGCTTCAGGTCTAGTTGACTTAATTCTTTGAGGATCACGGGACTTGGTTCAATGGATTCTTGACTGCCTAAGTAGAGTATTTCGGAGCACACGCACGACTCTTGTTGATAATGATCTAACTTGGACACCTGCACCTTTCACATGGCTCAACTCAGTTGGAGTGGTGAGGGGATTGGATTTGCCGGTATGAGACGCACACAAGTGGAAACACTTGTCCTCCTCTAGGGAGGGAAGTGCACCCCAACCCGTCCAGTGATTAAGAAGTCTAAAGACAGGAGGATGTGGGTTGCGATAAAGCTTCAAAAGAGGGATAGTCTACTGGCTCAAGAGGAAAAACTCCTTATGTAAATGCTGCTGTATACAATATTAAAAAAAAAAGTTCAGGCATGTACAAAAATAAAAAGCCTGCAAGTATGTACAAAGTCAATAAGCAAGCTTGAGTTCCAAAGTCAAATATGTGAGCTTGCAGCAGGATGACTTGACTACACTGGTCTTGCATCCCAGGATAGGTAGCTACACTGGCTACCGTCCATTCTTCTCTTCACCCCCTCCTCTTGAGCTGGTTGCCACTTGAACTTAGAAGGGAATACCCCGCTCCTCGAGGACGGAGTTATTGGATTGGGGAATCATTGGGTTGTCATACTGGAGAAGTCAGTTTCTTTGTCATTCTAGCTGGGGAGAGCCACCATCACTTACACTGTACGAGTCAGATTCATAGTCGTAAGAGTTTGCGTATGAGTTGAGATATTTCTGACCTGGCTATTGAGGAGACTAGAATAGAGTTTTGGGATTCTCAAGGACTGTTGGATTTCAAATTCGGTTCTCAATAAGGTTCCGCCCGCACTAAAATTCCGAAGGTCCGACTTAAGCTCCAAACTTTGATTTTGTGAAGACAAGTTTGATAATTAAATTTAGTCCATCTTTCTTCTTTTTCTTTTCTTTATTTTTCTTTTTCTGCACTTATTGCATAAGTGTTTGCTAGGGACTAGCAAAGGCAAGTATAGGGGGATGATGAATCTACATTTCATCATCTTTATTCTATCATTTTGGCCTGAAAACCCCTAGTAAATGCGTGTAAATAGGCTTAATTCATGCATTTTAGCATCTATGCATATGTGTGTAAATACTGTATAAAATACGGTTTTTAATGCCAAAATTATAGAATAAAGAAAAGAAAAGAAAAAGAATAAAATATTGTAAATATTTTATGACCCGAAACCCCGAGACCTAGGCATCTTGATGAATAGGTCGACAAGGAATAAAGTAGGGGGAGATAAGGGCCAAATACCTATAATTATTAATTCATTCTTTATTCATTTTGGGACCTATTTTTAGTTCCACTTTTTATACATCAAATAAAGAAACTTTGTACATGAAAGTTGTAGATAATTTAATAAAGAAAAATACAAAATTGATTTCACAGAAAAATAATGTACAGATAAAAAGTTATGGTCTGAACAAGATTCCAAAATCCCAACTTCCCAGACCCGTATCTCACAAACGACAACTCCAAATGCAGCATACTCACCTTTAATTGTATATAGAATAAAATAATCTAATTAATGGTGGTGGTTTCGCATTTGGCGGAGCTACGGTTTGAAAGTTGAGTTTTGGACACCTATTGTATACATGTACTGAATAAAACATTCAATTTATTCTTTATTCATTATTTGTTCATTTTTTTACATTTTTATATTTTTGTAAATATTACTTATAATAATTGTGAACATTAAAATTAGAAGAAAAATGTAAATAAAACTCAAAATAAAATATATATACATTTGATACATAGGTATTATACATATACTTATACCTATATAAAATACACTTCTATTTTATTAAATATACAAAATATATCAGAAAAAATAAAATAAAAATATATTTATGTATATAAAAGTATCTTATAATTTTATAAAATAATAAATAAAAATAATAAAATTAAAAATACCTAAATAAAAATCAAATAATCAAACATATAGGTATTATACCTATATAGGGTGTAAAAAGCAATTTGTAAAAATATAGCTCATAAAAATAAACAAAAATCACCATAAAATACTTCATAAAATTACAAATATTTTTTATTTTATAATCAAAATTTAATTAATTCATCTGCTATTTTTAATTCATTTTATAAGGTTTTTTCGCCAAGGCATTTTCTGGTTGGTCCACGTGGACCAACCAGAGCGCTCCATTGGTTGACCTCGGTCAACTCCCTGACCGAGGTCTGAACCCTGTCAGGAGCGGGTTTGACCCTGTTTTCATCCTTTTTTCGAGGAGGCCTCGATCACCATTTGGTGATGGCCTCTTCATGGAATCTCTTCCTCGGTCAATGGTGATTCACGCCCAAGTGATTCCTTGGGCTGTGGATCACTGACCGAGGCGGTTGGACCTCGTCTTCCACGCCACCCGTCAACCCTTCAAAAGAGCTCCCCCGACTTCGATTCGAACCTAATCCTTCTTCCGCCACTTTCAATCGCAAACCCCTACTTCTTCATGCTCCTCGTGACAGGGGGAGTTGAATCGACCCGGGGTTCGTGAAGATTGGTGTAGAATCGAAGAGATTCGGTCCCTCGCCGGAGCTCCGCAGTGCTTCATCGCCCGTCGCCTCTGGTGAGTCCCCTCCTCCTTTCTCTTCGTCTTCTTGTAGCTGTAGTGTAGATTAGGTTAGCCCAGTAACAGTTTAGCTTGCCGTTCATCCAATCGCCGAGAATCCTCGATCGAAGCCACGGCGGAGCTGAGCTCCGCCCGACGTTTCCGACCACTCCAGTGATCCTCCGCCGTCCAAAACACCTCCATCCTTCTCCCCTCCGCTCCGTCATCATGCCGCACCCTTCCAGATCCCTCGATCTCGCTCAGATCGAGCCATCGAGCTGCCCTCTTCGCCGCTCGCCGGAGCTCTTCGCCCGCACCACCTTTCGCTTCATTTGATCCATCGGACCCGGCCATTTTGTTCGCCTGGATTTTGTGCACCTAACATTTCAGGTTCGAGCCCCAGAGAAGGCTCGACCTCCATCGATTCCAGACATCTCCGCCAGGTCACCTTCCTCGTCCGGCCATTCTACGCCGCCTCCGCCTCGCCGGAGGCCACCATTCGACGCGGAAGGATCCCAGGATCCTTTTGCCCTTGATCCTGGGGTCGGAGCGGCCGTGTGTCGACCGCAGTCGCCGCCCGAAGTTCGCCGGGGAGGTGTTCTTCGTGAACCCCTCCCTACCGTTGGATCCGACGCTTTCTCCAGAAGCGACGCCAGCCGCCCGATCGCCTGCGCCTCTCCGCCGTTCGATCTTCGCCACGTGTCCAAGTGCATCGCCATCGACCGCAAGATCGAGTCCTTGGGTATTTTGCATATTCCACCCAAGCATTTTTGTTTTTAACTTTTAGTCCAGTAACTTTCATTTGTAGTTTAAAAAGTTTTGTAATATTTGCACTTAGACCCTCATTGTTTCACTATTTGCACTTAAGTCCACGCCACGTCACCTCACGTGACTGGGGCGCGTGACTTGTGGGTATTTTGCATGTTAGGCCCCGAACTTTTGATTATTTGCAATTACATCCCTGTGCGTAGTTAATTAAATATCTTTTTGGATAAATTGCATGTATGCCCTGCCGGTTTTTAATATTTGAATTATGCCCCTGTGAATGGTGTTTCACGTGATATGTGCGTGGGTTTTGGTGAAATTTGCAGCTGATCCCTTGGATGTTTTTATAATTACATTTATACCCCTTCCAGGCTTAGGATTTTTGTGTGCTTAGCTTATTTATTTCACACCTCTTTTAATTGTGAAAAATTCTCAAAAAATAGGGTTAAGCTCCTGTGTGCTTCTCTTTTCACGCTATATTTTTAGTTTTTAATTTTATCATATTTTTATATTTATTAAAAATAAAAAACATGCTTTTTCTCTACTGTCTAGTTTAGAAAATGCCAAAAAAATATTAAAAGGTCTCGAAAAATTCCAAAAAAATTGCATAGTGTCTATTTTACCACATTTTAGTGTCAATCCAAAAATCACTAAAAATCTCAAAAGAAAAACCCTAAAAATTTTAAAACATTCAAAAACTTCAAAAAAATCTATAAAATTGTAGAAAACTCCAAAAATAGTAAACTCAGTTCCTGTTTACTCTATATTTTGTTTTCTTTATTTGAAATTTAGTGTGAAAAATTTTGGTTGCTGTTTGATAATTTTAATCCTCATTTTGCTCACAACCAGCACATTTTCCACTGATTTCTCTTATTTAAGCCTTTAAAAATATCAAAAACACCTTAAAAAATCCCCAAAAATCACAAAAACAGTAAAAAATATTAAAAACATTGAATTTCTGAATTTTTGGTTATTTTGTGCATTTTTATAAATAGATTATCTTGTCTTTTATTCCATTGGCTTTATATTCCAATATTAAAAAATATATATATTTATATATATATAATATAAAATTATAAAAATCAGTAAATTAAAAATCAAAATATAAAAATTAGAAATTAAAAATTTAAAAAAATATTTAAAAATTAAAAACCCACAAAAAGAAATTAGTTTGGCTAAGTGATTCATTAGACCTAGGGTTTGAATTTCTATCTACACTCTGCACCGTTGTTTCCTGTGTTCGACCCCTACTTGCTTGCCATTATACATTGTTAGTAGGGTATAATAAATTTTAATCCTTGCTCTTAATTGCTTTATTGATTGTGTGGGTTAATTGTTGAAGATCGAGGAGGCTTGAGTAGTCGCATCAGCGACAGTGAGTCTGATTTTGTCAGACCACTATTTAGCGGCTCTCGCAATCTCGCTTTTCAGTCACCGCCTTGGCTGTGGCCAAGAATGGACGTCCGAGTATGATGGGGGCATCAGTTACCGACTCAGGGATCTCCATGTCCAACACAACGAAGTCCACGGGGAATTTCAGGCCCTGAATGGTAACGACCACATCTTTCAATAACCCCTTCAGCCTCTTAGTCGACCTATCAGCAAACTGAAGGACTGTCCTGCTCCTAAGAAGAGGACCAAACTCGAGTCGGTCGAGTAAGGCTGCCGGAAGAAGGTTGATTGAAGAGCCGCTGTCTAACAGAGTATGATCAAACTGCTGCTACTGAATCTCGCATTTGACATAGGGAGCTCCTGCATCTGGTCGCTTAGCTGGCAGCTTGTTCTGAATGGTGCAGCAAGTGGAATGAGTGAGCACATGGATCTGATCTTTGTGATTCCTCCTCTTCCTGCGGACTGTAGTCTTCTCTTTCAGGTTCTTTTTGAAGAGGGGGATGTGCTCAAGTGCTTCTTGTAGAGTCAGCTGAATGTGGAATCTGTCTATCACCTGATTGTCAAACTCTACCTGTTGCTCTTTTTTGGGATTTTCTCTTTTGTTCCCCTTCGCTCGGCGGAGTGCCTCAGGGAAGGGGATGGTAGGGGCCTCCTCAGATGGAGGGCTAGGAATAGGTCCCTGTGCCTGTGAAGGAGGAGAATCCATACAATCATCATCATGCAACACATATGGATCCGCAATGTGAACAGAAACCTTTCCTTTATTCATATTTTTGTTTTTCTTTTTGTTACCAGAGTCCATAGATACAAAAGGTGGTAACATCATAGAGGGAGGCTCAACAAAAGTAGATGTGGTGGCCTCAGTACCACCACCGACACCTGTCTCTGCGACATCAGCACCTCGCTCTGGTTCAGCATCCAAAATGGTGGCATCAGCACCACCGTCTGCATCTGGTATCACGACGGCTTCAGTACCGTCATCTGGATCTCCATCATTGGTGGCCTCAGCACCACCATCTTCAACACCATCATTAGCGCATCAACACCGCTACTCTGCTCCTCTGGCGCTCCTGGTTCAGCTGGTGGTTGTCGCTCAGAAGAGGCACCGCCTGCTGGCATCCTACCTCTCCTAGCAGTCACAAAATCAGCATCATATACAGAATAAGACATGTCACTCAAATAGTCACTAGGAGAGGTATCCTCTATAAACTCTACCTGCTCAGACTTCCTTTTCCAATTGTTCGGGTTAGTTTCAATCTGAGCGGGTATGGTGGCCTTGCCTTTGATTATTTCCCTCATCTCCTGCCAGAATTCATCCATTTCTTGCCTGAAGGATGCTCGCTGTTCGGAGAGCAAGCGGTCAAGATCATCAAGAGCTGGGTTCTCAAAAGCGGGGGCCTGAGAACCGGATGGGTTTCCCTGCTGGAAATGAGGTTGTTGCTGCTGCTGGTACTGCTGGTACTGGGGCGGGTGGGGATATGACTGATGAGGCTGCTGTCGCTACCTCCACTGCTGTCCCTGATAGGCAGGACGAGGACCACTCTGGTACTGCTGGTGGTGGGCATACTGGGGCTGTTGCTGCTGCTGTGGCTGCTGGCTGCTCTGTTGTCCTTGAGCTGGATTCTGCGGCTGGGATGAGGAGCCACCGTTGCCCCAACGGAATCCTGGGTGATCACGACGAATCCCAGGCTGAGGGTACCGGTCATACCAAATCCCATTGACTTCCATCAATGGTTCCTGCTCGAAGGAGGGTGGAGGAAGAACTGCCAGTGGCTGCTCCAGCTGATACACCACCATCTGAGTGTCTGGAGAAGGTGGCTGCGCTGGGTAGTACTGTAGCAGTGGAACCGGCTCTGCCTGTATATGGTTGACCTGGCGGTACGAGGTAGAGGCTTGGTTGGAACTGCTAATGCTGGGGTCAGCCCGTGACCTAGGAGGCTGCTGGGAAGAAGTCTGTGCCTCCTGGACGCAAAGGATCTGCGTCTTCAGGTCGCTCATGGTCTTGGCAATTTGGTCCATCTGGGCCATGCCTTGCATCTGTTTTTTCTCGAGGATCTCGAGACGGTCCAGTTTCTCACTGATGATTCCCATGTCAGCTGCGGCTGATTCAACTTGGGCTGCGGCTGCCGACGAAGTGTTAGGAACGGCATCGATGCGGGCGATCCTCTGGAATGATCCCGCTCCTTGCGGGGGCTTCTGCTGTGTGTAAACACGAGCTTGGGCCATGACGGTGGAGTTCTCTGCCATGCCTTCGTAGATGGCCCAAACGTTGTCTTCACCTTGGAAAAGTACGACCCACCGCAAGAGGCATTGACAAGCCCCTGCAGCTCCGGTGTCAGCCCACAAAAGAAGCTTTGAACTAGATTGGGCTTGGAGATATCGTGATGTGG
The DNA here is from genome assembly GCA_037367405.1 of Ottelia alismoides. Lineage (NCBI taxonomy): Eukaryota > Viridiplantae > Streptophyta > Magnoliopsida > Alismatales > Hydrocharitaceae > Ottelia > Ottelia alismoides. The sequence goes on from JAZKJV010000590.1 coordinate 310,206, forward strand.
ACACCGGTCGATGAGCTCTCAGAATCGATCCCAGGCTTCATGGAATTGTTCATTTGGGATCATGACGAAGTTGCTGATCATTGCTCTAGCTGCATTAGTCCGACCGAGAGGGTAGTATTTCTTCAAATATGCGGTCCGGAGATCTGCCCATGTGTCGATGAATCACCCCAAGTGTTTGAGCCAATATGCGGCTTTGTCAACCAAGGAGAAAGGGAAGGTGATCATCTTGATCGTTTCCTCGGTCATCAACCTATCATGGATCGTGCTACAGATCATTTCGAACTCTTGGAGGTGGAGGTGTGGCTCTTCGGTCGGCAACCCATGGAATTTTGGTAGAAGCTGAATGGTGTGGGGCCGAAGCTCGAAATCTCCATGGATAGGCGGAAGTCTGATCCAACGATGAGTGAGGGATGCTGCTGGATTGTGCAATTCCCTCATGATAGTCTGTGGTGGTCTCTAGGCGTCAGATTCACCTCCTCCTGCATCAGGTCCTCCTCCTCCTCCACCGCCGCCGCCGCCCCCAGGTCGGTTCTCTCGCATCTGAGCTATCTCTCTCATAAGATTACCCATGAAGGTACCCTGTTCACGAATCTGCCTCTGCATAGTCTCCAGGGATGCTAGAAGTGAATTGTTGATGGCAGCTTGATCAATGAAGTATGGAGGGTGCTCATGGTCATCTGGATGCTCGCCTCTGTCAGCCATCTCGGGATTCTCTGAAAAAGCAAAAGAGGCCATCTCAAGTGCTGTCGAATGCCCAGAACTCTGTGATGCAGTAAATTCTGACACTCTTGGACTGATGGAAGGAGAATGAGAAGGGTGGTCGAGGGGGAACAGGGTGGAGGTAAACTCAGGCTCGGAGAGTGGACTCTCTAAGGTCTTCCTAGATGAATGAGGAGGAGTGCTGGATAGCGGTGCCGACAAGGTCGGCCTAAGAGACCTCCGTCCCATCATCTTGATTATTGGGAAGAGCAAGGTGAATGCAGAAGAAGAAGGAAGAAAGGAGAAGCAAAATTGCGCACAATTGTGCTGTGTTTTTGATCTTGACCTAAATAGAACTAGCAATCAAACACAAAATAGGGGTGAGTTCACCAACTCAACACATGAAGCCGTGAAGGTTCGGCTTATATCTTGTCAATTTTAGCTTGAATTCAGGAATTAATCTTGTCACGAGTCCTTAGAGCGCTACACCTAAAGGAGAGAGTACTGTCGGAAAAGTATTCCCGTACTTGTCCTTGTCCTATGTAACATGTAACTTGCGCTTTTTAAGGTCCTTGTAACCCTTCCTAGATCCCTACTCAGCCAAAGAATAAGAGGGAGGAAGCCGATAGGCGAAACCGATACTTCGGACCTCGCTCACAACGGAATCACCCGTGAGCATGCAAGATCCTACTCGGACGCAGACGGTGAGACAGACACACCCGTGAAGGCGTGGCCTATGCTCGGTACTTCGGACAAGGTCGATGCTCACACAATAGTGAGTCACCAATGGCGACCAAGCCCTACTCGCCTACGTACGATAGTAGCGCCAATACTTCGGAAATCCAGGCGATACACAAGGCAGCCACAAGTTGGGATTTTGGCTCTAGTCCTTACGAAGCACTCAACTCACTTGGAAGGAAACCTTCCCATGCAACCTGAATACAAGTGAGGGTGTTACTCTCCCCAATCAATGAATCCAATTACCGATTTTATTTTTGGTCAAGGTTTTCTTAGCAATCCCTTTTTTAATTTTTTTGGTGTCATCGCTTCTTTTGAGTCAATTCAAACAAGCGCCTAACGGTTTTTGTATTTTCTTGATCCTACTTTGTCCAAAAACAGAGGGAGAATAGAGTCGGAAAAGCCAATGCAAGTCGACACCAAGGTGGAAATCTCACCTTTGTGCCTAAATGATGGATGCAAAGTAAGAAGACTTACAGCGAATCCCAGCTCTCTCCATGCGGGATGCAAAGCAGAATTCATAAACCTAATCTACATGCCGGTATGCAATGCGGAAATCGTCCTAAGGTAGGCAACTTCTAGCGTTAAGAACCACGAGTCAATCACCGATCTCCAGTCCTAAGGTCCGGTCTAGGCTCACCCCTCCTTCTCTCGACACATCGAGTTTAGGAGAAGCGCTTGGAGGGATGAGCTCGCGGCGCGGTGGTTCAAAGAGAAGTGAATTGACTATTTAATTAAACTAAGTCCAACTACGAGCTATAGGTGCATGCAATGGCTTTTAGTGTGTTTGGACCTAATTTAATCGAACAAGCAAGGCCTACAACTAAGTGCTCAATCCACAAAAGAAATGAAAATGAAAACAAAACCGGAAAATGACAATCGAAAAACGCGATAAAAGCCACGGTGAGCCCCCGGGTGAACAAACACCCAGAAATTGGGCCCGGTAGTCTGAGTGTCCAAGTCCCTGTATTATTACAAATTAATAAATCACTCTCTCTCACAAAATAAAATGCAAGCTAACTAAGCACTCTCTCACTCCTCCCGCTCTCTCCTGTCGGCTTGGCTGAAGAACAGCCGGCTCCGCTTGCCAAGGATGCTTCGGATCCCCTAGGCGATCCGCCTCGCTCCGCGATCCCTCGTAAGAAGACAAGAAAAGGAGTGGTCAGAAAGCTCGATCAATATATATAAAAAATGCAAGAGAGATAAAATGAAGCAATGGTAGACAACAAACACAAACAGACAAAAAGATAAACTACTCGCTGTTTCTCCCCGGCAATGGCGCCATTTGATGAACACGAAATTCACAAGCGGTCGTATTGACTCACAAGGCGAGTCAACAGTAGGTGCATTGACCACTACAAATGAATCTCGTATTTAATCAACAATTAACCTACACTATAGATCAAACAATTAGAAATAAATGTGGAGTTAAAATTTATTTTTAACTCTGCACAAAAGATGTATAGCAAGCAAGTATGCAGAGAGTTCGAACACAGGGAGCAAACAGGGTAGATCAGACAAATGTGTGTGTGTGAGTGTGAAGTGTGTCTACACTATGCAAGCAAATATTTTTGTGGGTTTTTAATTTTAATTAATTTTTTTATTTTTAATTTTGTATTTTGATTTTTAATTTTTTGATTTTTTATAATTTCATATTATATATATATATATAATATTGGAATATATAAACAAGGTAATAAAAGAGATGCTACACTATTTATAAAAATGTGCAAAATAGCCAAAAATTCAGAAATAAAATCTTTTTGGTATTTTTATAATTTTCTACTATTTTTGTGATTTTTGGGTATTTTTCAAAGTATTTTTGGTATTTTTAAACACTGAAATAAACCAAAATAGGGAATTAGCTACTGGCTGGGGGGTAAATTGGGAATTAAAAATATCACACAGCCACAAAATTTTTCCAAACTATTTTTCAAATAAAGATAATAAAAACAGGAGACTACAGAACTTGAGTTTAAAATGGAGTTTTCTACAATTTTTTAGATTTTTTTGAAGTTTTTTGGTATTATCAAATTTTTAAGGTTTTTCTTTTGAGATTTTTAGTGATTTTTGGACTGACATTAAAATAGGTTAAAATAGACAGTAGGGAATTTTTTTGGAACTTTTCGAGGTATTCTAATATTTTTTGGCATTTTCTAAGCTAGATAGTGCTGAAATGGAAAGTTTTTTATTTTTAATAAATATGAAAATGCAATAAAATCAAAAACTAAAAATATGGCGTTAAAGAACAAGCACACAGAAGCTAAACTTGAATTTTTGAGAATTTTTCGAATTAAAATGATGCCCCAAATAATTCATACAAGCACATAAAAATATCACAGCCTGGCAGGGGTATATATGCAAATATCCAAAAGTCCAGGGGCATACAAGCAATTTTCCACAAAACTTAACACTGAATATTTAATTTTAAGGACCAAATACAAAATGTTAGACCTACAGGGGTGTCCCAACAATTTTCCCACCATGGCGCGTGACTTGCACGCGCTTGGTAAGGGCTGGAATGTAATTTCAACAGAGGCCGAGGGGCTTACATGCAATTATCCCAAAAATTTAACACTTAAACTGAAACGCAAAATACCCTCGCAAGGCAGATCTGACGACCGGGGGGTCTTCACTTGACACGTGGTGACTCCTCTGCTCGCGATGACGGTTCGACCTGGACGTCTGAGATCAGATCTCAGATGAGATCCGACAGTGGCTGGCTCTGACGATCGGACGGTGCACGTTGAATCTGGGGCTCCTCCTTGATCGGACGGCAGCAAGGACAGGAGGAAGAACGCGGAAGAAGGCCGGCGACGGCGAACTTCCACGACCTCCCCCGCCCTTCTTCGTCGGCGTTCAGGCCTCAAAATGGCCCAGATCGCTTCCTGCAGGCATTCTCCATGTCTGGGGAGCTTCAAAATAGCCGAAGGGGCGCGGATTCTCGCCTGCGACGGCGGTGGAGCTCGATACCTCCAGGTATCTCCGGCGTGTCCAAAAAGGGCTCCCAGGTGTCGTTCTTATGCTTGTACCAGCAGAAAAAGATGATAGAGTCCAAGGTAAAGTGCCTGGACTCCGTGGAGGATGGAAAAGAGGTGCGAAGCGATGCGGTGATGCTCGACCGGAGGTGCGCTCCGGCGAGATGAAATGATTGGACGAATGGATCGATGGAAGCGAGAATTTTTTGAGGGTTTTTTATCCTAGAACTAAGGCGAGAAAAATGCAAGCAAAACTAAGGGAAACTAACTACCTCAAGGGCCTGGGGAGCCCGAGGTTAGGGGTACCTCGACGGTGGTCGGCCGGAGGTGATGGAACGCCCTAGGCCACGCTGCTCCGCCTCCTGGACGCGTCGGTCTTGGAGCTGTCACATCCATGACTTGACTGGGATCGATAGGGGGCGTGAGAGAGACCAGAATTGGGGTTCAAAAATCAAATCAAAGTCAAGGGGTCCATTTTATGTGGTTGACGGGGCGGCTCTAAGATCGAAAGACCTGGAGCACTACAATGATCCATAGTCCGAGAAGAGCTAAGGGCGTGTGTGCCCTATGGTAGTGGACCAAGGTTGCAGAAGGGACGATCACGAAAGGATGAAAGTATTTACCTAGAAAAATCCACGAAGTCGGACGAAAAACTAGGTCTGACACACCCTAAGGAGTAGGTCAGACAGTTGACCAGGGTCAACTGTCAGACCAACCTGGTTGGTCCACGTGGACCAACCAGGGAAAATCCCATAAAAATTGTTTTAAAAATAGTAAATGGTATTATTTTATTTAGGTTATAAAATGAAAAGTGTTTATTATTTTATGAAGTATTTAATTCTGATTTTTAATTATTTTTATGGAATATATTTTTATAAGTTACCTATTATGCCCCTTATAGGTATATTACCTATATATTTTAGCCTTTTAATTTAATCTTTGTATTTTATTTTTATTATTTTTATTTAGTATTTTGTAAAATCCTAAAATACTTTTGTACACACAAATATATTTTTGTTTTATTTTTCTGATATATTTTGTATATTTAATAAAATGTAAGTAGGTATGTATAGGTATGGATATAGGTATAAGACTTGTGTATTTGTATATACAAGTATTTTTATTTTGATTTTTCTTTGAATTTTTATTCTAATTTTAATGTACATAATCATTAAAAATAATATTTACAAAATTATAAAAATATAAAAATACAAAAATAATGAATAAAGAATAAATTGAATATTTTAATCAGTATAGTTGTACAATGAGGGTCCAAAACTCAACTTTCACACCGTAGCTCCGCCAAATGTGAAACCACCGCCATTAAATAGCTTATTTTATTCTATATACAATTAATGGTGAGTTTGCTGCATTTGGAGTTTTCAGTTGTGAGATACGGGTCTGGGAAGTTGGAATTCTGGATTTTTATTTAGACCATAACTTTTTATCTGTGTATTATTTTTTGTGAAATCAATTTTGTAATTTTCTTTATAAAATTATATACAACTTTCATGTACAAAGTTTCTTTATTTGATGTATAAAAAGTGGAACCAAAAATAGGCCCCAAAATGAATGAAGAATGAATGGAATACATTGTATTCTGGCCCTTATCTCCCCCTACTTTATTCCTTGTCGATCTATTCATCAAGATGTCTAGGTCTCGGGGTTCGGGTCATAAAATATTTACAATACTTTACTATTTTTCTTTTCTTTTACTTATTCTATAATTTTGGTTTTAATTACAGTATTTTACACACTATTTACATGTACATGCATGAATGCTAAGATGGTGTAATTAATGCTATTTACAAGCATTTGCTAGGGTTTTTGATGCCAAAATGATATAATAAAGATGATGAAATGTGGATTCAACAGTGCTGTACTTGGACAGAGAAAAGATAATGTACCATTTGCGATTCACTATGCTAGTCGAACGCTCGATGAAGCCCAGAGAAACTACACTGTCACTGAAAAGGAGCCGCTAGCGGTAGTCTTTGCCCTAGAAAAGTTCAGATCCTACCTCCTTGGATCCAAAGTAATCGTATACATCGATCATTCGGTCATCTGATACTTACAGCAGAAGAAGGACGCCAAACCCCATCTTATCCGGTGGATCCTTCTCCTCCAGGAATTTGACTTGGAAATTAAAGATAAACCTGGGGTCAAGAATGTGGTGGCCGATCATCTATCGAGGCTTCCTGAGCCGGAATCTCCTGGGTTGAACCTACATCCGATCACAAAGACCTTTCCAGACGAGGTAATTCTGTCGGTCACCTCGCTTCCTTGGTATGCAGAAATCGTGAATTATCTGGTGACCACGAGAATCCCACAGGATTGGCCGAAGCTGAAAATAGACAGATTTCTGTCTAAAATCCATTTCTACCAGTGGGAGGATCTGTATTTATTTTGTGAGGGGGCAGATTGTATCTGGAGAAGGTGCATTCCTCAGGAGGAAGTTCCAAGTGTCCTCGCCTTATATCATGACCAAGATCTGGAGGACATCATTCAGGCAAACGAACGGTAGCAAAAGTTCTTCAAAGTGGCCTCTAGTGGCCTTCATTATTCAAAGATGCAGATGATTATGTCAAATGCTGCACTGACTGTCAGAAGATGGGCAAAACCATAAGAATGAGAGACACGATGCCTCTGAAATTCATTCAGATATCAGACGTCTTCGACGCATGGGGCATCGACTTTATGGGCCCGTTTCCCAACAGTCAGGGCTATGAATATATTCTGCTTGTTGTCGACTATGTAAGTCATTGGGTGGAGGCTATTCCCGTCCGAACCACCGACAGTAGGACTGTCTGTCGATTCTTGAGAGATCACATCATAACACAGTTCGGGATTCCCAAGATTCTCATATCTGACGGGGGTAGTCATTTCATAAACAGAGATGTGAAGAAGCTGACTCAGGAATTCTGTATTGAACATCGCGTTGCTTCACCCTACCACCCGCAGTCCAATCGCTTAGCTGAATGTTCAAATAGGGAGATCAAGACAATTTTACAGAAGCTTGTGCGTCCGGATCGCAAGAACTGGTCTCAGCTGCTTGATTCCGTTCTTTGGGCTTATAGAACAACGTACAAGTCACCCTTGGGAATGTCTCCCTACCGCTTGTGTATGAGAGGCCATGTCATCTGCCCGTTGAACTAATTCACAAATCTTTATGGGCCATTAACATCTGTAATTTGGACTCCAAGCAAGCAGGAAAGAATAGAAAATTAGATCTGAACAGATTATTAGAATTCAGAGATTATGCATATGACAATAGCCTGATATACAAGGAGAAGGTCAAAAACATGGCATGACAAGCATATCCGCCGTAAGTCCTTCGAGCCGGGTCAGAAGGTGTGGTTGTTTGATGCGAAATTAAAGATCTTTCCAGGCAAATTGAAGAGCAAATGGACTGGGCCGTTTATTATTAGGCAGGTGTGTGACAACGGAAGTGTATTGATATCCAATTTGTCAGCTGACGCACAACCATTTGTAGTCAATGGACAGCTTCTGAAGCCCTACCTTGAACATGATACATTCATGTCTGTCGTTGACTCTATTCAAGTAATCTACAGGGATGAGTCGGATATAGGCAGAGGCAGGCCAAGCAGAGCAAAACATTTTTGAATGATTTTTCTTCTTTTTCTTTCCTTCTTGTCGGTCTCTTTTATTTTATTCTACCGACATGATGTCATCCCTTTCATCACTGCTACACTTAGGATGTACTTTATCCTAAGTGTAGGGGGGATGTGCATCCCGAGTTGTTCATATCCACTTTCATCTCTTTTCTTCTTTTCTTCTTTTCTTCTTTTCCTTGTCTATTCTCTTTATCTATCAAAAGGTGTCGCCCCTTGTAGACAGTCTTCTATACTTAGGACGTACTTTGTCCTAAGTATAGGGGGGTGTACACCCCGAGTTTTTCGATTCTTTGATCCTCTCCATTGTCTCCTCTTCTTTTCTATACTTAGGGCTATCTTACCCTAAGTATAGGGGGAGACAACCTGAGTACGATTTGTTCATTCTCACCCTTGACCCTCCCAGCTTTGTGTACAGTATGCTATACTTAGGATTATTTGATCCTAAGTGTAGGGGGGACGGTCGACTTCTCATTCGTTCATTCATTTCTCCATTCATTCATTCTTTAGACTTTTCTATACTATGTACGAGTTATGTCTTCTCTTTTCTCTCTGATCTATGAGGACATAGCTCAAGCTAAGTATAGGGGGGTCGTATATACTACGTATATACTTTATCCATAACTCGTACTTTCGTATTTTCTTAATAATATGGCTAATAATTCATTAAAATTCATTAAAAACCCTAATAAAAAGATGTTGATTATTTGTAAAAGTTTTTTTAGGTACTGATTAATAAATCAGGTGAAAATATTTTTTGTAAAATGTTTGAAAAATAGTTTGAAAATCTTTGTGAAAATCTTTTGAAAACTATTTTGAAAATGTTTTATTACATGTTTTCAACCTTTGTAAAAATGTGTTGTTTGTAAAATTTTATTTTCTTTGTGTGAAATAAAATGTTTGAAAAATGATTTGCAATGGTTTGAAAAATGGTTGCAAAAATATTTTGAAAAATCTATATACACTGTTTGAAAAACCTTTGCAAAATGATTTTCAAATGTGTGTACATGTTTGTAAAATTGTTTGTAAAAATTATTTTGGACTATAGTTTTCAAAATTGTTTGAAAAATCTGTGTAAAATAAATTTGAGGAATATATACATCACACCTAAAATTCATTATATATACTTATAAAATTGATCACTTACCCTTGTAAATAACTAAAATCCACTTCTTGTAAATATAAGCACTCCCAGGTAAATATTTGTACCTAGTTTTTTGACAAAAATTTTTGTTTTCAAAAATCCCAAAAACATTTGCAAAATTAAAATTCAAAAACATTTGAAAAATCTTTTTGAAAAATACAAAAAAATGCATATGCATCATCTTTTCAAAAATCCATAAAAAGTTCATCACAAAAATATATTCTGCATATCATTTGCATAGCATGAGCATTTTTCAGATTGAGTTTGATAGTTGAACGAGTCTAAGTAAAATCCGGAGATTGGAGCTTGATTGGACCTTAAAATCTACGTAATAATAGGAACCCTATAGGAATTGGGTTTGAGGTACTTCAGGTCTAGTTGACTTAATTCTTTGAGGATCACGGGACTTGGTTCAATGGATTCTTGACTGTCTAAGTAGAGTATTTCGGAACACACGCACGACTCTTGTTGATAATGACCTAACTTGGACACCTGCACCTTTCACATGGCTCAACTCAGTTGGAGTGGTGAGGGGATTGGATTTGCCTGTATGAGACGCACACAAGTGGAAACACTTGTCCTCCTCTAGGGAGGGAAGTGCACCCCAACCCATCCAGTGATGAGGAATTCTAAAGACAGGAGAGTGTGGGTTGCAATAAAGCTTCAAAAGAGGGATAGTCTACTGGCTCAAGAGGAAAAAAACTCCTTATGTAAATGCTGCTGTAAATAGTATTAAAAAAAAGACAGGCCTGTACAAAAATAAAATGCCTGCAAAAGTTCGTGAATAAATTGTAAAGTTAATAAGCAAGCTTGAGTTCCAAAGTCAAATATGTGAGCCTGCAGCTGGATGACTTGATTACACTGGTCTTGCATCCTAGGATAGGTAGCTACACTGGCTACCGTCCATTCTTCTCTTCACCCCCTCTTCTTGAGCTGGTTGCCACTTGAACTTAGAAGGGAATACCCCGCTCCTCGAGGAAGGAGTTGTTGGATTGGGGAATCATTGGGTTGTCATACTGGAGAAGTCAGTCTCTTTATCATTCTAGCTGGGGAGAGCCACTATCACTTACACTGTACGAGTCAGCTTCATAGTCGTAGGGGTTTGCGTATGAGTTGAAGTATTTCTGACCTGGCTATTGAGGAGACTTGGGCAGAGTTTTGGGATTCTCAGGGACTGTTGGATTTCAAATTCGGTTCTCATTAAGGTTCCGCCCGCACTAAAATTCCAAAGGTCCGACTTAAGCTCCAAGCTTTGATTTTGTGAAGACAAGTTTGATAATTAAATTTAGTCCATTTTTCTTCTTTTTTTTTCTTTGTTTTTCTTTTCTTCACTTATTGCATAAGTGTTTGCTAGGGACTAGCAAAGGCAAGTATAGGGGGATGATGAATCTACATTTCATCATCTTTATTCTATCATTTTGGCCTTAAAAACCCTAGTAAATGCGGGTAAATAGGCATAATTTAGGCATTTTAGCATTCATGCATCATTGTGTAAATAGTGTATAAAATACGGTTTTTAAAGCCAAAATTATATAATAAAGAAAAGAAAAAGAATAAAATATTGTAAATATTTTATGACCCGAAACCTCGAGACCTAGGCATCTCGATGAATAGGTCGACAAGGAATAACGTAGGGGGAGATAAGGGCCAAAATACAACAAAAATACACTTTATTTTATTCATTCTTTATTCATTTTGGGACCTATTTTTGGTTCTACTTTTTATACCTCAAATAAAGAAACTTTGTACATGAAAGTTATAGATAATTAAATATAGGAAAATATAAAATTGATTTCACTGAAAAATAATGATAGATAAAAAGTTATGGTCTGAATAAAAATCCAAAATCCCAACTTTCCAGACCTGTATCTCCCAAATAAAAACTCCAAATGCATCAAAACTCACCTTTAATTGTATATAATTTAAAATAAGTGATTTAATGACGGTGGTTTTGCATTTGGCGGAGCTACGGTTTGAAAGTCGAGTTTTGGACCCCTATTGTGTACATGTACAGATTAAAATATTCATTTTATTATTTATTCATTATTTTTATAATTTATATTTTTATAATTTTGTAAATATTATTTTTAATAAATACATGTATTAAATCAGAATAAAAACATAAAAGAAATACAAAATAAAAATACTTGCATATAGATTACATAGGTATTATACCTATAAATATACCTACATAAACTATACTTTTATTTTGTTAACTGTACAAAACACTTCAGAAAAATAAAATAAAATATAATTAAGTGTATAAAAGTATTCTACAAATTTACAAAATAATACACAAAATTAATAAATTGGAAACACAAAATAAAAATAAATTAATAAATATATAGATAATATACCTATATAGCCTAAAATAACAACTTGTAAAAATATACCTCATAAAAATAAATAAAAATCACCATAAAATAATTCATAAAATAATAAACATTTTTTATTTTATAACCAACATTTAATAAATTCAATTACTATTTTTAAAAGATTTTTGAAATATTTTTTAGGGGATATTTCCTGGTTGGTCCACGTGGACCAACCAGGTTGGTCTGACAGTTGACCTCGGTCAACTGTCTGACCTCCTCCCGTGGACTTGTAAGAACTTTGGATTTTGATCCATTTCGCGATTTTTTGGAGGCCACACCAAGCACCATCTCGTCTTGGTCTCTTCACAACTTTTCTTCCTCGACTCAAGGTGATTCAAGCCCTCAGGTCTCCTTGGGCTGTGGATCACCGCACCACGCTGCCATCATCGATCTTGGAGCCTCGGTTGTCAACCCTTCAAATACAACCCTCCGACTTTCCTTCGATTTTTGATCCCTCTTCCTCCATTCTCGCCCCAGGAAGCGATTTGAGCTAGGGCTTGCGCCATTTGGTGTCGAATTGAGGTCGATCCAGTTGCTCGTCGGAGCTCCGCCCGAAGTTGCCATCTTCGCCCCCGGTGAGCCTTCCTCCTTTCTTTTTTGTATTTTCTTGTAGTTTATATATAGGGCAGCGTAGCGTCATGACAGTTTAGCTTCTCGTTTCGTTTCTCTCCGTGAATCCATCTTCGAATCCACAGCGGAGCTCAGCTCCGCCTCCGCTTCCCGACCACCCTGTTGCTCGAATCAACCGCCTATCACCGCCATCTTCTTCCTCATCGCTCCGTCGCTCCGCTCCACCCCTCCATCCACCTCGATCTTGCTCAGATCGAGCCACCCGAGCTCCTTCTCCGCCCTTCGCCAGAGCTCCACGCCCGAGTCACGAACCACCTCCATTTAGCCCAGAAACACCCCCAGCTGCTTCGCCTTTTTGCTCCGCTTCTAACCCTGCAGAGAAGAGCCCAAGAGAAGGCTCTATCGAGCCTCGATACTCCAGGGATGAAGCCCCCAGGTCACCTCCGTCGTCCGACCGCTCCACGCCATCTCAGGCTCACCTGAAACCTTCACTCGATGAGGATCGCCCCCAGGACCCTTTTGCCCTTGGTCCTGGGCCGGGAGAGGTCGTGTGTCAGCTGGAATCAGCCGTTGAAGCAGCCCCAAGCGAAGTTCTTCCAATACCCTCCACGATCGTCCGATCAAGAGCAAGCACCAGATTCGCCCTCACCCGTTGGATGATCGGGAGCACCAGCCGTTGGATCTTCATCGACGATCTAATCACGACCGTTGGAGACGAACCGTCATCACGCCATCAGGGAGCGCCACGCGTCAAGTGAAACCATCTCCGCCAGTCCAGAAACTTTAATTTCCAGTTCAAAAATATTTGTAATAATTGCAACTAGACCTCTTAACTTTTTAGATTTGCACTTTAGTCCTCAACCACGTCACCTCACGTGACTAGGACACGTGGTTTTTGGGTATTTTGCACTATTGATCCTGAACTTTTTGATAATTGCATTTATGCCCCTGTGCATAGTTAATTAAATATAATTTTGGGTTATTTGCACTCCTGTCCTGCCGGTTTTTGTTATTTGCAATTATATCCCTGTGAACAGCAGATCACGTGTCTACAAAAATCACGTTAGGCTCCTGTTGCATAGTAGTATCAATCATATTTTTATTTTGCATAATTATTGCATTTTATTATTTATAAAAATTCAAAAACTCTCATTTTCAGCATTGTCTGCATTATAAAACCCATAAAAATTATAAAAACATCTCAGAAAATTCCCAAAAAAAATTTATTTTGCATATTTTAGTGTGTTTTAATTTCAGACCAAAAAGCATTAAAAAATATAAACAAAACTCCTAAAAATTATAAAACCCTAAAAATATTTATAAAAATATTAGAAATTCTATAAAAATCCTAAAAATCTATTTTTTGTCTCTGAATTTTCTTTGTTTTATTATCTTCAAGTGAAAATTAATTTGGAGAATTTTTGCCACAGTTTTCCATTTTATTTCTCCATTTTAGTTTCAGACCTTTATTTTTGCCACTGTTTTCAGTATTTTTGACTTTAAAAATACCAAAAGAATTTAAGAAAAATCTAGAAAAATCACAAAAACATTAGAAAAATATAAAATAGCCAAAAATATTTTATTTCATATATTTTGAGTATTTTTCCTTATTTTTATAAATATCTTATCACCTCTTTTCTTATATTATTTATTTATTCTATTTAAAAAACAAAAAAATTATAAAATATAAAAAGAAAATATAAAATCAGAAAATTAAAAATAAAAAATTATATAAAGTAAAAAAGAAAATAAAAAATATATATAATTAAAAACCCACAAAAAATCCATATTGGCTAAGTAGTTCATTAGACATAGGCCTTGACTTTTTATCTGTTCACTCTACACCTTTGTTTCTTGTGTTCGACCCCTACTAGCTTGCCACTGTACATTTTTATTAGAGAATAATAAATTTTAATCCTTGCTCTTGATTGTTTAATTAATTGTGTGGGTTAATTGTTGACGAACGCGAAGGCTTGAGTAGTCGTCCCAGTGATAGTGAGTCTGATTTGTCAGACCACTATTTAGCAGCTCTCACATTCTCGTTTTTCAATATATGTATATATAGGGGTGATCTTGTGAGAGCCAAAAACTGTGAGAGCATGAGAGAAGTGATTCTAGACCACAAGATTCTGTCTTCTCTCTCCTGATCTTCTCTCTCCTGGTTGAATCTAGTGGTCCAGAATCACTGCTCTTATGCTCTCACAGGTTTTGGCTCTCATAGGATCGACCCTGTCTCCACGGTTAGGCGGTGGATAGGATTTAAGCCCTTCGATCGGATCTCATCCGATGGCTCTGGAGCGTCAATTCTGATATGATCTTGCAGCCTAGCTTTGATCTGAGCATCAACGAGTCTCGATCTCACGACTGAAATAAACTCATTCAGCATATCAGACAAACATGCATCGATCTGGAAATGAAGCTCTGTTCTTCCCCAAATCACAGAAGCAGGCGGTCGTTCGAGCGACCGAAGTGGTTGTTCCAAGCGTAGCGGTGGAGCTTGAGGTTGTGTTGCGTCTAGATCTGGAGGTGTAGTGCTTCTTTAATTAGATTGAGGAGAAGGCGACAGAGCTATTCCAGTGCGAGATTGTTCTTTAAGAAACGAAGCTACGACTGAGCTCTGTTGACGACTCAATCTCAGGTCTTTCACAAAGATGTTCGGCTGCTTGGTTCTCAGCTGCTCAATCAAGGGATGATAAACCTTAAGGCTTCGATTAGATCTTCTCCGACTTGTAGTTCATGTGTTGCGACGGTTCTAGGTTTGGCACAGGGTTTGCAGATGGTGTTTAATTGCAAACGCCTTGAGTCTAGATGCAATGACCTACAGGGGATGAACACGACTCGAGGAACAAGCCTCAGCCAGGCGCTAATGGTGGATACGATATGATAGATCATAGGGGATAACAGGTAAAATGAGGAGGGAAAACACGAAGGTGGATGAATTAACGATGAACGAGAGTGAGATTTGCAAAGGAATGACAGATAGGAGAGTGATTGAGAGGAGAAGAGAGGGATTGGGGAGAGGAGTGAAGGAGGAAGAGAAGATAAGAATAAACAGAGAAGAGAACCTGGATGGGAGGTCGTGGATGAGTGCACCTGTGGCGGAGCCCGGTTGAGCTCTTGATTTTTGCCTCGATGCAGCGGTGTACAAAGGCTTAACACGCGGGGAAGAAGATCTCCAACGGAGGTTGATCGCGCCATCCCTCAACTTCGATCTCGCTCAACATCGGAGCGAAGGATAGGTCACCTCTCGACACACCTTTCGAAGCTCACATATTTAAGGAGGAAGAAAATGGCAGATGGGGAAAATGTGAGGGAGCTTGAGGGGCTTATATAGAGGGGGGAGATGTGGAGTGCACACATGAGGCTCCGGTCACCGGTGTAGCGGTCTGGTGACCGTGAATCTGTTAGGATACCGGCCTAATGTCCGACCGGTTGAAGGAGAAGAATGAAGGGAGGTGCGGCAGCGTCATGTGTAGGGTTGGGGGAAGGCGTATAGGTAAGAAGAAAGAGAGGAGAGAGAAAATAAAAGTAATTAAATAATTAAATAAAATTAGTAATTAAGTAATTAAATTAATAATTAAATAAAATTAAGAAATGAATAAATAACAACTTAACTAAATAAATAATAATTAGTAAATAAATAAGTATTTAAATAAATAAATAAATAAGAGATAAATAAATAAATATATTTTATTTATTTTAATTTAATAATAGAGTAAGAATATAAATATAAGAGATGGTATACATTAAATAAGATAAAGTTAAGATACATTGTATATTTTATACCAATAAGGTCCGAAAACCCACATTTTGCATATTAACTCCGATTTTAGCGAAATCGGTGTAATTTGGTAGATAATTAAATAAAATAAACTTTAAAAGTGACTACACTTATTAGTAATTGATTTAAGTTATATTTTATATTTTTATATTGATTTTTATAAACACATTAGAAAAAGAATTAGGTTAAATATAGTTAAGAATAATTAGTTAGATGATCGGGAAGTTATATGCATATACATATAGACAACGGGATCCAAATGTCAAAACTCACCCGTTTTATTCTAATATTTTTTTGATATTTTTAATAAATAGTATTAATTAAAACGGAGTTTAAAAGTGAGTTTTGTCAATTTGGAGTTTTTTTTATAAATAGTTATGAACCTTGAAAGTCAGCTTTTACGACTTTTGTGGTTCATAATAATTAATTATTTTTACATTGAATAATTTTTTTATATTTTTATTAATTAATATATATTTTTATAAACAACCTTTGTGAAGGAAATATTTTGGTTTGAAATTACTTGAGTGAAAAATAAATTAGGTGAAATATTTACAAGGTGAGAAATGAGTAAAGGTATGTTATGTTCTCGATTTTTTGACATTTTTATAAATTATGATTCTTATCTTCCCCTACTTATTTATTTTGTCGACCAAGTCAATATTGACCCGGTCTCGAGGTTAGGATCAGTCTGTATATTTTATATACATCCTTCTTTTTCTTTTATTTTTGATTTTTCTCATTATTATTTTATTTTGGATACAATAAGTGATAAATATATAATATTAAAATTTGTTGTTAGAATTTAATTGGTGGAAATTAGTAATTATTTATGTGTATTTTACCAAGGATTTTAGCCAACATGAAAGAATAAAGGCGATCAATCATGGATTCGTCATAATCCGTTAATCAAGTCTATTAATTTTAACGGTCTCAAAATTACTGAAATTGACCCATATTAGATGGATGAGTTAGGAGTGTCTGTTTTACACAAAATTTAATAACGACATGTACTCATCTCGTGCACTAAATCCATCAAGATATTTTAGAAAATACCCTACAATGAAAAAAAAGTAAGAATGAGATAGCCAAGTTGACTCTCCTAGTGGTAGCGGTACTTAACCATACATATATACCTACCTACCTACATACATACATACATGCATGCATGCATGCATGCATATATCGATTCCCAGGATGCTTGTTTTATTTATTTAGATGATGGAAACTGATGAATACCCATTCATCACTCTTTATTCTTTTATTTTAGCTACAAAACCTATGCAAAACACATGTAGATATTTGTAAATAGCAATAATTACCATTTAGCATGAATAGTGTAAATATGCATAATTAGCTTGTTTTTGTGCATAAATAAAAGAATAAAGAAATAAAAGAAAAAGAGGGAGATATTTAGAATAAATATTGAGCGACCTTATCCCAAGGGAGGGCTTAGCATGGGTCTGACCGCAAAAGAACCCAAGTAGAGAGAGATAGGGAAGCTCATGTGTTGTACATATACCTGTAAATACATAAAAATTATTTTCCTCTTATTTAAAATAAAAATGGGTGTATATTTATATATTTGTAAATATTAAATTAAAATAAATCTGGAAAATAAAATAAAATAAAATAAAAAGAAATAAAATAAAAACCCAAACCCACCTTGTATATATACCATGTATGTATATAAATAAAAGTATTTATTTCACCCTTATAAATAATTAATAAAAATAAAATAAAAATATCCTATTATTCCAAATTTTATTCTATAAATAAATAAAATATAAAATTGGAATAATTTGTATAAAAATAAATAATTAAAAATAAAAAATAAAAAATACACATGTATATACCTATATATAATAATCATATTTTGTAAATACATTATTTATATTTCAAAAAATAAATAAAAATCACAAAAAATTAATTAAAAATAAATAAACAATTATCATGTTTTAAGTTTTTCGAAAATAAACCATTTAATATTTTTTATTGAATTTTCAAAGAATTAATAAAGGCTGAATTCCTATTGGCCCACGGGGGATTGTTGAGCCCCAGTCAACTCTCCCCCGCGGAACCCCTTCCAGGCGGATCGGGTTTTTGACTCGAGTTCTCCTAATTTTCCCCATTTGATCCGCCTTCCATTCGACTAAACCCCAGGCTCCATTTCCAGCCTGATGATTCGGGACCTCCGCCCAACCTCCATTCTAGGGGTCCGTGCATCGACGTGCGTGCCCGACTCCCTTCTTGTCGGACCCCTCACACTATAAAGCTGAACCTCCGGCCGCAATTTCACGCCATCTTTGGCACTACTCCATCGTCCCAGGACCTCCATCCCCTTCCTCTGAGTGACATCAGTGCGAGGGTGGTGTCGAAGAGAGGAGAGGAGCCCTCCGCCACTGATCCGGCATCATCTGACCGCTGTACGCCGTCGTGAGCAGTGCCCGAGCCTCGGGTTGTTGACGACCCTTGAGGCGACGACCAAGAGCTTCCATAGCTCGTCCACAGTCGACTCCCGTCATCAGGTATACCCTATTCTTCCTATCTTTTGTTAATTTTCGATTTCCCCCAATCCGCTCTGCCGCCATCTTTCGTCGATTTCGACCACGCCGCTCACCCATTTCATCGACCGACCCGACCAACATCTCCACGAGACCTCTCTCCGCGTTCTTCCCCCATTCACCCACCTTGATTCGACCCGGAATCAAGAACTCGACCTCCCTCATCGTCGCCTCGCCGGAGGTCGGCCATCTCGACGCGCCAGCCACCCATTTCGCCTTTAACCGGGTCGAGGCAGTTTGCCCTCGACCCAGGAAGCTTCCTAGGTTGTTTTGCAGGTCGAAGGAGACCCATCTGAGGGTTGTACAGTTCGAGCCCAGGAGCTTCGAGCCTCCGACGTCGTCAGACCACTCCGGTGGTCTCCGGTCTCATCGGAGGATCCCAGTCACTGCAGAGCGCTGAAACGAAGTGATTCCACCTTCCAGCAGCTCCAGAGGAGGCCTACACCGCCCGCACGGAGCCGGCGAAACTCACCGGCGAAGTGTTCTTCCAGGATCCTCCTCCGCCGTCCGTTCATCCTCGGAGCTCCAGATGCGATCCAGACCATCTATTTGAGGAGTAGCCGCCCACCGTCAGATCTAGCCGAGGGTTGATCGGGACTGTCCGATTCAGCGAAGGGGTGCCCTTGATCCAGCACCGTTAGATCTTCCACGTGGCAACCCCTCAGCCATCCGTATTAATAAAGGGTAATTTACCCGTAGGCCCTTCCTCCTATTGTTTTTAGTAATTAGTCTTGTAAATATTAGAAATAGTTGTTTTTATTTTGGTTAAATTGCATAGAGGACCTGGATGTTTATAGTATTTACATATTAGTCCCTGTGAGTGTGGCCACGTGCTTCGACACGTGAGGACTTGGTGTTTTTACAATATATACCATGCAGTTCTTGTGTGTTAGTGTTTGCATATTTTAAAATAGGAATTGCAAGTAGGTCCCTCCATGCATGGACCACGTGCCCTGCATGTGAGTTATTGGAATTTTTGCACATTGGGCTCCGCACTTTCTACCGTGTTATTTTTGACCTCCGGACATTATTTATGACATTTTGGTCCATGTGCACTGTGTGCCTCTTTTTGATTTAAATAAAATATCAAACTTAACCCAAATTGCATGAAATTTGGAGACGTGGCTCCTGCCACTGTGTAAACATTTTCCTAATTTTTGGGTACATTTTTAAGGCATTTTTCTATTTTTATAAATTAAAAAATCGTCATTTTTGTGTCTGTCCAGATTATAAATCATAAAAAATATTAAAACATTTTTATAAATTCTAAAAAAATCAAGTTTGTTTGTTTTTGTATTCTTGATTTTCTGTGAATTTTTGGCAATTTTTGGATATAGAAAAACCATAAAAACTAGAAAACACTTAAAAACTCATAAAAATTCTAGAAAATTATAGAAAATAAAAAAATTACAAACTCTTCTTTTGAATTTTTTTTATTATTTATATTTTTCATAAAAAATACCTCCAGACTTTAACAGGACCATTTGATATTTTAAATTGATCTTTGAAGCTTGGCTGGACAGTACCTCACTGTTTCTGCCTTCTTTTATTTTTATAAAATTCCATAAAAATTATAAAAATCTCAAAAATTCACCAAAAACAGTAAAATCCATATAAAACATAAAAATATTTTTGTTTGAATTTTTGGACCCTTTTTGAGTATTTAAATAATTGTTTGAAGTTGCTTGTATTTGCTTTTTCTTTATTTTCCTTATTATTAAAAATCCAAAAAATATAAAAATCTTTAAAAACCACCAAAAATACTTGTTTCTGTTTTATTTTGCTTTCTGACTACTTCGTAGGCCACGAGGCCAACTCGTGCTCCTTGAGACCGACCCTGGGAGCTATACCAGGTTAATCACATAGCATGGCCGCTATTTTGGTTTTCATTGCGTTTTGTCCTTTCGATTGGTGGTCTGATTTTGTTTTTTGATTGAGCTCTGAGCCTCGAGTGACTGAGGTCACAACGACCTTAGTGATATCTTTACCTTAGTCTATCGGGCGGCTCGTCAGAAACATACATGAGAAAAGCATTAGTATCAGAAAATCAAGTCTATCAAGATCTCTCTCCCACAACCTAATGCAGTCATCCATTCTGCTTCACTCGTAAAGCTCATACATTGATAGTTATAAAGATTATGGTTAACGTCAAATATTTCACGCATTAAATAAGTTAGAAATGTTTAAGATTCTTGAATAGTTTGCTTCCGTTTGTCAGATATCCATATCCAGATCGAAAATACCCATTTTTCAGATAAATAGGCACAATTAAATATTACCATTCGTGTTAAGTCCAATATTAAGAGAAAATGCAGCCAGAAATAGTCGTAAACATGAAAGTAGAATAAACTTTATTCCCAGATATCTAAATCCAAATGGTTCACTTCATATATAGCTTCACAACCCAAAGAAACATGGAATGTCCTCATTCTCCAACAATATCATATCATGATGGTATTGGTTGGGCAACATACACCTAAGACCATGAAGCAAAGCATGCGTTAGTGCATGGTCTCGTCACCAACCACCTCAAAATGGAGGTCTCATAGGTAGGATCTCAACTATACCGTTCCCTGTACCCATCAAAAGATCATATATGGGTCTGTTGGAAGGTGATGTCTACCTTGTAGAGAATATATTTAATCCAGAGAAGCTGTCTTTAAACTCGTGCGGCATCCAATAGTATTTCACACTATCCTTTAGATGCCTCTTTAAATTACTCTATGTTTCAAACGCACGCAGACTACGAATGCTTACAGTTACAGAGATGCTGTGCAATATTAGTATATTACACGTCTGATATCAGACTTTTTAACGTCGAGATCTGACTGAATGTTCCTTTTGTTCAGATCCTTATTGGACTTAAAGCCCTTCTTCCGATCTCATGCTTGATGTATAAAATGCACTCTGTGATATCATTCTGTGTTGTTTCTACTTTATTAAAAACTGTGCTTTGGAGAAAACTTTTGAAGAAAAATATATCAAGAGATTTTTACACCATGAACTCTAAAAAACTTTTGTAAATTACTTTTTCAACCATGTATACTTCGTAATATCAAGTGCCTCTAACTTCTTACAAAATTCACACTTCGGCTCTTCAACTATCTCTTCAACTATGATAAAATAAAGGCATAATTGATATTACAAAGCGCAAAACTATCGCAAAACTATGAATTTTGTAAGAAGTTGATCTCCCACCCACCATACATTTAACAAAGATGCGTGCTCCACAAGTCAGTAGTTTAACATTGTTTATATAAGGGATTTTTACCCGGCAGACCCTAAAATCTTTCAAAATTACCTTTACGACCTTTGAAACATCCTAATTCCTTTCATGACCCCGTAAACTTGCTAACCCTTACCCTACAAACTCTGCGGTTAAGCCCCGTTAATTGATCCGTTAAAATTAACCAGATTCCGTTATATTCATTTATATTATACCCAATTTACTTATTAAATTTACAAGGAGTGCCACTATCTGAGACCCCCCCCCTCCGGCCGACGATGGAGGCCCCTCTCTGCCGCTTGCTGCCCCGGCCGATGGTGGAGCCCCTGCTTCGCCCACCCACCCGACCGCCCCTGCTCCCCCCCCCTCCCCCCCACATCCCCGCGACCTCCCCTGCTCCCTCGCCTTCCACATGCACCCCCTCTCCCCCGACCTCCCATGTGCCCCCCGCCTCCACCTGTGAACCACCCCGACCTCCCATGCGCCCCCGCCTCCACCTGTGAACCCCCCCCGACCTCCCCTGCGCCCCTGCCTCCACCTTGCGAACCACCCCCCGACCTCCCCTGCGCCCCCGCCTCCACCTTGCGAACCACCCCCCGACCTCCCCTGCGCCCCCGCCTTCACCTGCGAACCCCCCCCCCCCCCCCCTCCGACCTCCCCTGCGCCCCCGCCTCCACCTTGCGAACAACCCCCCGACCTCTCCTGCGCCCCCGCCTTCACCTGCGAACCACCCCCAGACCTCCCCTGCGCCCTCGCCTCCACCTTGCGAACCACCCCCCCACCTCCCTTGCTCCCCTGCCTCCACCTGCAGACCTCCCCGCTCGAAGCCCTCCGCGTCTCCGCCTGCGAAGCCTCCCCCCAACCAACACGCACGCACACCCCACCCTCCGCCTCCCCCTGTTCGAGCCGTTCTCTAGCCCAGGCCGCCTCTCTCCCCCGCCAACCTCCCTCCAGTCGAGCCTCCCATCGATGCTGCAGTGGGAGAGGAAGATGATAGAGGAGGAAGAATTATTTTTTCTTTCATTGGTTAATTCTAGCCGTCCGATCATGGATTGGTTAGATTAACCCATTTTAAACTCAAGAAAGTTAACTCTATGGCCTTGTTTGTTTGGAGGATAAGGGGAATGGAATAAGGGGGAATAAGCCCCCAACACGGTTCCCCGTGGTACGACTATTCCCCATTATTTCATCTTATTTCACTCTTATTCCTATCTTTATCCCACCTTACCTACCGTTATTTCACCTTATTCTCCTTATTCCTATTCTTCAGCCGAACGGAGAATAGACCCTTATTCCCCTTATTCTCCATCCTTATTCCTGCTTATTCTCCTACCGAACGGGCCCTATGTGTGTCAATTTAACGATAGGGTTCGTTGGGTAAGACGGAGCAAGTTTACGGGGTTGGGGGAGGAATTACGATGTTTCAAAAGTCGTAGAGGTAATTTTGAAAGATTTTAGGGTCTGCCGGGTAAAAGTCCCTTTATATAATTAGGAAAGGACCAGCTAATGTCTCAAGATATAAAAATGAAACAAAAAAGAAACATAAAGATCACCGAAAGGAGGATGTGCACCAAAAGGGAGAAAAACTGTAGCTACCAGCAATGTTAGAGCTACCACCAAAACGGGAGCATTGTTTATCGTACTAACCCTCCCCCCCCCCCCCCCCCCCCCCCCGATGACCTCCGCAACCCTCCCCCCGAACCCTAACCCTAACCCACCCCTTTCCCATTCCCCCGCATCCCTGAGCCTTTAGCAGCCTCTCCGCCCAAGCCGCCTCCCCTCCGCTGGTTCTCGTCAACATCCCCCGCCCTTCACCGGAAGAGAATCGCCCCTCCCATGTGTCGCCTTCTCCCTACTCTCCATACTCTGCTCAGCGACCTGTGTCCAGTAACCTTGCTCATCCTTCAGCCTCAGGCACATCCCTACCGATGCCTTCACATGCTATCCCTTCTTGGAAAGATGTTTGCGGGCCCGACCCCACTCCAGCTTCTACCGCTCACCCCCTCGCATTCGCGCCTCCGGTTCTTCTAAATGGCGAAAAGGTCGCCTTCATATCGGAGGAGGAAACCCGCACCAGTGATGGCATCTGGGAGAACACAATCATCTTCTACATTTTGGGTAAGCGTCCGTTCTTCAAACATCTTGTAGCCTTCATTGAAAAGATCTGGAAGCCTGCCCCGGCTTCATGCTTGTCCCTCGCCCAAATGGCTTCTTTTATCTGAAACTTCAATATCCTTCCGATTGCGACCGTATTATTGCGGCCGGGCCTTGGCTCTTCCAAGGCTGCTTCATGGTCCTCCAGAAATGGGAAACCGTGTCTTGCTTTGAGAGAGATCTACTTTCGGAGATCCCGTTATGGGTCAGATTCCATGGCCTCAGCCTTGGCCATTGCACTGAGATCATCCTAAATAAGCTCGCTGGTGTGCTTGGTACTCCTCTTTTTATGGATGCTGCGACCGCTTCTAGAAGAAACGCGGATTTTACTCGTTGTTGTGTCTCTATTCATGCATCGTTGGCCATTCCAAAAACTATTCCACTGGTTTTCTTCACCGGTGCTCGTCAAGAGATTGAGGTCGAACTTGAATGGATGCCACCAAGATGTGATTCCTGTATAGCATTTGGCCATTCCACACATAACTGTCCCTTTGCGGTTGAGGTCCCAACTGTTATTCCAGAGGTAGAGGTTGTCTTTGCCTTGCAAGACGATGTGCCCGTACAGGAGGCCTCAAGCATATCTCAGGAGTGCCCCCAGAGCACACATGCACTTTTCAATGACCCTGTTATTGTTGGCAGTGGTGGCCAGCCCCCGTGCCCCCTGAGCCCCTCTCGGCCCCCACTCATCCCGACTCCTCGCCTGGTGCTCCCGTTGCCCCCACTGGTCAGCCCGCTTCTGATGGCTCTCGCGGCCCAAGGACGGCTGCCCCGATTGCAAAAGTCCATAAACGGACCCATTATGTGGGTATGAACTCCTCCTCCTTTCCTTTTGGTTCTAACACCTTCTACAGAAGATGGCTACCGCAGCAAAGAAGGCTGCTACCGCTGCATCTGTATCTGCTCTTCCCAACTTCATTGATCTCAACCGTCCCTCCTCTAAGGTTGCTTCCCATGCAACTTCTGTTGAGCCAAACACCTCTTTCGTTGTCGAAGTTAACCAAGCCTGGCTGACGACAACTCATAAGAAAAAGAAGCTCCCAAGAGCTCAATCCAAACAAAAGGGGTTGTCGGGTCCCTCCAACCCAATCTCTTAATGTCTGTGATAGTTTGCAACTCGCGTGGGCTGAACAAGCCCAAGAAATTCAAATCAATCATGAAGGATTTCATTGCTTCGAATGCAGAATTGATTGGCCTCGTCGAAACAAAAATTAGGTCGGCCAATAGAAAAAAATTTGCGAAATTAATCCTGGATGGTTGGAATGCTATGAACAACAACACTGATCTTGGTAGGATTTTCTTCCTATGGAGATCAAACTCCTGGACGTGCGATTTAATTGGGAATCACTCCCAATCAATGACTATGCGCTACTTTAATATTGGGGGCTTTGTGCTTTATCTCACTGTAGTGTATGTGGATAATTGCCAATATATATATGAGGATGGATCTCTGGAACCACCTCCGTATGATGAGCTCTCAATTTGAGGGGCCTAGGCTCATCATGAGTGACTTTAACGTCATCCGCTACTCTTCGAAAAGAATTGGGGGTCGTATGGCCGCTCGTCGACCCATGGAGGAATTCAATAATTGTCTGGATGACTGTGGCCTGTCCGATCTAGAGGCTACTGGCAATCCTTGGACTTGGTCCAATGCTTCTATGGCCCTAGCTGTATCGCGGCCCGCTTGGATCGCGCCCTTGCGAATGAGGAGCTAATCACTAAGCTCCCTACGGTCAAGCTCCACTGTTCCCCTTTGCCTTATTCTGATCACTTACTTATGAGGGTTGCTCTTTGTCCGCCTGCCCCTAAGCGAGTTCCGTTCCGCTTCTTTGACTATTGGGTTGAACGCCCCGGATATCATGAGGCCGTTGCTAATGGTTGGGGCCTCCCTGTTATTGGTAACCCCCTCTTTATTCTCGCTCGAAAGCTAAAAAATGTGAAGCTTGCTTCAAAGCGATGGGCCATGGCGGAGGCCAACGTTATCAAGGAACAAAGGCATGCGATGGATTTTCTTAAAGCTAACTCTGAGATGATGGCTATCTCGCCCCTTGATCCATACCTTGCTCAGATTGATGCTGACGTGAAAGGGCACCTGCTTGCCTTGGAAGATGATCTTGAATCCGCTTGGCGTCAAAAGAGCAGCTTCGATTGGCTCAATCTGGGAGACCGCAATTCACATTTTTTCCACCTCTCCGCGAAATCTAGATGCTCGAGAAATTGCATATCTAACATTTTGGATTCCAACGGTGTGGTTGTGGAGCGCTATTCCGAGGTCGCGGCTGCTGCTGTTGTTTATTTTGAAAGCCTCCTCTCGCCTGACCTTCATGGTCATTCTGCGCCCCATCCCCCTCCACCCAAATACCGCCTCACGCCTCAAGCGAGCTCCTGGCTGGTTAGGCCGATTGACAATGCAGAAATATGAGACGCTCTCTCCTCGATTGGCTCCTCTAAAGCCCCGGGCCCAGATGGATTTAACTCTATGTTTCTCAAGCTTCATTGGCCTCTAATCAAGAACAAGGTGATCGCTGCCATGCAATTTCTTTTCGAAGGTGGTAGAATGGTAAGGGAGGTAAACCATACCTTCCTCACGCTCATAACCAAGAATCAGTCCCCATCCTCCATCGATGACTACCGGCCTATTTCTGGATGTAATGTGATATACAAGATTTTCTCCAAAATATTAGCTAAGCGACTTGCTGCAGTGCTACATTCGTCCAGCTGATGCTATCCTGATGCTATCCTGCTCCTACTGTTCCAGCTGCTTAGAAACACATGAGCACCTGATGCTATCCTGCTCCTACTCCTCGATGGTTTGGCTTGGGGCATGTTCGTCCCTGGCGATTGCGGCTCCTCCATCGAATCTCCTAGTCGAAGCTATCACCTGGATTCTCAAGCAGCCCATCCCCAAGGTTCGATCTTCTACTGCTACACTTCTTGCCTTGGCGGTGTGGCACATCTGGCGGGAGCGCAACCTCGCTTGGGCTTCTTCTCGTCGTCAGCCTCCGGAATGCACAATTGAGGAGATTGTCAACAACTTCAAGCTTCTAAAAATTTCGTAGGGTATCGTGTTTTTTGCCATTGGATATGTTAATCATGTTGCCTGTGCAGTAATGCGTGCTCTGGGAGCCTTAATTCTTTTTTGTATGTAATTGATTTCTAGTTTTTGGAAATATATAGATTACCATACTTACCAAAAAAGAGCAAGAGTGAAGGGAACATGAACAGCGGCGTCGCGAGATCCGACCCGACCCAGATCTCATATCAAGAGCACGCGTGCTGCTCCTGCGATCCCAACCCAACCTTACTCGTGCACGTATCCGCATACCCCACCGCATTAACTGCAGGGTAACAGCTCCCGAGGTGCGCATTTCGAGGCGTGCATGGGGAGCAGGGCAACGTGCATTGGAGCTGCACCCTCACTACGAGGGCCTTTACGCATGCATGGGTTCACTTCCCAACATCCAATTGCCTGTACTTCCCCGCTCAGTGTCTTTGCACTTTGCAGGGTTGAGTATGTACCCATGGATAAAGCTTCAAGAAATGTATTTAAGCTTTTAATAAGGAATAGACAAAATGTCCTTTTAAATTAGGGTAAATTAAAATTTGGGTCTCAATCTATGGGTCCGATCTCAGAATGGGTCCCGATCTTTAAATTGTAACGTTTCGGGTCCCAGAGTCATTAGTGTAAGGAACTTTTTAAGGTTAATGACGAGTATGCCCTTATTTAAAAGTTAGAACTCAACCTCCATTCCCTTCCCAACAAGGGTATATTCATCATGAACCCCAAAATTTTTCATTTCCTAAATGGTCCAGGGACCCGAATCGTTACAATTTAAAGATCGGGACCCATTCTGGATCAGACCCATAGATAGGGACCCAAATTGTAATTTACCCTTTAAATTACCCCCTCGCCCTTCCATTCCTCTACCACCTTAGTCTCATCCCCTTGTTGACCTCAACAGGCAGCGAGTCCATCCCCTTGCTCCGGTGCTCCTCTTCTCCACTCGTTCCACTGGACGTGTGTCATCAAAATTACTCTATTTAGTAGACCAAAGGAGAGATGTTTGGAAGTGAATGTCGACCTGAGGAGAGATATTATAACGGGAGGGGTGAAGGAAGTGGAAGCGGAGTGCTCCTGCCAATTACGATGTTACGAACTGGAAAAATTCATCAACGACAATTTATCCCGCCCGCCCTTCTTCTAGATTCAAATTATTGATCTGTTGATGTTGATTCCGTCGTTATTTTGTTGTGATCTATGTGAAAAGGGTCACGCTTGAGGAGAGATGTTGACTGAGAAACGATGGGAGGAGTGGCGGAAGCAGAAGCTTGATGGTCGCATGTCCTGCGGTCGTTGGTGAGTGGCGGATCTCGGCCGCTGCCTTAAGCTTGGAGCAGTGAGCTGATTGGTCCCCACAGCCTGATGGCTAACAACTGGAGGTGACAATGTGGTTGTCTGCTGTAGCAATGCAGGTGCAGTAATGCATATGGCCATCCGATGGGGATCGGACGGCGGCCTCATAGGGGGCAGGGATAGTCGGCTCCCTATGACGGCCGTCCGATCCCTATCGGAGGGCCCTCTAGTACTACAACAGAAGATCCACACTCGACAATGTGTCGCATAAAGATAGGCGACAACCTGGAGGGTGATACACACTCTCATGCAAACTAGGGTGGAGAAGGGTGACACGCTTAGGCTTTGTTAATTGCCGATCCCCATCGGAAGGGGATCAGATAGCTCTCACAGGCGGCCCCTTATAAGGACTGTCCAATCCCCATCGGATAGCCCTATGCATTACTGCACCTGCTGTGGTATAGCAAAGGATGCACACTCCTTCACATATACATGGCTACGGCTAGAGATGATTGTCTGTTGTACAACAAACCCTGCTGTCAATGGTTGAGCCGTCTGATCACGAATGGACGACCCTGAGATACGAGCCCACTATCCCCGAAACCCTATGGCCCTGGGATGCAAATGGACGGATACAGATATGGATATAGGTATTATTATCGTATCCTTATCTGTTTTTGAATACGAATATCGATGCGGACGCGTATGTTAACGGATATTAAAATTATCTTTCCATATCCTTAAAAAACAGATATGGATGTAAAACAAATATTAATTGCATATGAATAATGTTAGAAATACTATATAGAATCGATTTAAATATATATGAATTGGATGGAAAACATGTGATATAGTAATATTAAATGTGTTTATATCATAAAAAATATACAAATATGATAAAAAAGGTATAAAATTATGTTATATATGGTTAAAAATAAATCTATGATTATATTTATATACGAAAATGGATATACGGATACGAATACATATGTTTGCGGATATCAAAATGATATCCATATCCATATCCATTTTAAAACAGATACGGATATGGATATCAAAATATGTAAAAAACGGATATGATGACGGAATATATCCGTAATCGTTTGCATCCCTACCTATGGAGGTCGCCGGATTCTGATCCAATGATCTCCGTGCATTACTGCACCTGTTGCAACTACCTTTTACATCTGTTTCCGGCTTCGGCAACTACATATATAGTGCTGTAATTCCGAAGATGGGCCTTATCAACAGTAATGTATTGTAAATGTAATTGGTTCTCCTTTTATGTAGTATGTACTCGTGAAAATTGGATCAACTTTCTAAAGATGTTGGTTCTTGCAACACTATAATAACAACAATGAAAGATTCAGACTTAAATCATCGCCAATGTCAATAAACATGAAACACTTCTCCTACGTTGGTGGAAATTTAACGAACCCATAATCTCTTTTACGAGAGAGTTTAGGTGCCTCTGTATATACAACAACGATATTATTCGCTGAAAAATTATTTTTTATACTTGAAATTATCAATAAATGTCATATTCGTTAGCATATTATTAGTGACGGTGCATACAACAACGCATATCGGATCTTATTTTTCAAAATTTTCACTAATTGTCGCTGATTTTTCAGTTTCTAGAAATGATTAGCGAAAAAATCATTTAAGTACAAGAAGTGCGTAGAAAGCAATGGATTAAGTTATATTCAAGCAAGGAAGCATCGTTAATTCCTCAAGATACAACTCAAGCATCGAGATCTAAAAAGCTGAAAGCTCGAAACCATAAATTCAAATCCATTTATAGAGAATACTTGCAGACTTCGAAGCTCAATAACATGTGAAGAAGACACAGGAGAACTTTTGCAAGATTTGAAGGATTTAAATAAATTGGGATAATTTTATCGAAAAAAGTGATGTAAATTTTGCATATTCTTGGTCTACAAGCACTACAAGAAAACGACCTAAAGCAATGAATAATTTAATATTCGTAGTTATTTCTTTCATAGTTAAATATATAACAATGAATATTATGCGTTGCATACTTCGTTAATTTCGCAACGAATAAAATGGTATTCGTTGCTATATTCCTCACAATGAACCATATAACAACGGTTATTCGTTGACTTTTTCTTCTAATCGTTGCTAAATTTGACAACAATTAGTGTGAATTTTAATAAATAATTCAATGAAAAATCATCATTATATGAACCTTGAACAATGAATATGACATTCGTTGCTAATTACACGTACAAAAGATGACTTGGCAAGTGATAATACTCGTTGTTATATCTTTAATATCGGAAGATATGTCAACGAATATTCAAATTGTTCGTTACATTAGATCCAACTTCTTGCAGTGAAACGAAAATATGTTAAAATCATTCAAGTTGACAAATCACGTTCTAGACGGCTATATCGATCAACTTATGTACATAATAATCAATCACCTTTTGATTGATAACTTTTCTTCGCATGATCGATCATTATTCAAATTATGACCCAACGTTATAATGGTCAAATTTTGATCAATGACCTCGATTTATTGATCGGTCGTTTTCACTTTGCTAATAAATCAATTAGCCTTGTATACCTGATAGGTCTACTTCCCTGTATATACATATTTTATCAAAAAAACAAAGGAGTTTACATTGAAACCGAAGGCAAGCGGGCAACAAGCTGCGCCGCTAGACCACATGAATTGCAAAGCCAATTCTTTTAAACACTACATCCATAGATCTATGGTCCATCACATTGTTGTTCATCACTTTTTGGATCCTCGTTAAAAGCTCAATAGCTTCTGGTGCTAAGAAGCCAAATGTGTCAAAACCAAATGGGATGAAGGCATGTTGATTCTCCGTACAGGCTTTCTCGTGCTTCACCACTTTAGCTGAAGAAGCTTTAAGTGCAGCATGCCATGCTGTGAAAGTCCCGCTCTTCAAACCCACCAACGGTGAAACTCCTGTCAAATCTATACTGGCATGTTTTCCTCCTATCCACCCAAAGATCAAAATATCAGCAGGTCTAAGTGTAGATCTTCCCTCCTGTGGGTCAGTTAAAAAGTTCACTGACGCCTCTTTCTTAGCAGCAATACCTGCGCGCCTGAGCACATCAAATAAAACGTCTCTAACAAGATCGTGTCTGTACTTAAATCCCGGGAGCTCCCTGCAATGAATTGCATGATCACCAAAATTGTCTAAGCATGCCTTGCGACAGATTGGACAAACCCTCATCGGTAGGGAATAATGGAATCATCAGACGGTATTTGAGAATACTGCGGTACTCCACCGGTGACATGTGAAGTCCAAGTCCGTCTATAGGAAGGGTAAGGAGAAAATCTTGGGCATGATCAGCTTGAAGACACCGGAAAACTGCCTTTTGTCTAACAGACAAGTTAAATACCACATCCATATCCACAATTATTTTGCTAAAAAGAGCACTCGCCAAAACATTTTGGGTCTTAGGGGGGACGGTGTCCTTTTTAGAGAAACAACTGAGGTCGAATGAGGGAATCAAACCATTAAGCCTTTGGAGAGCACAGTCGAAGTCGGAGTCCAAATTGTGAATTTTACTGTCCCGTAGTATATGGTCCTGAAGTTCCCAAGATTGTGCCCTAGAAGCCACAAAAGCGTAGGAAGAGGCCTCCACAGCTGAAAGTAGCCCCAACCCACCAAGTCGAATGGGTAAAGAAGCCACCCTCCATTGTAGATCTCCAAAAAAAGATCCTCCACAAACAACAATATCTTCAATAGATCCACGTAAGCCTCTGTCAAATAAAATTGCGGCCTCTTTCATGTACAAGGGTTGACAAGTCCTCAAGCCAAATAAAAGTTTTGATAAGCCCATGCAAGAACGAAGTAAGAGAAGCTCACACTGGGGATCTTTCAACTGAGGTAGAAGATGCATCAATTTCACTGCTTTAGCAGCCCTCTCTAAAGCCATGCCTTCAACAAAATTTTGATCCATACTAACAGCCCCTCCAAGCAGCTTCACGCCTAATAAGGGTCTTCCAATATCAGTTGGGAACAAACCTTTGCACAGTTTTCCGCCATCACAAGTAGGCCAAAAGAGTTCTGTTTTATGAATATTTAAAATAAGACCCAAGTCTGGCCCACGTTGTTGGATGATATTTAAAACTTTGGCCACTTCAAATGTATCTCCAATAATTGTGCCATCATCAAGGTACCAAGCATGAAGAAGTAGTTTGCAATTATCTCTAATATAGTGGATAAGTGGGTGTAGAACGAGAGAAAAGAGGAGAGGGCCTAGAGGATCACCCTGCTGCACTCCAGCGGAAGACCAAATATGTCTATCTCCAAGGTACAACCTTGCTGCCCGTCCATATAAGAACTCCACCCATAAATATATAGAAGGACATCTTTCTCTCACCTGACGCAATAAGGCGGACCTATCAACCAAATTGAAGGCATTAGAAGAATCCACTGTAAGTAAGGAAAGAGAGCCATCAGTATGACGTGCATTCAACACCCTGTTAACACTGTGTAGGATAGCATCAGCTCCACTAGGAACCCCCACTCCAAACTGAAAGTCATTGAGATATTTGGTCATATCTTTACTAACTCCTGTCATAGCGACTTTGGACACAAGCCGTCTCCAAATAGTACCAACTGCAATGGGTCGAATTGCTATTATCTGGCTTAAGCAAAGGCGTGAGGGGTGCAGATGCTATAAATTCAGATAAAGAAATGGGGCATCTTCCTCCCAACCATAAATTAACTACACGGGTGATGGCATGTAAAAGGTCCCTTGCCACAACAGACCCCTCTCCACACATAGCATCAAGTAGGTGTTGGGCCCTCAACCCATCTCTGCCACAAGAAGTCCCTTTAGGAAAGGACTTAATACACCCAAGAATGACGTCAGCTTCCACAACAAGAGGGGCTTCAGAACCAAGAAAACCCGGCAAGGTTGGAGGCGGATTGCATGGGTGTTTCGCCTCCAACTCCTTAATAGTAACTCCATTGAAGGGTGCTACACCTGAAGATGACAAAACCTTTACCGCCGCTGTAAAATGACCATCAGCAACCTTGCGAAGACATTGCTTGATATTTGGATTTAATTTCTTCTCTCCCTCACAGTCCACAAGCACAGGCACAGGAGCTTTCAACATTTGATCCACAAGTTTTGCAACACCGTCAGCTTCTCCCCCAAGTAGAGAGAGATTTGAGGATAAGGTGTTGTTGCATTGACTTTCTGTTGCCAGACCTACAATCATGTCTTTTCTGAGGGCGAAACACCTGCAAAGTACATCGTGGAAGAAGTAACAACATAACCCAATTCTGATTTCATTTTTTTTTATGTTCTCAATTTCTTATTTTTCTATCCAACGGCTCTGTTAGCATCCAACGTTGGTGAGGTTAGGAGGTGTGTTCTTGAACTCTTCCAAGAATCCGAGACCAAAACCTCGAATTTAGATGAAATTTACAGGAGTACAGTTCAATGCAGAGCAGTAGAGCTCTTCAAAAGGGTCCAAAGAATTATGCATAGCAACGTTATGGTTCTCAGATCTATAGATGTTGTATTTCAAAGAATTGGATTTGCCATCCAAAAGAGATTGGCGGCGCAGCTTGTTACCCGTCTCCCATCAATCTCTATGTAATTTTTTTATCCGTTCGATTAAGATAGTAAGGACATGCATAGCAGACCAGTTCAAAGAATATGTATAAAGCTCCCAAACGTCATAAGTCATGACGCAAAATTTCCAAAAGGAACGTGACCGGCTGGTTCAACGATCCATTTTTTTCCAAGTCTACTCCAAATGTCGTATATGGTAGGTGTTGGAAAATTGTTGCATTTCTAGTCCTATATAATAAACGCAGCTCAATCAAACACATCCCCAACATCATATTCACTGCCTTCCATTACTTGTTCTCATACCAAATTCTCCGGCCATCAGCCGCCGCAACATGGTGGCTAGCACTCGCCGTGGTCGGACGTGCCTCCAGTTCATTGCCGTGATGGTGATGTCGGCCTGCCTCGCGGATTTCTCCAACGCCGGTGGAATCGCCGTCTATTGGGGACAAAATGTGAACGAAGGCTCCCTCGGGGATACCTGCGCCACCGGCAACTATGCCTTCGTTAATCTCGCATTCCTCAATGTCTTCGGTGAAGGGAGGACCCCTTCCATCAATCTCTCTGGCCACTGCGACCCCGGCTCCGGCGGGTGCGTTACGCTCTCCGACAGCATACGCTCCTGCCAGCAACGAGGTGTTAAGGTATGTATGACGTTCCTTCACGCGATATATTGGCGCGAATGCAAATATTTACTAGTTTTGTATGGTATAGTATCCATCCTTATACATGGACAACAATATTTGTCAAATGACATAATCTATAGGGGTAGAATTACTACATGCACATATACTTTCGTTACACAAGCAACAAAATTTGTTACACTTAGGTGCACAAAAAGTTGCAACATTTTCTTTCCATTAAGCACTTTACAAATATTCCATTGTAGGTCCTCCTCTCCCTAGGAGGTGCTGTTGGCCCGTACGGACTCTCCGGCCCCGACGATGCCACCAGCGTCGCTAACTACCTCTACAACACCTTCCTTGGCGGGACAGGTTCGAACCGTCCCCTTGGTGATGCAGTCCTCGACGGCATAGACTTCGATATTGAGCAGGGGAACGGCCTGTGGTGGGACTCCCTGGCCAGGCAGCTATCCAGTTACAGCCAACGTGGCCGGAAGGTTTACCTTTCCGCCGCACCGCAGTGCCCATATCCCGATGCAAGCCTCAGGCGGGCACTAGATACCGGACTGTTCGACTTCGTCTGGGTACAATTCTACAACAACCCAGGCTGTCAATACAATGGTGCCGTGAACACTGTCATAAGTTCATGGAACACATGGGTCTCCGGAGTGCAAGGATC
Organism: Ottelia alismoides; assembly: GCA_037367405.1. Lineage (NCBI taxonomy): Eukaryota > Viridiplantae > Streptophyta > Magnoliopsida > Alismatales > Hydrocharitaceae > Ottelia > Ottelia alismoides. The sequence goes on from JAZKJV010000590.1 coordinate 345,309, forward strand.
AGGGAAGATCTTCCTTGGCCTCCCGGCGAGCCAGGCGGCCGCGGGAAGCGGATACATCCCGAAGGAAGTGCTTACGGGGCAGGTACTTCCGGCGATCAAGGGGAGCCCTAGGTATGGTGGTATAATGCTTTGGAACAGGCTTGAAGATCTTAAGAATGGCTACAGCAATGCTGTGAAGTGGAATGTTTGATAGTTCCGGCCACCGCAAGTAGCCGCCGCCAATAAGATCGACCGATCATCGTTATCGTGTATACGTGCCCACGGCAACTAATCATGTACTCATGAAACATTGGATCAGCTTTCTAAACATGCTTGTACTTTTATGGAACACTACAATGATGCTGAAACATTCAGACTTGTAACAATAAACAAGAAACACTTCTCCTGTCATGTGGTGAAGATCAAGAACAGATCTATGCACTCGTAAGCTACACAAAATTCTCCAAAATCAGATTTTATGATCAACCAGATACACTTCTACATTGAATGGAGACGCAAAAATTTAGGCCAGACAAAACTAATATTACCCTACGTACAATAGGAAACCGAAGATATGTGGATGCGAAGGATTGAATGGGGATTGAACAACTCTCACATAATGAACCTTCTCTACTCGATGAGGGTTGGTACTCCGGCGCAGCCCTCATCCCCACCTTAAGATCGCAGAGCCCCAAGTGACACCAGCTCCGAAACCGGCTGTGGCGATGATATTCCCAGGCTGCACCTTGCCACTCCTCACAGCCTCATCCAATGCAAGAGGAATGGATGCTGCGCTGGTGTTTCCGTAATTCGCCAGATTCGATATAACTTTCTCAGGAGGGATTTGCATGCGGGTGGCGACCGCGTCGATGATCCGCTGATTCGCCTGCACGGATGGATGGTTTTTCATCGTGCTTTTAGGAAATCTGGGGGAAGCTAAAGCGGTGAAACTTTAGGGTTGGAAGAGATGACTCCGAAGTACCTGGTGGAGCAAGAGCCAGTCAATGCTGGACGTGGTGAGGCCGGCCTCTTCCAAGGCCACCTCCATGGACTGCGGCACGCAGCGGACAGCGAAACGGAAGACCTCCTTGCCGTTCATGTGTATGCAAGAATAGCTGGATTTTCTTGGTGGAAACTGAATGGACCCATTTGTTTGCTCGATTGCATCAGCTTCTGAATCCTTTACAAGTGAGTTTAAATGCCTGCATTGGAAAAAAAGAAGCCATTAAAATAGGCAGTCCTGACTCCTGAATACGGTATAAACAATGAAAGTTCGAGGATTTATGCGGAATTACTTCTGTCCATGGCCATCGGTGTGCAAGTCGAATCCGAGCAGACAGTCATCGTTGCTATTGGAGGCCTGTTGAACGAAACTGCATTTCTTAAACATAAACGTTTTCGGCATAGGCAGCAGCATCAAACATCAGCCATTTACACGAAATTGAGAAACTCGGGATGAATATTCGGCTCAAACACGGATAAGATACAGAAATTTTGGCCATGAGAAAAATGTTTTCATTGTATACTCGTCGCGTAAATACTGACATAAGCAGCTTTGTATCTTTTTACTTGATTTTTACAACTACCTGATTGTTTAACTTATTCTGATGAATTTATTGGCTCTTGATGGTTTCATCCTGTCTCAAGTCAAGCTATCGATGAGATCCCTAAATCTTCCCTCTCAAGTCACTTTTTTCTAAACAAAGATTTTCTATTTTGTGAGAAAAAAACGCTTTACTCGAATTTGTAATTAATAAAGTTTGGGCAGCTAGACTAATCAATGAGCGTTCCTGATTAGCCAAAGGATCACCTGACAAATTCTTAATACATCAATTTATGATAAGCTTCGCAAAGAGCTAACAAAAATGCAAGGAGGTTAATAATGTGCCTATGAGATTTCTTCCATTATCATGGGGTTTTCTTATTTCCCAGAAGAGTTATCCTTCATCCGAATTCCACAAATACTTCACTTTCCCTGATCACTTCCACTTTAAACACTGATTTCACACAACTTAGTACACAATAATTTACCCCTTAAACAACATCCCCAAGAACAATAAAGAAACAAGGAATTGGGCATACACCTATACATTGGCGGCCCGTTTTCCTTTCAGAAAAAATAAAGAAACAAGGGATTGGAATAAGGCATGATGACACCACTTTTATCTCACAAAAACAAAATCCAGATAAGAAACGAGAATCAGTAATAAACCTCCATATTCCTCATCCCATGTTGTTCTACCGATGCAATATTTCCTAAATTGATAGGTCGAATCGAATTGAAGAAAATTGCATATTTGGGATTTATTAACATTAGGGTTTTTCGACTTAAATTAGTTGGTCAGTTAATTTTATTTATATTAAATAAATTGAGATGGATTGTAATCTCAATGTTTATGGTAGATTAAATTAGTTAGTGGGTCAATTAGAGTAATTTAGAGTCCAATTAGACTTTCATTTAATTGCTATTTTATTTCGTGACCAAGTTTGTAATTAGACCCCTCCCTATATAAAGGGGACACTGGTCCATTTTAGTTTAGATGGTGCTATGAATTAAAAAATTGAGTTTTGTTTTGGAGAGAGCCTCCACCATTATCCCCTTTCCTCCAATTTCTAGGGTTTCTCCTCTCAACCTCGGTCATCACTCATCCTGCAAAACGGTTTGCAATCTTCTCTCCTCCCTCTCAATTTCCCGATTGCATCAACACCAGGTCAGGCCAGACATTCCCTTTGTTGTGGCAAAGTTCGCTAGTTTATGGAGCAGCCGAGACAAACACAAGGATGCATCGCGTGATTCTGAGATATTTGAAGATATCTCCAAGAATCATATTGCTCTTTAGCAAAGAGACATCCCTTGCCATCATGACATGCGCAGCAGCAGACTATGCAGAATGCTCCAAGGACAAGAAATCTACCTCTGGTTTTGCAGTGTCCATAAGGAATTGTTTGGTGTCATGGAAGAAAGAAGCAGACTGTGATTGCCAGATCTAGTGGACTCAGAAAACATAGCCATGGCGCATGGAGAGCACTTAGATGATGTGAGTCAAATCCGTTCTGGATGACTTAGCTATTGACGTGTCTCTTCCCATGCATCTACAATGTGACAACCAGGCTGCTCTTTTCATTGCAAACAACCCTACCTTCCATGAAAGGACCAAGCACATTGAGGTAGATTGTCATTATGTCGTGATATGATTCAGAAGGGCTTTATCTCCACTTCCCACATCAACTTAGGGGAACAACCAACAGATGTTTTCACCAAGGCTTTAGCCAAAGAGCCATTTCAGAAATGTTGTTCCAAGCTGAGCATGATTGGCATCTATGCTCCAACCCTTGAGAGAGATATTTATCTTTGTCTATTTTATGTATTTTCTATTCTTATTGTCTTTATCATGTAATTTACCCAACATGGATTCTCCTCTTTATATAAGAGGACCATAATGCCTCATGAATAATCAAATCAAGTTTCTCTTTCCACAAATGGGAGTTTTTCCTTTTCCCTCTTTAAATGAGGTTCACTACATGGATTCTTTGCTTACATAAAGATATAATTTGAATCAAATCCGGATTGAGATAAAAAGTCCACATCGATCTCAATATTCAACTTCCATCATTTATTTGGTCTTCCTTAACCCCGATTACATAGTTCTTTTAGCTTCTTAAACCTTCAACTGGAGTACTAGATGGCCATCTTTGCACATGTCCAAACCACCTTAGTTGGGTTTCTCTCACTTTTAACGTCTATCTTGGACATCAATCTTGTGTATGATGGTCTCATTGTGAATTGATTCTTTACATGGCAACATGTCCACTGAAGCATCTTCATCATCTCAGTTACATGCATTCTCTGCACGCGTATTTTAATAGTTAGACGTCAAACACTCGCTACACCATAAACCATCGTAGATCTCCCCCTAGCTCAATAGCATTTTCCTAGATATGTCAATGTATCTTCTTATCATTAATAACACATAATACCCATCTTCACTTCGTTCACTTTGCATCAAATCTATGCTTGTTTTTTGGATGGTCTCTAATGGAGGTCCATCCCATCATTTCTTAAAAAAAATCAATTCTGTGTTGACATCTCTATCAATCTTTCGATACTACGAAATATCGATTTGAACCTAAGTATATAAGAGTAGCCTTCTTTGAAAAGAAATGTATTCCACACTCTACCGCTGTCATATATCTAACTTCCTCGTTATTGAACTTACCTTCCGTAAATTGTATTGATTCTACTTAGTCAGAAACCCTTACACTCTAGGGCCTCAACCCAGAGCTTAAGCATTAACATGTAATCGAATTTTGACCGAAATGATCGAACTTCTAGGTTGTAGGGGATGTTGATAGAAGAAAATAGGACTTAAATGACTGAAATTTCGACCAAATTTCACGTGAAAGTAGGTCGAAATATCGTGCCGATCCATCACTGTTACGGTGACCGAAACCGATATTTAGGGCCTTGTCGTTTGCCTTGTCCACTAAAACAATGTTATACGTAAATAAATGCACCACGGAACCTTCCCTATGCATGAGTGTCGTCAATCATCCATAATCAAGGTAAAATGCAAGGAAATAGGGTTGGTCTTTGGTGCAGACGAAACTATTACCAACAATGATCTGTTATCCAGTTGTAGTCTTCACAAAAACTAATGTAGATTTTTTTTTGAAGCCAAACAGGGGGGAAGTACTCAAAGGTGCCCACCCCAGAATGTATTAAAAAGTTTAATAATAAGTATAGGAAGCAGAAAAGAGATTACAAGAGCCAGGTCTCTACAAGATACTTCGCCTGGATGAAAACATTTTCCCAATAGAACCTCTGACCCGAGAAAAGCATATCGTTTCTAGCCAGCCAGATGGCCTAGACGATGGCCACCGGTTGGAGCAACTCTCTCCGAGGGCACTGCATGGCAAGAAGTAAAGTCTCACAAAAGGAGAGCAGGTTCCCCAAGCCAACCCAACCTAGGTTCAAACCTGCCCACAACGATCTCGTCTCGCGACATTGGAAGAATAGATGATCAACAGATTCAATCCCCATGTCGCAAAGCAAGCACATGTCCGACACAGCCCCGAGCAGTCTGGCACAGCGATCGCGCATCATCAGTCTCTTGTGTAGGAGTAACCACAGGAAGAAACCAATACGTTCTGGGAGCCCCAGCCCCCACAGGAAACGACAGTCTCTAGTCATCACGACCGATTGTGAGGGAGGCGGCCTGCAGATCGCCGCATATGCCTTCCCAGCGGAGAGAGAGCCCCCCTCCACACCCAGTGGTCCAAATCCCCGGAGAGCCCACCAAGATCCCCAAGAGAGTCCAACAAGAGCAGAAACTCGTCAAGATGCTGGTCGGAGAAGCTAGCACGAAATTGCAGCATCCAGTTCCCGTCGATCCAACAAGAGGCAACACGGGCCGCCCGGTCAGCCACCAGAGCAAACAAACGCGGAAAGCAAGCAGAGAGCTTGCCCTGCCTATCCAGTCGTCAGTCCAAAAGGCGAAGGTCTGTCCATTGCCCAAAACCGGCCTAAAAAGCTCGCGGAAGCGAGGAAGGGTCGATAAGATACCCTTCCAGAAGGGGAAGGATAGAGACCCGGACCACAGATTTCCGGAGAGCCAACAGACGTCGAGTAAATTCGGCGGATAAGATCAATACAGAGATCGCGGTTACTTCCCCAGATCCTACCCACCCATTTCAGCAACAGAGCTTCATTCATCGCGTCAAGGCTTTTGACTCCAAGACCACCCTCGCCCTTCGAAAGGGCGACGGTCTCCCAGTCCACAAGGTGCATGCCATCAGCATTCAAGCCATTCTTGCCCCACAAAATTTCCGCACGAGTCTCTCAAGTCTGGTGCGAATACCAGCCGGCATGAGACGCGTAGAAATAAAGTAGATCGGAATCGCCGAAATCACTGCCTTCAGAGCACAAGGCGTCCACCCTTGGAGAGGAGCGAAGATCTCCACCCCGCGAGCCTCTTTTCAATCTTCTCGACAACCGGAAGCCAATCGCCCAACTTTGCTCTACCAAGAAACAAAGGTACCCTGACATAAAAAAAAGAGACAAAGGTACCCCTAAGTATCGAATGGGGAGTTTGCCGCAAACTGAACCAAGCTGTTGGTTGCAGCTATGCGCCTCCTCATCAGATAGAGCAAAAGGGATCACAGTGGACTTGCTCGCATTCTGCGTAAGCCCCGACATCTCGCCAAATAGGTCAAGGGTGTCCGCCATAGCACCATCTGCGTCACTGCCGCCCTCAATGAAAAAGATGGTGTCGTCGGCGTACTGTAAGAGAGGTATAAGATGTCCTCTCTCGAGTAACGGCGCGTGAGCCCGCTAGCCAGCACCCGAGAAACCATGCAAGCAAGAACGTCTGAGGCGATAATGAAGAGCAGAGGGGCAAGAGGGCAGCCCTGACGGACGCCCCTCTGGGGATGAAGAAACCACCCTCCGGACAGCCATTGACTAGAACAGCGAGCGAAGCGGTGGTGATGCATCTTTTCATCAAAGAAATCTAGAGCTCCGGGAAGCCCCGCCTGTAAAGAGCTGCCCACAGGAATTGCCATTCCAAAAAGTCGTAAGCCTTGGAGAAATCAACCTTCCAGAGAAGCGCTGCCACATTGCGCCTATTCCAGTCTCAATAATCTTGGAAGCAGTGATCAGGCAGTCAGCAATCTGATGGCCAGGTACGAAGGCTAACTGAGATTGGGAGATAATGTGCTCAAGAACCCTCCTTAATCTGAGAGCCAACACCTTGGCCACAATGAGGTAGAGGGCATTGGACAACGCGATCGGTATGAAGTCTTCAATCTTCTCGGTCGCGTCACATTTGGGCAAAAGAAAGATGAGAGCCTTGTTGAGTTCATTGAATCCCGTATTGCCATCGCCAAACTCAACCAAGACCTCCAACACCTCGGCCCCCACCAAGTCCCAGAAATTCCTATAGAAGGAGACCGGGAAACTGTCTAGCTCCGGAGCCCCGTCACAATTCAGACTCCAAACCGTCGCCTTTACCTCGGATAAAGTGAATCCTTGAACCAAACTGGCAGCATGGACGATGGAAAGCTGACCGACGCCCATACCCGACCACCGCCAGCGACTGCGCGGACCTCTCGTGGAGAAGTCGCGAAAATGCTCGGCAATCGCCCTACCCATCTCATGATTGTTGTCGATCCGGACGCCCCCAATCATGATGGAGCGAATAGAATTGGTCTGACGCCTCCCATTAGCAATTCTGTGGAAAAAAGAGGTATTGGCATCACCTCCCTTGACCCAAGCGTGCCTGAACCTCTGACGCCACTCCACCGCACGCTTCAAATCCTCATCAGCAATCCTCCACTAAGCCGCCGTCCTAAGATCCAACTCCTCATCACAAAGAGGACGTTCATCCTCCAAGTTGTCGAAACTACCAACCACGTCCTCAGCCTCCGCCCTAGCCAAACGGCGGGCCTCCCTAGAAGCATGCTTGAACTCACAAAGGCGGTCACGCAGAGAAGCCAGCTTCTGCAAGAATCTCGCAGCGGCGGAACCAGAGACAAAAAGCGAGGCCCAATGAAAGGAGACCAGATCCCGGAACGAATCTTCTAGAAGCCAGGCCTTCTCGTAATGAAAGTAACCCCTGAGCGGCAAATGCTCTCCCGAGTCCCAAACAATCGAAGTGTGGTCGGATAACGATCTTGGCTTGGCCACAACCGAGGACAACGGGAAGAGTTCGAGCAGTTCCGAGGAAGCCAGGAAGCAGTCGAGACGGGAACGAGAGCCGGAGTTCCGCCAGGTATACTTTGTGTCAGCCGCATCCATGACCTCCAACTGAAGAGAGTCCGCGCAGTCTGCAAAATCCAACGAGCCAGGGTCTTGCTCCCCCACCCAAGCCTCGGCCTGTCAAAGGAGAGTAGCGTGACGTTAAAGTCGCCACCAATTAACCAAGCCACACCAGGGAAAGCCGCTCTAGCCACGCAAAGATCGGACCATAGCTGGTGCCGTGACGAATGCAAACACGACCCATAGACAATAGAAAGAGAGAAAATCGTACTCGAGCGTAGACACTCCAGGAGCACAGTGATGGTGTGGGTGCCTTCAAGCTCTGCCCGCAATGCAAAGGCAGAACTCCTCCAAGCCACAAACAAGCCACCTGCAATTCCCACAACCTTCAAAGATGAATGCGAGTCCAGCGAACCCGTGTCTAAAGACCGCCAAACTAGATCCGAAAGAGCCTTCAGTTTAGTTTCATGTATGAGGACGATATCGCAACCCCACTCCAAGAATCGCGAACCTAATGTCTTCCTCTTTATCGGGTCACCCAGCCCTCGTACGTTCCATGACAGAATCTTCATTTGGAACCGAGAGAAGGCCCATGCTTGTAAACGACACCCGCCAGCTCAGCAATCAACTCCTTCTGGGCCAAGGGAGGTGGTAAATCGGCAGCCACCACCCTCGCACACTTCCTTCGTCTATATCTTTTTCCATGCCATTTATCGAGCGCCAAGGCAGACGTGGAGAGACTGCGCTCCCCGGCCCCAGCAACGACCAGGCCTGAAGTCCCGACCGCCATCGCACATGAGGAGGAGCTCCGGGAACGCTCTGGTAGAGAATTCCCGCACGGGGCATCCCACTTGCATGACGGGTCAGGGCATGAAGAAGGATGCTCATGCAGACTGGGAGCAGGCAACTCGGTCTCAGCGAAAAGACTCGAGCCCCAGGGGTACCAACTCCCCGGACCCGAAGAGAAGCAGAGTTGAAGGGGAGCGTCACGAACTTGATCCGAGGGCGAACCAGGGCCACGAAAGAATCGGGTCGTATCTAGCGGGGGGACCCGACCGTGAAGAACCACCTCCAAACCAGACGAATCAAGGGCACCCGAGGAGGATCCGAAAGAAAGAATCAGGTTCCCGCTTCCCAAAGAAGCCAACCGAAAATCAGCTCGTAGATCCGAGCACAGGGACCGAGAACAACCGAGGATCCGCCACGGAACCAAAAGAAAGTACAAAGGCAAGGCTTTGGCGTTCCGCCGCAACAAGCGGGAGGTCAAACGTCACAGCAGACCTTCCAGAAAGCAGAAGAGTCTTCTCAGGAGTCATCACACAGTGCATCTCGTGGATCTCGCCAAGGGCTTGGGCAGCCGCCGTTCCAAGTCCCGGAGAAGAACAGGAAAGGTCGCCACCGCTCACCGGGGAAGAAGTTGAAGAGCCTTCACCGGCCTCCGGGGAGGAAGGGGAAGAGACGGAGAAGCGGATCTCAAGGCGGAAAGAGAAATGCCCTACGACCAAGCTCGCTACAGACAACAATGGATCCTCGCCTAAGCACTCCATCGCAAGTAAAGTAATGGCCGGATGTGAGCCTGGGGACAAGCCATCATCCAACACCTGGATGACTACGCCCAAGTGCTCCAAGGCAGGCCACAAGCACCTCAGATTTCTGGAGAGGAAAGGAATCCCCCTCACCTCCGCAACTCGCACGACAGAACGGTCGAGCGAACCATCCGCAAACCGCGGCAACCTCCAATACACGGCACCCCCAACAGTGCCCAACAGAATCTCTCTTTGTTGAAGCCCCAACCCACGAACACAACACCTTCCAGAGCCTAGGAGGACTACATCCCCCACGAAGGCTTTGCCAAAAAAGTGCCGCAAATCCGCCTCGATGCATGCCAAAGAAACCGAAGCAGTCGTCCAGTAACCCACAAGGAGTCCAGCTAGCCCACCCATCCCCAGGGAGACCGGTGTCGGGGTTGGACCGCCGACCGTCGAGGAAGCTTCCGACCAAGTGTGCACAGGCTTGTCAGGTGTATCTGACAGTGCAAGGAACAACCTAGGTTCACGAACTACGGCATTATCAGAAGATGTACAAAATGCCCTGCGGTGCCCGACATTTCCACATGAGAAACAACGCGGAGGAAGCACACAAGCGGAAGCCAAGTGCCCTCGACCTCCACAGCAGAAACACTTCTTCTCAGGCTTTCGATGTGAGACCACCGTCCAGTCCGTCCCGACCCCAGCATCCACCGCCCTGCCAGGACAGACCTCGCCGCTCACGATCTGATATGTTTTACGCTGCCAAACTCTCTTGCTCCGCTCTATCTCCCACCGAACACGCTCTCGCCAACGCCGCCCGCCCATCCCCTCTCCTCTACAACAACAACAACAACAACAAAGCCTTTTCCCACAATTAAGTAGGGTCGGCTACATGGATTCTTCGCCTCCATTCAGATCTATCTTGAGTCAATCCCGGGCTTATATCCACAAAATTAAGATCCTTTTGTATGGTCCATCTCCCCTAACTCGGGAAATAATTTAGTGATACAAAATATTTTATCAGAAGCTAACGATACAAAATATATATCCTACATCAAACATATGAGAAATCTTGGAACAGGAGGGTGCCAATTTTCTTGTCACGCTTGTATAAAATATAATTTGTAGTTGCAACTTTTATGGGTGAGGATTTGAGATGGGAGGGAGATTACTTCAATATCCATGTTAGTTTGCAATATAAGATAAGCTTTAATCCTTACCTCTTTAGTACATCGATTACGGAAAAGTTGATGGAGCTTATTCAAGAGGAATGTCAATTGTTTTGCCACAGTATATACTGGTGGAAAAGAAAGGTGTAGTTCGCAAAAGATGTACTCCAATTTAAAAAGTTTGATGTATAATTGTATAAAGATTAGATGAGTATAATGTGGGAGAAGCTATAAAGGGAACACAGGTGGAAGTTGAACTGATATTTCTAACCCGGAAAAGTTTTGATGTACTAAACCTACCAGATAGATGAAGGGATATATAGATAAAGATCTAACTCAGAATTTAATAATGTTGTTTGAAATGAATACTTTAGTGATGCTAAGTGAGAAATACCTTCCAAAGTGAGTATGATAACCATAATATACAAGCTCAAGTTTTGATCTGTCTACCATTTATGTGGGGTGAGTTTAGCTGAAACGAAGATCCCACAGCGTGTGCATGACCACATCAAAGGAATCAATCTTATGATAAGTCGAGGGATGCACTATGTAGAAGTTGGACTGATGCCCAAATAAAGAGGCACGGGGATTGGTGATAAGTCCCTTGCACGAGGGGCAGGCAAGGCTGATGGGTTATTGGGAAGGGGTATAAAGCACAAGTTAATTGAAACTCGGTTCAAATATTACCTAGGGTAGAAATCCATGCAGTTGAACCTCATCGGGGTTGGAAACGAAAAGTTGTTTTTTGTTTGGATTTTCGAATCAAAAAATTATCATGAATATAATCAGTCATGCCATGGATGTATATCATAAGAGTACACCTTGAGGCGGTGCCATGGACATAATGATACCATGTGTTATAGAAGGTTAGGAAGGCTTTATTTTCAAACAGAAAAAGTAGTTTTGTACAAAGTCTGCCTTAAAAACCAATGAAAAGAAAAACCAATATGCACCTGCACCAATACAGCACCAGCAGCATCACCAAAGAGAATACACGTTCCTCTATCTGTCCAATCTACTGTTCGCGAAAGAGCATCAGCTCCTACCACCAGGATATTATTGTAGCCGCCACCTGCACTTCAATATGCCACTGTCACCGTAAGCACATGGTGGCAGAAAATCAAGGTTTATTTCTCAAAAGGCACCTTTGATAAAACGAGTTGCTGTTATTAATCCAATAACAAATCCAGTACAGGCAGCTGTAATGTCAAATGCACACGCATTTTTGCATCCAAGATCTCTTTGAACCTGATGGAAGGAAAAAAAACAAGTCAAGATTCTGAACTACTTAAATATTAGTAGTAATGGATATAGTGATGTAGGAACCAAGAAAAGAAAATCTCAAAGGAAAACTGTGCTGGGCATTTTCTGACGTAATCATATTTCCACTTGCTTAGAATAACAATCATGCATAACGGAGAATAAAGTTAAAGATTTGAATTTGACAAAAAAAGTATGCAACAGTCCAATCAACTATCGATTGGCGTAAGAAAAAGATTATCCCTTCATGAGTGATTGCAGACAGCACCTAGAGGAGCATTATCGAGAAATGAAACACAAAACAAAAATAGTCCGTTACCTAACCTAAATTTAAGGTAATGAAATTTCTTTATAGCTGCTCGGGATTTTATGGAGGTTCTTATCTACAAGCGTTGAAAATTGGCCCAATGGTGATCGGATTACTATTTCTCTGTGTAACCATGGTTATCAAAGGCGTGAGGCGTTCCAAGGTGCCAAGGGTCCAGAACGTATGAAGTACTAGGCACTCGTCTAAGACAAGCAAGGCGCTAAAAATATAATGTGTATACGTAAAAAAGTTATATCCTATACATAGTATAAATAATTGTAACATAAACATCATGCATAGAAAATCATTCATAACACAAACAAGAAATGAAAAAACTTCAAACATTTCATGTAATAGTTAAATATTCAAATTGAAAATAACAAAAGTGAAGTAAATATATTAAGATAGAAATGACTATGGATCCAATGCATGTTCTTCGTCTTCGTCATCATCATCAAGTTTGATCTCACAAGCATCGTCTTCAACTCCATCTTCATTCCCTTCAATCTCTTCTTGATCTCCGTCTTCATTATCACGTGATGCAACAGCTCGTCTTGAAGAAAATCCAACAATGGCTACAACGGGATCATGTCACATATGTTGTCATGCATATGTTTGTCTCTCCAACTCTAGATGCCCTTGCCACATCTCCCCATGTTAATATATCTTCTTCGAAGACAAAATCTTCATCTGCATCATTTGTGTCCATTTCACCCAACAACCATTCATTGGCATCATCAATTTCATTGAGTGCAATCGGACCAATGGTGTCTCGAAAGTCATATCGATCCTTCAAAGCTTTGATCGTATTTGATATACACCAAATCTTGCAACCTTTGATGGTGCAATCTGTTTCTTTTCTTAGAATTTATCTGTAAACATTCTAATGACTGTTAGTGTTAAATTAGAAGAGTCTAAAGCTTGATTAAACATAAAGTTACTTACATGCTCGAATACATTCCAATTGCGTTCGCATCCTGATGAGATGCATGTCAAATTCAAAAGCTTCATAGCTAGACGTAAATTTAGAGCTGAACTTCCAAAAGAGCTCCACCATTCCACTACATTACTAAATGAAAATGTCAGGTACAATTTAGAAAAAAAATTATGTACCAAAAATTGTAATGGTTGCCTGTAGATTTTGAGCTTCTTGATCTGATTGCCATTGGATTTCCAAAAATCCCTTCGACGTTTTTATATGAGCTCAAGTCAATCATTATTTTATCTTGAATAGTTACACCACGAACCAATCTTTGTATGCACTTGTACAATCCATCAATAATCTCCCTATCAGATGCAATTGATTGGTTTCTATAATAGAACTTGAGATTCGAAAAATGGCCTGCAACATGTAACTGATGATGAAGTTGGCATTCACATCTTTTTATTAATAATTTGAGATATGTCCTTGTACTTATCTTCCTTCCCATTGAAGCTTTTCTTAATTGCTTCATGTGCATGATCCATAGCTTTGTATATGTATTCCATTGATGGTTTTCTCTCACTGTCAACTAGGCGAAGAACTTTTACAAGTGGTCCCATGTACTTGAGCGTATCAAGTACATAGTTCCAAAATGAGGGCATTAAAATAGTATCTCTGACCTTTCTACCCTTGGCTTCCTTGGCCCACTTGCTTGTAGCCCATAAGCCCCTTTCTGTGAAGTAAACATGGTCCTTAAACTGTTCTTATTCCTATGAATCGATTGCAAATGTTGCAAATGGAGTCACACCATGACGAACAAATTCCTTACCATTTGTAAACTCACTCTTCATGTTCAACAACCCAATGTGGTTGTAAATGTAATCTGCAATAGGAATGGCTCTTTCGAGATTCTTCTTGATGGTCGGGATCTTTCCAATATCCTCTAGCATAAGATCGATGCAATGTGTTGCAATGGAGTCCAGTACACATGTGGCATTTTCTCTTGTAAAAACTTGCCTACAAAGAAATACAATGATGAAGTAACTTGAATCTAACATGTAATCAATATAGGTGATTATATACCTGCAAGGCTGCAAAGACATAGTTGCTTCCATTGTCAGTTATAACTTGCACCACATTTTTCTCTCCAATTTGCTCCACAAACATATCAAGAAGCGCATATATCTTCTCTCATGTCTTCGCATATGCAGATGCATCAATTGGTTCCACGAACATTGTGCCTTTTGAACAATTTACCATAAAATTGAGTATGATTCTATTTCTTTTATCTGTCCAAACATCAAACATAATGGAGCATCCATACTTTGCCCAAGTATCTTTATGCCTAGCCATCAACTCGGAGGTTTATTCCTTCTCAATGCGAAGTAATAGAATTCTTAACTCATGTTACGAGGGTGGCTTCAAATTAGGACCATACAACTCAATAGATCGAATCATGTCCTTGAAGCGTTGTATCTTCGCAGCATTGAATGGTATACCAGCGCGATAGAAAAAGCAAGCAATATGTTGAACGGTTCTGGGTCTCATCTCCTTATCATAAGCATCCACAATGGAAGTTTGTCTCATAGGTATTTTTCCTTTCCATGTTGCTACTTTCTTGGTCAAAAATGAATTCATAGGTCCTTTGGGTTTTTTAGTTGGTTGTGAATGTGCATTACTCTCGTTACTTGGACAAATCCTTTTCCCATTTATGATATCATTTTCTTACGTACCAGTATCATCATCGAAGTCAACATCATTCACTTTGAAGTTCTCGCCTTCAATTAAATCCTTCTGAGACTTCTTATGCTTCATATATGTACATAATTCTCCATTTACCTCTGGAAGGCATTCTTACAAGTTGTAGCATTTTTGAACGATCCCACTTGACGTTGTTTCGCTCTATAGATTCTACCTTTAGTGGTCTTCTTACAAAACATACATGTAACATTGTTTGGTTCTTTTCGATCATTCAAATAATTGTAATTTCACACGATGTCTTTTGTAGAAGCTCTTTCTTCAGGGGTAGCCATGTCATATCCACTTCCCGTAGCCATTCCTAATCCTAATATACATAAACATGCCAATCTTCTAAATAGTTTCAAACAAATTGAATATCACATAATCGTTCAACTAAACATATAAATAGTATACATTATAATTATTAGTTGCATAACACTATAAACAATAGAGCAATATAAAATATGTGCAGTATTATATTCAAATTTTATTTTTGATAACAAGTATATAATATATAAACTCTACCACATATTAGATATATTTGTATGTGTAGAGATATTATTAATTCTAAGTATCGTTTTCACGGTTTATATTTACTTCTTCCAGCTTATGTAATTTACCCATGGGTCTACCCATGGGTCTCTCCTCTATATAAGAGAGCCCTAGGGTTCTTTGGAATTGTAAATTGGATCTTTTTCCCAAAATGGTAGCAGAGCGGCGATCCTAGATCGGAGCTATCGTACCCAAGGAAAAAAACCCTACCCCTCCCCCCCCCCCGCTCTAGTCGCCGCCACCCCTCTCCTCTCGGTGCTGCCAAGTGGTACCCACCGCCACTACCTCTGGATCCCCGCAGCCACTGTCGATAGCCCCTGCTCCTGCCGCCAGCGGTCCCCGTCGCCACATGCTATGGCTTTTACGCTTCCGTCGCCGCTCCCTGCAGGTTCCGTCACCATCCGTTGCCTGTGACTCTGTTTTGCAACGACTATCATTGATGAGAATGGTTGCATCACGAGTTTACACATGCAACCACTTCCTCGTATGTATGTGTAGACGAATCTTCTTTGGGTCTACAAACCCTAGTTTTTCTCATTCCGACAGTATGTCAAAAAACAAGGTCGACATCCACGCCATAAGCGCCTTCCGAGGTCCAACGCCGATAGTAAAGATAGACGGGACAAATTATGAATTATGAGCCATGCAGATCATGAGCCTCAAGTAATCTAATGGTAAGAAACACATCCTTACCGAGAAAGAGCCAGATGAAAAAACTGGGGTGAACGCCTCGTGGGAGGCGGACGATGCATATACACGTGTTTGGTTGTATGGTATATTGATGATAAAGATCGCCAATGATGTTTCACATTAGCCCACCGCCAAGGCGATGTGGGACATTCTCGTGACCACATATTCTCAAGAAAAGAATGAGACGAAGATCATGCAACTACAGCATGGCATTTTCAGTCAAGTAGAATGGACGCCCTCTTCATTCTCTATACGTGTCTCTCTGCGCCACGTTCGATAAGCTCTACAATTTTATGCCTCTAGCTGCTACCCCTGAGCAGCATAAGCCATATAGGAACGCCACCATCGTTGGTGTATTTCTTACAACACTTGATCTAGAGTATGATGCTGCTCGATCGTAGATTGTTGCATATGCTACTATTCCTCCCATGGAGGAGGCTTACTGTAGACTCAACATGATTATTGTCCCTTCGTCCGTCTCTAGTCAGACCTCTTCTGCGATGGCCGCCTCCCGCGATAGGGAAGGATCTTCCTCGTGGTTGTGGATCTCGCTGTCAGAGAAGGTCGTATTCATCAAACAAGCACATATTGCCACCGTCCAGGATACTCAGAGGATACATGCTACTCCAAGCATGGTTTTCCCGCATCTGCCCGCGTAGCCGAGCAAGTTGAGCCCCCTACTGCTCCTACATCTGATTAGAGGTTTTAAAGATTTTGTGGCTCGATTATGGGAGATTATGCCCCCTGCTAGTTCTCATACTTCCTCATCTTCTTCGGGAGTCCATCCAGATGTTGCAACCTCTGCTTCTGCTATTACCTGAGGTAGTATCTACGCCCTTACCAATTATCATAATACCGATATTACAGAATGGATTATGAATTCTGGGGTGTCTCATAACATGTGTGGATATAGGAGTCAGTTTGTTGGTTACAGACAGGTTCGCTATGGCAGATCAGTTATCATAGCCAATGGGAATCATTCTCCAATTGCAGGACAGGGGGAGATCAGATTGACGCCTTCAATGCGTCTAGAGGATGTGATGCATGCTCCTAAATTTTCTATGAATCTGTTGGAGCATAAGTTGTATGCGCCTATTGAGTTGTAGCAGGGTAAATGGATCCTGGAGGAGATCCATTTACCCCATCCAGTGTTTAGTCCCACATCGTCCAACGGTGGGACTTGGAGGCTCTGGAGAGGCTATATAAGGAACCCCAGACCTCCTGTATCCATTGAAAAAGTCAATAGACAAACACGCCCCATTGAGGGCTTCTCCCGTGGTTTCATCCCGCTCCTCACGGAGTAGGGTTCCACGTAAAATCCCGCTTGTTCTTTTCGTTATTTATCTTTATTCCATGTTCGCTTCCGCTTCCGATTTTCTAACATGGTATCAGAACGGGTTCGATTCTCGGGGGTTTTCATTATATTCTTTGTTTATGATTCGAGAATTGATCTAAGAGATAAGATTTGATTCGGGTTTATCGTTGGAGATTTTGGTTCATTCGTTCTGCGTCAACGAAGGGCGTCAAGTTCTAGGGTTTCATGATCAAGACCCTCTCTGAACTGTCTTATCGGAAAAATCAAAGGAGGCGCCCAGTTCTTTGTCAGCGCAGAAGCAAAGGAGGCGCCCCGTGCGGCGCAACCTCCAGGCGCACAGGGCACAGTCTCCTCTTCAACTCCAGTCCCCTTGCGCAGGCGGCGCAAGGGCTCTACGCGGCGATCTCCCACCCAGCAGCTTCAATCAGGACACGCATCAGGCCGTGCATCTCCCAGGCGCCTTCTCTTCCAGCCGGCTTTCCATCAAGCGCAAGGCTTCCCAAGCGGCTCTCCAGTTTCCTCGATCTTCTCCTCCAGGTGGGCCCAAGTGTGCCGCCAGGCCCCTTCTCGTCCAGCCCTCATAATCCATCCAGGTCACGGCCTGGTGTGCATCGCGCTGCCCAGGCGAGGCCACCGCCCGCAACTCCAGGAAGCCTCCTAGCCACGACCCCACGGTGCGACATCATTTGCGACCCTTCGGGCCCTCGTGCGGCCTTCCATCGAGAACACAGGCATCGCACCCCCATCGAAATCTCCAGGCGAAGCAGTCCCTCCCAGCGGCGGCGAGCCCTCAGGCGGAGACTCCCGCCGCTCAATCGCCTTCTCGTGCGCAGGCGTGCATCCCAGTCATCGGTGTCGCCCTGCAGCCGAAGCCTCCAAGTCCGCAGCCCCGCACGCAACAACTCCCAGATGGCGCTCCCTACTGGCGGCGGCGTCCGCACGAAGAGAAACCCCGATCATGGGGGGTCCAGGCGGAAAACCCTAACCAGGGATGCCTATATTCGAGGCCCTAAGTGGGCCGTGCCCATTTATAAAATAAAAGGGGAAGGCATTATTTTGCGAAAAAAAAGAGGCTGCAGATATTTCGGCTGGCTGTGAAAGAAAAAAAAAGAAAAAAAAAAGAAATTCGAAACAGAAGGCCGCGTACATGAAAAAGTCGTAGGCTGTTAAAAAACCGCGTACAAAGAAAAGTCGTACGCATTTTAAAAAAAATTGCAAAAGCTGATAAAAAAAGGAAAAAAAAGGGTCAAACGGCTTATTAAAAAAATTTTGAATGAAAGAAATGAT
Source organism: Ottelia alismoides (assembly GCA_037367405.1). Classification (NCBI taxonomy): domain Eukaryota; kingdom Viridiplantae; phylum Streptophyta; class Magnoliopsida; order Alismatales; family Hydrocharitaceae; genus Ottelia; species Ottelia alismoides. The sequence continues at coordinate 363,815 of JAZKJV010000590.1, forward strand.
GAATGTTTTGAAAAGCCGACAAAGTTGTGATCGGCTAAATGGTTTGTTTTTGTCCCCATCATTGTTGTCTTCTCCCAACTTGGTCCACATCCATGTTTTACGACAAGTATGGGAGAAAGGGGGAGTATATATGTAGAGTCACAGGTGTAGATCCACATTCCAGATTCAGATATCAGTCTCCAGACCAGCCAGATGATCAGATTCTACCGTTCAGTTTCAGACTCGACGATCAGTGTTCCGAGTCCAAGTTCGAGGCACTCCATGATGAGAGGCCTAGTTTCGAGATCTCTAGAGAGAGACTCCAGTTTCAGACACGCACGAGTGTGCAGTCATTGTCAGATGAGCATATGTTGCCATCATTTGTTCGAGGTCTCCATCATTCTTCTTGTTGTTCGGCCAGAGTTTTCATGTGAGCCATAGGGACTCCAGAGCAGAGGATCATTCCCTTGAGGGCAAGGGTTTTCATGTGGAATCATAGGTACACCAGAGCAGTACACCATTCTCTGAGCCAGATGTCCTCCTCACCTGCACGGCATGAGAAGCAACATCCTCGACTGCAGCAATGTGCACGTTGGGTTGATATTGTCCGTAGTGTCATGTAGCGTTGAGTTGAGTTTATTTCTGTTTGTCCAAGCTGAGCATTGCATGCTCCAGCTTGAGGGGGAGTGTTGGAGCATAAGTTGTATGTGCCTATTGAGTTGTAGGGTAAATGGATCCTGGAGGAGATCCATTTACCCCATCCAGTGTTTAGTCCCACATCGTCCAACGGTGGGACTTGGAGGCTCTGGAGAGGCTATATAAGGAGCCCCAGACCTCCTGTATCCATTGAGAAAGTCAATAGACAAACACGCCCCGTTGAGGGCTTCTCCCGTGGTTTCATCCCGCTCCTCACGGAGTAGGGTTCCACGTAAAATCCCGCTTGTTCTTTTCGTTATTTATCTTTATTCCATGTTCGCTTCCGCTTCCGATTTTCTAACAGAATCTATTATCAATTAGTCAAATTACGAAGGACTTACATTGTCGTGCTATTTTTTATCCACCTTCCTTGTATCTCAGGATATTCTTACGGGCAGGGTGATTGGATGTGACCATGAGAGGGTGGTCTCTATCGACCGGTTCGTACTCCATATGCTGGACTATCTTCTCATCCTACAGGACCAGTCTCTCTATTTATGTGGCACATGCACTTTGGTCACCTCACTCTCAAGAAGATGTGTCACGTTCTTCCTCAGATCTCACATCTTTCATCCTTCCAGTACGAGGCATGTTAGTTAGGAAAGTATCACCGGTCTGCTTTTCCTAATCGTCAGGATCGGAGTAGTAACTCCCTTTTTGAGTTAATTCATGTAGACATTTGGGGTCGAGCCGTGTACCCGATCACCAGGGACACACATTTTATCTAGTGGTTGTAGATGATTTCTCTCATTTGTCGTGGGTTTTCTTATTAAAGAATAAATCTGAGGTTGGTGATGTGATAAAATCTTTTAGCAATGAAATGAAGAATATCTTTTACTCTACAGACAAATTTGTGCGAACTGACAATGCATTGGAATTTGGACTCTTGCACTCTCACAGTTCTTCCCATCTCATGGTATCGTTCATCAAACTTCATGTGCCTACACATCTCAACAGAATGGTGTTGCAGAACGTAAGCATCACCACTTGATGTTACTCCAATCCTTCTTATTCAGAGTCGTGCCCCACATTCGTTCAGAGGTGATACGGTTCTTACTGCTCGTTATCTTGTGAATCGCAGCCCTCGTCTTTACTGGGTGAGAAAGTTCCTTTCTCCCTAGCCTTTGCCGAGAAGGATTTGTTCTCACTTACTCGTGTTTTTGGCTTTGTTACCTTTGTACATCAGTTGTCTCATGGCCTTGACAAACTCTCTCCTAGAGTTGTCAAATGTGTTTTTGTTGGGTACTTCAGGTCATAGAAGGGATATAGATGCTATAATCCATTGCACAGGAAATATTATATTAGTGTTGATGTCACATTTTTTTAGTCGATAATGTATTTTTCCCCTACATGTGATAGGTTGACTTCATCTGATTCAGAAGATGAGGTCTACATGCCATCTCCTCCTGCAAGCCCATCACAACCTCCCGCTGTACCCATTACTCCACCACCTCTAGCACCTCCTCCTATACCACCACCACCCACTACCCTTGTTCCACCCTTACCACGATACTATACTCGTCGGTCGACTTCTGCTCATGGTCCTTGCCCATCATCCAGCACGTCTCAGGTTTGTTTTGAATGCATTGTTTCTACTGATGGGTCTAGAGATGTGTTTAAGCAGGAACCTTTGTAGGAGGCTGGCATATAGAATGAGGAGATCCCCAATAACCTAGATGTACCTATCGCACTTCGAAAGCAAAAGCGTATGTGTGCATCATATCCTCTCGCTTCCCATATTTCTTTTGATCGCCTAACGCAGGGGATTTCAGGAGGTTTACGGTTGGTCTATCTGCCGTGGAGATTCCATAGACTTACCAGGAAGCCTTGAAAGATAGTCGATGGCGACTTGCTATAGAAGAGGAGATGGTCGCGCTACAGTCGCGTGGTACCTGGAGCTTGGTCCATGCTCCTTCTGGAGCGTCTATTGTCATTGTGTGTTTACTGTCAAACACCACACAGATGGAAGTCTTGATCGTTACAAGGCCAGATTGGTTGCATGTGGGTTTTACTCAGATTTATGGCATGGACTATCTGGACACATTCTCACCCGTTGCTCGCCGCTCCACACTTTGAGTTCTTCCTACAGTAGCCGTGGTACGTGAATGGCCTTTATTTCAGCTTGATGTCAAAAATACATTTCTATATGGAGATCTTCAGGAAGAAGTCTACATGTAGTAGCCCCTGGGGTTTGTTGCTGAGGAGTGTCAGCAGGTTTGTAGAGTTCACAAGGCATTCTATGGCATGAAGTAGAGTCCAAGGGCTTGGTTCTAGAAGCCCAGACCCGATTGAGAAGTAGGGATTCAAGAGACCAAATGCATACCATTCGTTGTTTGTTCAGAGGACCCACAGAGGTACAGTTGCTATTATGGTCCATGTTGATGATATCCTTGTTACAGGAGATGATGTGCAGGGGATCAAGAAGGCAAAATAATTTCTCAGTCAACGGTTTGTCACCAAGGATCTTGGCACCCTACGATACTTTCTGATGTTAAGAGTTTTCCAGAAATCGGCAGGTCCTTGTGATGACCCAAAGAAAAAATGTTACAGACATGTTAGTTGAGACAAGCATGGTTGGGTGCCGACCTGCCACTACACCTATGGATCCAAGCATACGATGATGATACAGAGGAGGTGGACAGAAGAAGATATAGAGAATTGGTGGGAAAGCTATTGTATGTTACCATCACTAGGACATACATCTCTTTTGTTGTGAGTCGAGTCAGACAATTTATGGAGCAGTCCATACAGGTACATATGGATGCAGTCTATATGATCTTGAGGTACTTGAAGTCATCCCCAGGTACAGGATTGTTGTTCAGAAAAGGGACATCTCTCACTATCACAGTTTGCGCAGATGCAGACTGTGTATGTTGTCTTAAGGATAGGAAGTCTACCTCAGGTTTTGGTGTATTTGTTGGTGGGTCTTTAGTGTGCTGGAAGAGCAAGAAGCAGACTGTGGTCATCAGGTCTAGTGTTGAATTAGAATATAGAGCTATGGTACAAGAGAGCACAGAGATGACATGGGCCCGAGCTATTTTAGTTGACTTATATATTGATGTGCCACTTCCTATGCAATTACAGTGTGGTAATCAGGAAGCCTTATTCATTGTCAATAATCATGTTTTTCATGAGAGAACTAAACACATTGAAGTAGATTGTCACTATACATGGGACATGATTCCGAAAGGCTTTATTTATACTTCCCATGTAAGCTTACTCAGAGGATTCTTTCAGAAGTATACATCCAAGCTGAGCATGATTGACATCCAAGCTGAGCTTCAAAAAAAAAGTGTACATCCAAGCTGAGCATGATTGACATCCATGCTCCATCTTGAGGGGAAGTGTATAGATATTATTAATTCTATGTACAGTTTTCACAGTGTATATTTACTTCTTCCATCTTATGTAGTTTACCCATGGGTCTCTCCTCTATATAAGAGAGCCCTAGGGTTCTTTGGAATTGTGAACTGGATCTTTTTCCCAACAATATATTATTGTACATTATATGACAAATAAAAGACATACGTTATTCTACAACATATAATGATGGAAGAAAAGAAATCGATACATTAGACGTACCCGAGGGCTCTCTTATATAGGAGAATAGCCCTGGGTTAATTACATGATAAGTACTCTGAGAAAAAGAAATTAGAAAAGACACACATTATATGATATTTTAACTCAACACTCCTCGTCAAGCTAGATCATAAATATCTATCATGCTCAGCTTGGACCAACACTTCTGAAATGGACTTCGTGCTAGAGCCGTGGTAAAGATATCTATTGTCTGATCTCCTGTAGACACGTGAGATGTAGATATGAGTCCCTTCTAGATCAGATCTCGAGTGTAATGACAATCCACCTCAATATGCTTCATCTGTTCATGGAAAGCAGGATTGTTTGCAATGAATAATGTGGCTTGATTATCACATAATAGCTGCATAGGAAGAGGAACATCTATGGAAAGATCAGTCAACACTGATCTAACCCACATCATTTCTGTACTCCCTTGGGCCATGGCTCTGTATTCAGATTCTGCACTTGATCTGGCAACTACAGTCTGCTTCTTGCTTTTCCATGAGACAAGTGAGTGACCAACAAAAACAACAAACCCTGAGTAGACTTCCTGTCCGTGGGGCATCCTGCATAATCAGCGTCTGCACACGTTGTTACCTCCAATGAACTGCCCCTACTGAATAGGAGTCCTGAACCAGGTGAGTTCTTCAGATATCTCAAGATCATATAGATAGCATCCATATGGGTCTTTCTCGGACACTCCATAAATTGGCTAACCTTGCTTACTGCAAACATAATATCTGGCATGGTGATAGTCACATATAGGAGCTTCCCACAAGTTCCATGTACCTCCTGCTATCAACTTCTTCAGTGTCATCATCATACAATTTCACATTTGGATCCATAGACGTCATAGCTGGCTTGCACCCAGTCATGCCCGTCTCAGAAAGGAGATCCATGACAAACTTCCTCTGGGTCATCACTATTCCCTGATGATTCCTGGCAAATTCTAACCCCAGGAAGTAACGAAGGGTGCCAAGATCCTTGGTCACAAACTCTTTACCTAGGAACTTCTTGGCTACCTGAATGCCTTGAACATCATCTCATGTTACAATAATGTCATCTACATAGACAAGAATGGCAACCATACCTCGCTATGTCTTCTGAACAAATAGAGAGTGGTCCGCAGTGGACCTCGTAAATCCCTGTTGCTCAATCAATTATGACAGCTTTTGATACCAAGCTCTAGGATTCTGCTTTAGTCCATATATGGCCTTATGTAGCCCGCATACCTTCTGTGACTCCCCCTCAGCAGTAAACCCAGGTGGCTGCTGCATGTAAACTTCCTCGTGAAGGTCCCCGTATAGAAATGCATTCTTCACATCAAGCTGAAATAACGACCAATCACGTGAAACAACAACCGCTAGTAAAATCCGAAGCGTCGAGTGTCTCGCTACTGGAGAGAACGTGTCTTGATAATCCACCCCATATGTCTGGGTGAATCCACGGGCCACCAACCTCTCCTTGTAGCGATCCACACTCCCATCCGCATTATGCTTAATAGAAAATATCCATTTGCAGCTTACTATCGAAGCACCATGTGGAGGAGAGACAATAGACCATGTCCCGCGAGCTGTTAAAGCTGCCATTTCTTCTTCCATTGCCTGACGCCACCTGTTATCCTGTAGTGCTATGTTTAGGGTATAGTAACCACGGAAAGACCAACAACAAACTTCTTGTACTCATATGAAAGATGATCCAAAGAGACATGTGCCGCAAGTGGGTATTTGGTACATTGACGACGTGGCTTCCTCAGGGCAATAGGAATATCCAAATCGTCCTCCTCAGTGTCCTCTACAGCAGAGTCATCCTGTAAAATTCCAGTGCCATCAGTAGAAACAGTGTTATCATGACATACCTTAGGCGTGCTGAAAGATGTGGGCGGCTGATGAGCAGAAGTGCTAGTAGAAGACCTCCGAGTGTAAACAATGGGTAAAATTTCGATTGAGGTGGTGGTGGTGGTGGAGGCGGTGGTGGCGGTAGAGTTTGATGTTCTGGTTCGGCTGATGTGATAGATGGAGGTGGATGAACAACATCGTTTGCATTGTCATTGGATAACCTGTCACCTGTAGGAGAAAAATACATGATAGACTCAAAGAACGTGACATCCGCACTCACATAGTATCTCCTACTCGTTGGATCATAACAGCGATACCCTTTTTAAGTACGAGAGTACCCAACAAATACACATTTGATTTCCCTTGGGGAGAGCTTATCACGACCAGGGGTACAATTATGCACAAACGCAACAGACCCAAAGACACGCGGTGTGAGAGAGAAAAGGTCCTTCTCGGGAAACGCAATCAAGAAGGGGATCTTCTTTCCTAGAACTGTAGACGGCATACGATTTACCAAGTAGCATGCAGTGAGGACCGCATCCCCCCAAAAAGAATAAGGGGCACGACTATGGACCAACAATGTCCGAGTGACATCAAGAAGGTGGCGATGTTTGCGTTCCGCCACATCATTTTGTTGCGAAGTGTAACTACACAAAGTTTGGTGAATAATTCCCTGTGACCTGAGGAAATCGGACAAATGTAATGTTGAAAATTCTAAAGCATTATCCGTCCGAATGACTTTAATACTGGTAGAAGATGTTATTAACTTCCAGAATAAATTTTCGAATAATAGCACCAGCTTCAGACTTTTGTTTTAACAAGAATACCCAAGATAATCTGGAGAAATCATCAACAGCAACCATATAATACCTATGTCCCTGAAGATCAGGTACGTGACTCGGACCCCAAATATCAAATTGAAACAGTTCAAAAGGCCGACTATTATGACGACTCGGACGAATTGGAAACGAAGACCTATGGTGTTTCCCAAGCTGACAGGCTTCACAATCCAATGCAGTACGGGTAGATATCTGCGGCACGACATTAAACATCTTCTGCAGAGGCAGATGGCCAAATCGGAGATGCCAAAGGAATGGAGAAATGGATCCTGAGGGAATAGTAGCGGCGCCAGCACATGATGATATAGCAAGCTTATACAAGCCTTTCTGCTCACGGCCACCAACAATCATCCTGCCAGTCAGTATGTCCTGAAACACAAAAGTAGACGAGTCAAAGATGGCACGGCAGTGTAAATCTTTTGTAAGTTGTCTAATTGATAACAGGTTTATCTGAAAATCTGGTGCATGTAAGACATTCTGAAGACTCAAAGAAGATGTCAGGGTGATCTCCCCCTGACCAACAATGGGTAATCGGACCCCGTTGGCAATGACCACAGATCGTCCTGGGGCAAGTGCTCTGTAGGTAGTAAACTGCCGTCTGTCGCCGCACATATGATGAGAGGCTCCAGAATCCATAATCCAATCTGTCAGGTCCGAGTAAGTAGCACTGGTAAGTGCATAAGGGGTACCTGATGAGCTAGAAGACGTTCTGGCCGAAGCTGCAGCATCCGTTGAGCCTGGAGACGAAGACGAGGGTGTAATGATCATATCACGAAGGCGTGAGACGAGGTCAACAAAGCGAGCAGCTGGAAGAGGTGCAGCTGTAGTCTCAGTCTGCTCTGCAACCCGTGCAATGGCGGGATACCCATGCTTGTGAAAACACGTCTCCTCAGAGTGGCCTGGTCGATGGCAGTGAGTATAGGGGCCACGGTGTCTGCCTCCCCCTCTACAACGAGGTCCACGACCTCGAAAATGTGATGCTCCTCCTCTGCCACGAGTGGCAGCCATAGCTGTAGGAATAGGATGGGCTGTAGATGCCGATGTAGTAGTAATCCTACTCAATCTCTTATATACCCCCTCCATTGGTGGAATAGACTCGCCAATCAGAAGTTGAGTACGTGCAGCATCGTACTCTGAATCAAGGGAGGATAGAAATACTCCAGTCATCGTAGCATTTCTGTAAGCCTGCTGTTGCTCCGTACTGGTAGTGATCGGCATGAAGCTATGCAGTCTCTCGAACATGCCCCATAGATGAGAGAAATGTGCATGTAATGGCTTCCCATTATGTTTCGTAGAAAAGATGTCGAACTGCAACTGCAGAATTTTGCTCTCATTCTTGGACTGCCCATATGTCGCAGCCAGGATATCCCACATAGCCTTAGCTGTGGGTTGGTTCACAATATCATTTGCAATCTCTGTAGTAAGCGTCCCAGATAGCCAGATACGGGCATATGCATCATCTTGCTTCCTTGTCGCATTTGTTCCAGTCTTGTCCTCCGGCTCAGATTCAGTCAGAATGTGCTCCTTGTTGTGGCACTGCATAAGGGTGCAGAACTGCATAGACCATAGTTCATAGTTGGTCCCATCCATCTTGATAATAGGGTCTGGGCCTTTGAAGGCACCCGAGAATGTAAACACGTCACCCTTGTTGTCTGACATGATTGATGAAGAGCCTAGGACCAACGTAGATAACCAAGTAAACGGTCTACAGAATCATATAAGGGGAAGGTTGTATGTGTAGACTCATACAACCATCCCTATGCCTTGTTGAGGCGCCGACCTTAGTTATGTGCCTCCGAGAAAGGTCGGCTAGACCCGCAGTGGCTGTGAAGATACCTAGGCCTCGTCGGAGTTTAACACGGTGTCGCTAGGACCGCTGGGAGGTGCTGTGCGGGACCTTCAGGGGTGTGTGTGCCCGCCAGAAGCGATGCGGGGCCGGTAGGGCGGCGTGGGACCGCCTGGGGAGGCGGGTTGCGGCTGGAGAGGCACTTGACCGCCAGAAAAGGCGGGAGGCGGTGCCTGAGTCGGCGCAGGAGACCGCCTGGGAAGGCGGGGCGGCACCTGGCGCGGCGCGGGATCGCCGAGAGAGGCGGGGGGCGGCGCCTGACGCGGTGCGAAAGGGAGCCCTGGGCTCGGGGCTACGCCGCCTGTGCACCGGGGCGGTGGGAGATAGGCGTTGGGGCGTGAGTGGCGGCGGGGAGGGAAGGGGGGCGGCGGGTGGAGGGGCTTAGGGTTAGGGTTTTGGGTGGTGGTAAACGAAGCCTCGGTCTAGGACCGCTGCTCCGATACCATGATGGGATAAAAGAAATCGATACATTAGACGTACCCGAGGGCTCTCTTATATAGGAGAATAACCCTGGGTTAATTACATGATAAGTACATTGAGAAAAAGAAATTAGAAAAGACGCATTATATGATATTTTAACTTAACATATAACAAATAAAAAAAGGCATATGTTACTGTATAACATATGACAAATAAGAAAGACATGTGTTACTGTACAACATATGACAAATAAAAAAGGCATATGTTACTGTCTTCCGTAAGCAGACATTTGACTTATCTTCCTAAGAAATACTCATCACAAGCAGGTTAAGTCCTCAATGATCACAAGATAGTAACGATGACCAATATATCCGGAATATAACTAGGTCCCCAAATATCCATATAAACCATATAAAATGTTGAGGAAGAATGTGGGTAAACCGAAGCTAAAAATGAACTTCGATGATGCTTCCGAAGTTGACAAACCTCACACTCCAGTTTGGTAGTGGAAGCCAATTAAGGTAAAAGGCATAAAAGTCTGGTGATGAATGGATAACCTAGACATTAATTTCATAAAGAAGCTAAAGTAGTGGAAGCATGATGAATGGTAATGATGCAACAAGTGGAGATTGAAGAAGATGGTATATCCCCTTTCTTGTTTTCTTTGTGATAATATCCTAAAAAATCAAGGATAATGTGTCAAAAAAGGCTTTGCAATGCACAGCCTTGCAGATATAGCTGAAAGATAGTAGGTTAATTGGGAAATCTGGAACCAATTACTATCAGAAATATTGAGGGTGGGAATAACAATGACCTCCCCTTATTCCACGACCAAAAATGGAGATAAGAAACCATCAGCATCGTAAAATGTCCTACATAGGGAGATATATCTGACCCTGTCAAACTGCTTCTTATCTCCGCAAAAATATTTGGAAGCATCAGAACCTATTAGCCAATAAAACCCGATAGATGGACAGGGTGGGATTGTATACCTGAAATGATTGAGGAAACAGATGACACTGTAGATGCGATGGTTATGGCTACCATTTCAGGCGGTACAAAGTCCGATTATATATATATATATATATATGGGGGGGGGGGGGGGGGTCAATCCCCAAGGAAAATTTTCCTTATATGTAAGGGGTATGCCACATCCTTTTCCACGATATTTTGATCTAACTATTAGGACATCTCTGAGTAATAAAATCAATCTGAGAAGGTATGACTTACTCTGTACTCCATCTGATATTAGGAAAAATATGTGACCATTGGACATTGTTAATCTCGGCCATCTTAACAATATGACCAAAAGATCGGTTCCTTATAAGTTATAGTACACGTCCATCTGTTGATGATGTCACCTCGAAATCCAAAATACCAGACATACCCTCTTACGATTAAATCACACTAGAAAAGAGGGGAAATGTGGTTGAACGAACCTATCATGGCTCAATCCTGAAGTCGTGTCAATTTATCGAGCTAGTTTTGCAAAAAAAATAGACTTGGAATAATTCCTCGCACCTTTCCCTATTACAGCTTGGCGATATATATGGTGCATATGGAGATAGGGTTGGAAACACAAGGTAATCTGCAAACATACATATGGATATACACACACCATGATGCTTCTTAAGTCCTCAAAGGCTCTTGTCAAGGGCGATAATGCGGCAAATGGCAACTAGCCATGGTGGCCAAGTGCATAAGGGCTGGATAGCACCTGTTGGGGATGGATGTGCAAGCATCTATAGGTGGTTCCTATTAAGGACTAGAGATGGCTCCAGCAAATGTCAATTGTCAATGGCGATCATGCAATAGATCTCCATGCGATGGTATTTGAGTGCACAGGGCTGGAAAGCACCTGCTGGGCAATGAAACTGCATCTACAGATGGCTCCTGTAAAGGACTAGAGATACAATGGCATATGCTTCTGGTGATTGTAGCTCATGTCACAAAGGCAGTGACGATAGCGAGAAAACTAATTGCATGAGACTAGACAGCACCAGGTTGGCAATGGGATGTGATGCATCGGAATCGATGTTGCATTAGCAAGAGAGTTTTGATGGGGATGGAAGATCAACAGGCATGAAGTTTCTATCTAGGACTGTCAGCTCCGATACCATGTGTAAAATGGAACAATTGTTTGATATTGATAATGAATTCTATCCCTCTATGTACAGGAGGATGTTAAGGTTAGAGAACGTACTTAAAAGTTAAATATACGAGACTACCTTCGAGGATTACAACTCTCATATTCTCTAACACTATTCCTACCTATTGACTTGCCATCAAGCAACTAAACGGACTCATTTATTGCAACTTTGGTGGGTACGGGTGCATGGATTCCTCAAAAAGATCTATTATTGATGATACATTCAAATTTGATGTGTATAAGCTAAATTGTACTAACTCAGTTTCCAAAAAATCGTCAATCTATCCCAACACATTTTATAAACTCAATATCAAATTTCTCAAACTGGGCCATGGATTGACTTTCTAGCAACCCATCTCATATATGCTTCCCTCATTATCTCCAATCACCAACATTTCTGTATGACCTTATTACATATCTGATCAATCTTTTTTGTGGCAACATAATCCAAAAACATCTTTATTTTTGCCACAAACATCCATGCACATGTGAGTGATTAACAGCCCCATGATCAGCCCCTTAAAAGATGGCAATTATCGCTAAGGTAAAATTTTAATATTGAAAATTTGATAATATCTTGCAAGCAAGGAATAATAATTTTCTTCTACTAGATGAAACTCGGAGTTGAGCAAGAATCCATGTAGCCGACCCTACTTACAGTGGGAGAAGGCTTCACCATATTTTAGATGAAACTCATCCAAGCATTCCTATTGATTTTCCTCACCTAGATGAACTTATCCAAACATGCATGGAAGAACGAGCTATCAGGCCCTGTGCTTAAGCATATTAAACAAAAAATGTTTTTTAATAATCAAGTAAACCGGCAGGATTGCTGAACAACAACTGATTCTCTTCCCGGATTAGAAGTATAAACTATACACATTAACTTGCTAAATTTTTTAACAAGGGAATTACAGATCAAAGAATTATAAAATGAGCAGAACTTTTTAAATTGAGTATAAACATTGCAAGAGAAAAGGTAGCCGTTGAATAATTGACTCCATGGCAGACAGCTGATCTTCAAATATATAGTAGATCCATCGCTCTTTTGTGATGGAAGGGATCGATGGAAATAAAAATACAAAAACTTTTCTCTTAGGAAAGCTGTTTCCTGAATTTTACTGGTGGTACCTGGGAACCACTACCAAAAAGATCATCCGCAGAAGATGTGCACATCAAGACGAGGTCGACATCATTCGGGTCAACTTGAGCCATTTGAAGAGCTTCAGCAGCAGCTTCTGTGGCCAACCGGCCTAAGTTTTCATTCCCTATCAAATGCAAGCTAATTAGATGTTGAATAGGAGGGGGGAAACGCCCATATATTGGAAGAAAAACTGGAATTAATTCATTTAATTATATAAAAAAATGTTATCTGTAAGATTGCAACCTCAAGAGAAGACTCAATTTATATTACACAAAAACCTGATAGAACTCGCCGGTTTCGAATCCCTGTACGGACAGAAATCCACTCATCTGAAGTATCAACAATCTTCGAAAGGTCGTCATTCGAAATTAAGAGTTTAGGCACAGCTGAACCACATCCAACCAACTTGGATCCCGACCCAACTTGCCTGAAATAGAAAAAGACCTTGAATTCAAGAGGTGAGAATAATAATAGATTACTAAAAACATCTCCATGCAACCATTAAAATCCTTTGACATACCTAGTATGTCAAAAATAATAAACCTGGATAATTTTCAAGAGCATACACCCTTGACAAAAAATCCAATGTTAAGCAATGGACTGCGCTCAAACAGAAAGAACTAAGAGAGAATCTGGTAAACAGAAAGAACTAAGAGAGAATCTGGTTAGCCATCTACAGTCCCCAGATCAAATCATGCTCGGAATGTTATTTCTTTGTGAAAAATCAAAGGATTAATAATCCAGGTAAGAATTTATCCACAAATTTATTAAAGCAATAGAATTCACGATATTCTAATGACAAGTTAATAACAGTCTTGGTTGAAGACGATGGCAACATAAAACTCAGTGCACTGACACTGCAAAAATTGTAATTGGAAACATAAAATAAGAGAGATGTTAAAATAATAATATGTTTCATTCAGTCCCAGTTTAACATGGTAAAACACTTGATTCTTTTTAGATTTGAAGGAAAGGTGGCGTAGCTTCGATTAAGGAGAAGATGAAAGAGAACAGCTTCAGGTGGTGGTTAGACTTCTGGACTTCATTGCACTGTGATGGCACGGCCACCTTGAGGATGTTCTTCAAACTGGAGGTCCTTAGATTGAAGCTTTGTTCCTACAAGATGGAGATCTGTATTCAGCATGGGGCTGGACGAGAGGAAGCACAATCGGGGCTGGAATCTCTGAACAGACTGGAGGATATGCGGGATCTCTTGCCGTTTGAACTGGCAGAGCGACATAATAGGAACCCTGAGTAGACTACAAGCAAGTGTGATCCTTCCTCCACCCTCCACGGGGGAATCCATATTTCCTATCAGCTTAATCCAAGGATCCAGTACCTTCTCACCTACATGAGGGGTCCAGGGGAGGGCTATTACTTAATAGCCCATGGACCTTCTCCTCATGTCTAGAGCCGAATTAGTGAGCTCTGAGGGATAACTAGTGAGATCAATATCCTACTAAGTCGATTGTATACCTCCTATATATCGTGGATCTATGGAGAGTCAGTATTTGATTGTGTTAGAGTATGTGTCATTCTCATAGATGGGTAATCGGATCCCTTCAAGGTCCCATTACTACATCTACCGGTTTAGTCCCACATCTAGTATAAGTGGGACTTGGTCTTACCGGTGAGCTATATAAGAAGCCCAACATCCATTATATCAGTTGAGAAAGAGGGAGCAATAACAGAATACCAGACCCTTCAGAAGCCTTCTCACGTGGTTTCATCTTGCTCCTTATGGAGTAGGGTTCCACGTAAAATCCGGTGTTCTTCCACATGTTTATCTCTTTATTTCTGATACGCTTCCGCATTCATCGTTTTCTACATGGTCTCAGAGCAGGTTAAATTCTCGAGAATTTACTTTATGTTCATGATTTGATATTCGATTCTCGGTTATTCTTGGAGATTGTTCTGATTATATTCTTGAAGATAATTTTTGTTCACTACTCAAAGTTTGGTTTCATGTTCGAGAATATATCTAGGGTTTTCTGAAACCCTAGTTCAGCATCAATCGTCGCCAAGTTTCAGGAAAATTCTAGGGCTTCGTCAGAAACCCTAACTCTGCAAGCAACACCCAGGCCTCCAGATTTACCAAACATGCCTTGTTCCTGGAACCCTACTCTCGAAGGAGAAGAACAAGCAGTTCCAATCAACTAGGGTTTCGTTGAAACCCTAATTTTCAGGCAAATGACCTGAAGGTTCGTGAGTAGTCGATCTCCCGGCTTCTCCGCGCATGATTCTCGCACCATCGATTCCAAGCACATCTCCAAACACTCCAGATCTAGCTACTCCATGCCCAGTTGGGCCACCCCTTGCTCTCGAGGCGGCATGCAACGCACCATCTCCAACATGCCCCGACTTTAGGTAGCGTCGTTCCAAGCTGAGAAAGATGCACAACAACTACTTGAAGTGGTGCCGCTCCAAGTTCCCACCTCCTTCTTTAGGCAGCAGATGCATGATTTCAGGTACCACTCTACACATAAAGACGAAACTCCGGCCCATGCGTATAGCTCCCATCGCGCAAGCTATCTTCCAGATCATGTCACACTCTCCATGACTCCAACCCCAACGAATCAGGTTCTGCTTTCTAAACCTTGTTGCTCCTTGAAGGTGTCGACGATGCCTCCCTATCAAGCAGGTGGCAGCGGTCAGAACCGAGAGATCCACCAGCAGAGGCGACCGCGGTGACTCGATGGCAACAGAGGCGGTAATGGGTTTCTCCTTAACCCTAGCCATAGCTTTGTAAGAGAAAGGACTTGATCCCTCTTATCAAAGGGTACCCCTTTCCTATTTACTTTGGACCCTACAGGTGTGTGGCTTTTGGGCCCAAAATTGGGCTACACCAATATTTAGAAAAAAGGGAAGTGGAGTATTTTGAACCCTATTTGGTCTGTGAGCTTTTTTAAAAAAGCCTAGTTAAAAAGGATGATTTGAGAAAAAAGGGATACGGTTTTAAAAAAAAGAAGAGAAATAGCCCAAAAAAAAAATAAATTGAGATTGATTTTTGCTTTTTCCCATCTTCATGTCTTCTCCTAACTTGGTCAACGCGATCTATTCCGACCAATATGGGAGAAAGGTGGACTATTTTGTAGAGTTCTGTTGTTCAGAATCAGAGTTTACAGGTCAGATTCGGACTCCCAGTTCTTCAGATTCTTCGTATTTCAGACTCTACCAATTTGAGGCACAAATGTGTGAGATCTATGTGAGAGGTCCCCATCTTGATTTGGACTTAGAGTTTTCATATGATCCATAGGGACTCCATAATAGACATTCCATTCTCCAAGCTAGCATGGACTCACGATTTTCATGTGGATTCATAGGGACTACATGGTAGAGATCACATTCTCTAAGCAAGTATGGGAGAGATCCGGTTCTTCGACGAGGAGACTCTTTTTCAGACACCATTCTCCGACTTCCATGGACTCCAACGAGAATGTTTACACAGCTTTCTCTAGTTTGGCCCTCCAAGACTAGGAGCAATTGTAGGCCAGAGTTCTCCATTTAGAAAATCATCTAGTTTTAGTGATTGTACAGTATAGAGCATAGTTCTCCGACGAGGAGATCCAGTTCAGTTACAGTAACTCTGACATAGGCAGTACAGAGCACACGACGAGGAGACCCAATTCAGTTCTCACTCCAACCCTTTAGTTCCTCTTCACTAGCACGGCATAAGAAGCAACATCCTCAGCATGCAGCCAGTAGAGTATGCATTGAGTTGATATTGTCTGTAGTGTCATGTGTGAGGGAGCGCCTTCTTTCTATTTGTCTAAGCATGTATTGCATGCTCCAGCTTAAGGGGGGCATTACAGTATGTGTCATTCTCATAAATGGGCTATTGGAACCCTCTAGGGTGCAATTACCATTTAGTTCCACATCTACTATAAATGGGACTTGGTCTTACTGATGGAGATATATAAGAAGCCCTACACTCATAGTATCAATTGAGAGAGAGCAATAACAGAATACCCAGCCCTTTGAGGCCTTCTCCCATGATTTCATTCCGCTCCTTATGGAGTAGGATTCCCACCTAAAATCATGGTGTTCTTCCACATGTTTATATCTCTTAATCTATGATACGCTTCTAAATTCATCATTTTCTACATATTGTAAGCCACCTCTCAGGCAACATCGATATTGGGGAAATAAATGATCATGGATTGCACACAAAATTGTAATTAGGTGTTGCAGGCGACAACAAGAGCATAGATGTAAGATCCCTCATAACAGGATCTCACTCCTCATTTTCCATCCGGTTCAGTAGCTAAATCAGACAAATGCCCACTCCATCTTGTAGTATTCGTCGAGACTTTTTCAACGAGCCAAAGAACATCAAAATTGAAGTCTGTATGAGAGAGGTATGCCCGAAACATGATCAGGTTGCGGTTATTAGATCGAGATCCAATCCGATTAAGGTTGAACCTATATAAGGAGGGGGTTGACCCGAGTGGGCTAGCTCAGTCCACTTGACCACTCGCCTGAGCTCCTCCCCCTATTGCTAGAGCTACGTCGGCAGAGAAATTTTCTGACAACCGAGCGGAAGAACAAGTACGATGTTTTGAAGAGCTCGGAAAAAGGATCGTCAAGGACACGTACGTATTCCACGAAATGCTGCGGAAATCTCATTCCGGGTGAAGGAAAGTCGTGGGAAAATATTCCCATAGCTACGATTTTAGCCTCCTTTTGTTGCCAGATCTGCATGTTTTTCGTACCATATGTTGTAAATGAAATACTCTACCAATGTTGGGTTCGTGTTTTGACGAATTTGCGATGAAATCCGTATTGTATCACCTTACATTTTTGTGATTTCCCGTTAAATGGCTGAGTGCATGTGAATGGAAAAAATATAGTTGTGGTGTAGGTGACAACAAGATCATGGGGTGTAATTAGTTTCATACTCGAACCAACTTTGCAGACGTCGCCGAAGACGATTTCGGCTACTGTCCCAGACATGATCGATCATGTCATTAGGGTTGATTGATCAGGCATGATCGATCAACCCGAAATGATCAACCGTAAATGTATTGTTGATCAATCATTATGGGATTGTGGACTTATATGGACCTTAAAAATATGTAAATTGACTCTAAAAAGATATAGAGTCATCTAGGACATTATTATATATGATAAATGTCTGGAATAAATGAAATGAATTGATAAACAACTAGAATGGGTCTATTGTGTGTCAAATTTGGATTATTGCCACTATCTCCTAGGATTTGCAAATATGGAAAAATGGAGCTTCCATTCTCATTGAATAAACACTTCCTTATATAGTAAGGAAATCTGGGGTTATTGAAACAATTACAAACACTCCCCTCAAGCTAGAGCATAGATGTCCATCATGCTCAGCTTGGTGATACACTGGATGAATAATGGTCGAGTGACTCGAGTGAGTGGCTTGGTGAAAACATCAGTTGTTTGTTCTTCTGACGTATAGTCTGTCTTGATGATGCTTTGTTGAATGATTGAATAACATCTCTCGTATAATGGCAGTCCCGCCTCCATATGTTGGTGCGTTCATGGAAAGTGGGATTCTTTGCAATGAACGTTGCATCAGGATTGTCACATCGCATTAGCATAGGATCCTGATCTAGTAAATGTGAATCCATCAAAACAGACTTGATCCACATTAGTTTAGTGGTAGCTTGGGCCATTACCATATAGTCACTCTCGCACTAGATCTAGCAATCACCACTTGCTTTTTGCTTCTCCATGTAACTAGGTTATCACGAAGATAGGTGCGGTAACAAGTAGTAAACTTCTGTCAATGTGACACCTCGCATATTCCACGTCAGAGTAGGCCATAACATCAAGTGCATTGCGACATGTAAACAGTAAACCTTTTCCTCGGAGCAGACTTCAAGTGTCTTAGGATTGTTAACAATTCTTCCCAACCCACTTGACAAGGTTTGGCCATGAACTGACTTGCTCTGTTAATGGCAAAGGAGACACCAAGATAAGTTACGGTAACATATGAGTTTTCCCAGTAGACACCTATATTGTTTTAGATCAGCATACATTGACGAGGCCTCATACATTCGTGCATTAGGGTCCATAGGAATAGATGATGGCTTAACCCTTAACATTCCAGCATTGCAACAATTCCTTTCTTTGTCTTCTTAACGAATACATAATGATCTGCAGTAGAACGATTGAAACCAATCTTGAACATATTATTACCAGACAGAATCTGAAACCATGCTTTAAGGTTTTTGTGGAGTCTACACACCTTCTGATACTCCCCTTGGACTCAAAACTAGGTGGTTGTTGCATATTTACTTCCTCATGCAAATCACCATATAGAAACGCATTCTTCATATCAAGTTGGTAAAGTGGTCAGGAGAATTGAATCTGAATCGTGACAGAAATCAAAATCTGCATCGTTGGGAGGCGAGCCACTGGTGAGAAGGTCTCTAGATAATCCAAGCCATATGTCTGACTATAACCACTGGCCACAAACAGGCCTTATATCTTTCTATAGTACCATCTGGAAGATGTTTGGTGGTAAATATCCACCAATAACCAACCACGGTTGCATTTTTTGGAGGATCAACCAAATGCCAAGTGTCTTGAAACAAAAGAATTCTTCATTTCTTCGTGTATGGCAGTGTTCCATTCAGGAACCAATAATGTCTACCGATGAGTAAGAGGAAAGGTGACAGCTGATAGTCCTTCTAGAAGGGCTTGTACCGCATAGACATCTACTTGTCGACACATGGTTGGAGATAGGGTGTAGTGCGCTTGCATGTTTCCAATTCCGAAGTGCTATAGGAAGGTCATTGATCTTAGGATTCTTAAATTTCATCCTCAGCAGCATGCTCAGCTATAAATATATTGTTTGTCCTCAAGCACAAGCTCATTAGTGTTCTTATCTTGACATACCTTGGGATCAGGTTTTGGTGTAGTAATAGGTGTTGCCATCCGACAATAACACACTAACCGAAATGTTTAAATATTAGGAGGACTACTATTCTGAGGGGATGGCATAGGAAAACTGGCAATCTCCCTAACATCAGGAGATACCACTTGAGAACCAGAGGTAGAATAATAAGGTATGGATTCAAAAAAGGTCACGTCAGCACTGACAAAGTACCGATAGTGCGGCAGATCTGAGTTCTAGAGTAGCCCACAAAGACACATTTCACAACGTGAGGAGAGTTTATTGTGGCAAGCAAAATGAATGCAGAAAAAGGATGTGCATCCAAAAATCCTAGGTAGAATACGGAACAAGTTCTTATCTAGGAAGAGAATAGAACAAGGTTTGTGTGCTCCTCCAAAATGATGGATAGTATACGGTTTATCAGGTATGTATCGTGAGGACTTCATCTCCTCAGAACATGAGAAGGGTCGCACTTTGAAAGAGTAAGGTTCGAGCTACATCAAGAATAGGAGATGCTTCCATTCAACCACACCATTCTGTTGGGACGTTTATGGGCATGGTGTTTGGTGGATGATCCCATAAAATAGAAATGGCAAAGTCTTCTTCTACTTTAAGTAGTATCGGCTACATGGAATCTTGTTCAAATCTATATCCGAGTATTTTTTTACGTTGGTTGTCGGCTAACTAACACAACCCACACGAGGAGGGATTTGAACCATGATTTTTTGGGTGGTAGACACATTGCACTACCACCAGATCATTGAAGTGGGTGTTTGTGGATGATCACATGCTAATTAAAAAAGAGTAAAGATAATTATTACATGAATCAAGAACATTATCAATATGAATATTTTTGACATGAAAATCAAAAGCATTTTTCATTTCTATCAAGAAAGTTATCAGAATTGTGATCACTTTAGATTTTGAATCATAAGAAATCTCAGGTAATGTCATCAACAGCAACAAGATAACTATGTCTCCATAGTGATCTGGAGTAAGACTAGGCCCCCACGCATCAAAATGAACTAATTCAAAAATAGACGGTAACATGACCAAGACAACATGGAAATGAACACTTTTGATGTTTTCGAAGTTGACATGTTTCAAACTGGAGCAAGGTGGATGCAGGAATTTGAGGTGGAATTCTTCTCAATTTTGATAAAGGTAAATGACCAAAACGAAGGTGTCATGTGTAGCCAGACGACCCTCTAGTTGAAGTAGAAACGTGATCTACAAACGAGGACTGTGTCAAGTGGTACGCACCAAGGTTCAGAAATACGGTATGCGGTATTCGTTCGATCATGTGATCTAAAGCGAGTAAGCTGATATGCGAAGGAGTATACGGAGGTATATGTGGTTTATGATGTTTCTAATATTTTAATTTAAAATATTATAAGATAAACAATAAAATGTGATTATATATAAAAAGTTGATACAACAACAACAAAGCCTTTTCCCACAATTAAGTAGGGTCGGCTACATGTATTCTTCGCCTCCATTCAGATCTATTTTGGGTCAATCTCGGGCTTATATCCAAAAAACTAAGATCCCTTCATATAGTCTCTTTTCAACACTTCTTGGGTCGTCCTCGCCCTCTCTTAGCCGGCTCCATAATCAAAGTAAAAAGAAATGGACTCAAAGCTGAATCTTGATGTAAACCAATGTTGATGTCAAAATAGTCAATCTTCCCAGATGGGGTCCTTGCACAAGATAATTCCCGATCATACATATCCTTTATGAGATTAATGTATAGGACAGGTACTTGTCTCTTCTCCAAAACTCTCCACAATATCTCTCGTGGAACTCAGCCATGGCCGGTCCCAAGCTCGAGTAAATAAGGAGGGTTGTGTTAGGTAGCCGACAGCCAGCGTAAAACATTCGAAGTCAACTTCTTAAATAGTATTTTTAAAAAAAATACTATTTAGGAAGTTGTCTTATGACAGTCGAATCTTTTCAACATGGATTTAAGCAAACATATAAAAAGTTGATGATCTAACAAAATCTAAAATCAAAAATTTCAAATAAGATAATATAGCCAATAAGATATATAAGCATGACATTATAAATTGATTATTTTTTAGTGTTTATTTTGAATTTAATGCATGTATATACATATACAAATTTGGATTCAACAGGGAACACATGAATTCTCTAAGAAAACATGTATATATAGATCCTATAGATAACAAAAGCTACAGAATAATCACAGGTATAAAAATCATACACCCAAAATTATACATGTTGACACAAAATATAGGGGAAATTGTATTTGCATATAAAATTTGTTAGAAGCAAAAAAAAAGTAAGTGTCAGACTGTTATTCAATTATTTCATGTTTTATTTGAAGAATTAGAATGAATTTCATTAGATAAAAATTTCAAAAAGCAATAAACTGTTCATTAACAAGTGTTGAGAACAATGGAAAAAATGGATATGAGAAAAAATACCCTATATTATATTACCAAATGCAACATATATGAGAATAATGAAAAGATGCATCAATGTAAATGATGATATAAGAGTTGCTCGGAAAAAAATCGAGTTAATGTGTCATCAACATGTCATGGATTAACATAAATCCTATTAGATATGTGGCCGCATATTCGGACTGCATAAGCGTTTTGACCGCATATTGCCGCATATGGCATATGCACTTCGGTCAAATGACCAAATACGCATATACGGCCACACATGGACCGCATTTTCGAACACTGGTACGCACCCCATTCTTCGTGTCCACAGACATTCGCCCCATCCATTAGAATATCCTGGAAAACAAGAGAAATTGGATCAAAATGGCTCGACAAGTAAGCTCCTTAGTGATTCAGGAGATAGATGACTCATAGGAAATTCAGGAGCTAGAAGAAGAATATTCAGGAGAATACTTGGAGCAACTTGAACATTCCCCTAGCCAGCAATAGGAGATTGTATGCCATCCGCCACAACAATGATACGACCTCGTGCGACCTGACGAAGTATTGAAAAATGATTTTTGTTGTCGTTAATGTATTGTGATGTACCCGAGTCTACCAATCAATCACATGAGTGTGCTAAACTCATGTATATACAACACAATGGAGGTATGACTGAGGGGTCAACAAAGGTTGCAGTATCGGCATAGGTGGTGCACTCATGCTCCGGAAGATGATGCTTATTGAGATATCACTCCATGCAAACTCAGTCGTTACATCAGATTCTCAGACTCTACTCTTGATATATTTGAAGAAGCATCATCGTGTGTTGTAAAGGCTGAGATGGCCAAATGAGCAATTGGAGGCCTTCCATGCTTCCCTCAACATTAGTCCCCGAAGTGGCCCATGCGGCCACGAAAGGTACACGAGGGTCGTACACGTACAGAATCACAACCGCATCCCATGCCTCTAAAGAAAGTCCCATGACCTCTATTCGATGGGACAACTATAACAGATTTGGTCTCGACAAGTGCTTCTACTGGAAGAAAAATAGATAACATGCTTAACATGTTGTAGGCTACTTTCATAAACGAAATCTCAGATGTTGTGATCATATATGCTCGAGCAGCTTCATACATAAGGTCTAACCCTCCATGAAAGAGTCCAACAATTAGTTGAGATCTGAAGGCGATTTGGGTTAGATAAGTGCATATAAGCATATAAGAGTTCAACCTCTGGAAGCCAGATGCTTAATAGAATTGGGATAGAGGCCGACCATTTTGCTTCAGTTGAGACATATCAATATATGTTTGAAGAATCTTAGCATAATTTTTCACTTCTAAGTATGTTTGGCAAAGGATATCCCACGTACATTAGGCTGTCATATAATTTACGAAACCGTTTGCGATACGTGAGACACGGCTACTCATATCCAAGCTTTTATCATTGTTGATGTGCTTTGTCATGTCCTTGTATTACATTCACAAGAGACTGAGACCACAGCACGCAATTCATACCATCCAATTTGGTTATGGTACCAAAAAAGGGGCTTCATCTCTCTTTCATGAGTGGATGAGTCTACTACCTTATACATAATTCACGAAACACAGAACCAATCACAACAATCACGACAGCAACAACAACAATCAATCGCAACAAAAACTTCAGATAATATGCAAACTAGGTCGTGACAAACTCTTTAGATAGCAATCATGACATGGGCTCAAATAAACAACTAGTTACACCACAGTTCAGGCAAAAAATACCCAAATCACCGGGCGAGTGCGATACCGAGTACTAGATCAGATCCTAGCCTGACTAGGTATGCAGACCGATGTTGGGCATGGCTTGCTCGTTGACGTGACACACAAGTATGAAGAGAGGAGGCTCATGGCAGCGATTTGAGATGATAGCGATGGGGCATGTTGCTGGTAGTTCAACGTTCGGTGACAAAGATGCTAGCGACGGAGTTGGGAGATGACTAAGAGGAGTAGTGGCAATGGGAAGAGGCATGGCAGCAGAGATGGTGTCGTGGCGATTAGAAAACGAGAATACGGAAGCGTATCAAAGATAAAGAAATATAAACAATGGAAAGACACCAGGATTTAGCATGGAACCCCACTCCATAAGGAGTGGGATGAAACCACGGGAGAACACAACAACAACAACAAAGCCTTTTCCCACAATTAAGTAGGGTCGGCTACATGGATTCTTCGCCTCCATTCAGATCTATCTTGGGTCAATCTTGGACTTATATCCAAAAAGCTAAGATCCCTTCGTATAGTCTCTTTCCAACACTTCTTGGGCCATCATCGCCCTCTCTTAGCCGGCTCAACATCCCAACACTCGCAAACCGATGTTGATCTCTTTCAACTAAAAAAATTGATGTCTATATTGATCTCTTTCAACTGTTACATGTGGTATGGGGCTTCTTATATAGCCCCATCAGTAAGACCAAGTCCCATTGATAGATGATGTGGGACTATGGAGGGATCTAATTACCCACCTATGGACGCATACTCCAATACTCACCTTCAAGCTGGAGAATGCAATGCTAAGAAAATCACCCACTCATAAAATACAAGACATTACAGACAATATCAACAAAATGCATACTCTACAGGTCGGCTGATGAAGACGTTCCTTCTCATAATGTGCTGGTGAGGAGGGACTGAAGAGATGGAATGCGATCTGAGTTTCCTCGTCATAGAATGTGTGCTATGTACTGCATCTATCAAAGTCACCGGAACTGGAATAAGTCTCCTCGTTAGAAAACGTGTGCGTTGTACTATGTAAAGTAACTGAAACTGAAATGAGTCTCCTTGTCGGAGGACGTTGGCCCACATCTGTCTCATTCACCGAAGACTGCTCCTTCTCTCTGAAGGGTCAAATAAAGAATTGGTAAATATCCATACGTAGACGCTAAAATGGGTCTCTGTCATAACCTCAAAGTGGGTTCCCTCTCATAGGAACCTCGGAAGGATCTTGTACTGGAGTTCACGGTCATTGATGAATGGAGTCTAAAAAAAGTCTCTCTCTCTCTCTCTCTAGAGAACTCGAAGAAATTGGGTCACTCGAGCATGAAGTGCCTAGGTCACTCGAAAATGAAGCACCTTGAACTAGTAGAGTCTGGAATCTAGATGCTCTACACAATACTCACATTTCCCATACTTGTCGGAAAAGATGTTATCGACTAAGTTCGGAGAAGAAAATGAATGCCGGGAACCAAAAACCAATCTCAAATTTTTTATTTGTCAACTCTCTTTTTTTGGCTTTCTTCCTCTCTCTCTCTCTTTGTGTACGGCTTCTTTTTGTACGATTTTCTTTTTCCAAAAAAAAATCCTTTTTTAATCAGCCTCTCTTTTACTCTTTTTTCCAAAAAAGCTCACAAACCTCTTTTATTCCTGCAGGCTTTTTTTTGGCATGGCCCACTGTTGGACCATAACACTTGCACCCCTTTTTCAATTTTTTAAGCATTAGCAGTAGTGGCCCATTGGGCCCTAAGCTCCAACCGCCCCCTTGATAATAAAGCTGAAAGGGTTTCGACTCCTCCATCATCCACACCAAGCACAAGGATTAGGGTCTCCCATCTCTCAAACATGTGTCACCTTTGCAAGGGTTGATCACGTGAGGAGATGTTGCTTGAAGGTCCTATCAGATGTTGGCGGTGATCAAGAGGGTGGCGATACAGGAGGTGTGCGGAGGTGCTGGAGTCAAGAGCATCATGTGCTTGGATGTGTGAGGGGCACATCTTGGACATCTGTTGGAGAGGAGGTTGGGACCGTCTTCGCATTGTGCACAATGACTTTATGCGAGAAGAGCATCTCGTGTGAGATAATCTCATACTTGTGGGCACATGCGATGGAACATGGAGCTAGAGATCACGTTGAACATAGTGTGTTGGAGGAAAACTCGTCTTTCTTCTTTGGTAACGTGAGTTACGTGATAGACCCTCTCGAGGGTTTTAATAACTCATAGGCGACACCTTCTTTCTGCTTTAATCAAGATTATCTTCATGAACTAAATATGTGTATCGGTGTTGTGCCTGGTGGTTACGGAACCATGGGTTGCTTGCGTGAAGAAGGGTTTACGCAACCCGTGGAGGATCGCAGCCCGTTTGTGTTGCTCTGATTGGAGGGTATACGTTGGTTTCGTGTGAGGTTGCACCGTTGGGAAGGAACGATCACTGCATCATGGAGTTTCTTCTTCTTGACTTACGAGGAGGCGCAAACTTTAACTTGATAATGATCTTCAGAACTAACAAGAGCTCGCATAGCAACTCGGAAATTGACAATAAAATTTGGTTATGACAAGATATGATCTTCAGATTTTGAATGTAATCACAAATAAATCTTCAAGAACTAACGTAGGATCGAAACTTCTCTAGACGATTCTTGAACATATCTTCAATATAAGAATGATAATCAAAATAAATCTTCAAAAAATCAACCAAGAACCAAACTCGTTTTGATACCATTTAGAAAATGAGAATGCAGAAGCGTGTCGCAGATAAAGAAATATAATAGAAGAACATTGGTATTTAACGTGGAATCCTACTCCATAAGGAGGAGGATGAAATAGCGGGAGAACCGCCTCAAAGGGCTGATGTCTATATTGATCTATCTCAATTGTTACATGTGGTGTGGAGCTTCTTGTATAGCCCCACAAGTAAGACCAAGTCCCGCTTATAGATGATGTGGGACTACCATAATGCAAGTGGAAATTGGACCTTTGAGGGATCCAATTAACCACCTATGGATGCATACTCTAACAAAGGTGCTAGCAAACAGCAAGAAGCGGTTGTAGTGGAGAAGGTGTTGTGGCGATGGAGAAGGTGTTTATGGGGATGGTGTTCTCATGGGTGGCTTCGGTTACGAAACTCAAGTGAGAAGGATCTCCTCTTAAGGCTCTTATACCATCTTAAAATTTACAAATATGGAAAAATAGAACTTTTTGTCATTAAATAACACTTCCTTATATATTAAGGAAGTCTAAAGTTACTGAAATAATTACAAACATGCCCCTAGAATATGAAATAATATTCGTACAATGAATTTCACTCCAATACTATCAAATAAATTGCACTGGAAAGTGCTATCAGACGAAAGTTCATAATTCTCTCCGACACCTTCTTCTGAAGGAGAAGTGCCTTATCGATTACGTCAAAACATGCATTGCCCGACGCAAACTACTCAATCACAGCCATGACATCATGCCCTACAACATCCCAGAATTCTCGATAAAAAATCAGGAACCCATCTGCATTCAGATTCCACGCTGCCTCCTTCACCTCCACGGGTGAGAAACCCTAAATTAGCTTGCTAACTCGTTGTTCCAAAAGGGAAGGGAACCCGATACCCACGCATCTCAACATGAGATCTCTAATTCTGCATGAGAAATCCCAAAAATAAGACGTCAGCCCACTGCTCATCTCTCTATCACCCTCAATCCACCTGCCATCCACAACCACTGCCCGAATCAAGTTATGATGCCATCTTAATCTCACCGTCCTA
Organism: Ottelia alismoides; assembly: GCA_037367405.1. Lineage (NCBI taxonomy): Eukaryota > Viridiplantae > Streptophyta > Magnoliopsida > Alismatales > Hydrocharitaceae > Ottelia > Ottelia alismoides. The sequence goes on from JAZKJV010000590.1 coordinate 391,112, forward strand.
TGAAAGAACTTCAAGTTGGCATCTCCCTCCTTGAGCCACTTCATCATGGATCTCTATTTCCATCCTACCACATGTTCCTTGTCCTCTTCCACAATGATCTTCATGGACTCCATTCTCAGTTTCAGTTCTTCTATCGCCAGTTCCCTATTATTCTCCTCCATGTCCAGCCTTAGGTTCTTGTTTTCCACAATCGTACGACGGATTTTCTTGTTTCCCTTACCTCTTTCTTAAGCACATAGAGTTTCCTTCGCAGTGGATTCAATTTCTGAACCAATCTTACAATTGCAGAACCCGTACACTCATAGGATAACCAGTGCTCGAAGACCATCTCTCTGAAGCCATCTTCCAATAGTCACGCTATCTCACATTTTAAAAAAGAGCAGCGTAGAACCCTCTCATTCGAGTCCCAAATAAGCGAAGCGTGATCCAATCGTGTCCCAAATAAGCGAAGCGTGATCCAATCTAGAACACGACTGAGCTGATACCGACGACAAAAGGAACAAATCCAGTATCTCCGTCAACATGCGGAAGTGGTCAATCCTTGATCTGGACCCGGAGTTTCTCCCAAGTATTGTGCATCATTTGCGTCCACTGCTTCTAGTTTTTTTGAAGCTCAAAACAGGGGGATGCACTCTATGGTGTTCACCCCAGATATATTAGAAAATTAAGAAAAAAAGAGAAGGGAAATCAAAAGAAAAGAAGAAACCAGACCAGCCATTACAAAACCCAGTCATTCACGAACCTCGCAGATTGAACCCCCACATTTTCCTTATAAAACCGCTGCCCAGAGAAGATGGCTGCATTCCTGCCCAGCCACAAGGCCCAAAGAGTGGCCATAGGACCGAGAAGCTGACGTCGATCCTTGCTCCTGTTAGCGAACAACGAATTACAAAAGGAGTTCAAGTCTGTTGTGCATAACCAATCCAACCTCGCCTCCTCCCAAACCACGATCGTCTTCGGGCAGCCGAAGAACAGATGTTCGAGTGACTCCACCGCCTCCGCGCACAAGAGGCATCTGTCAGAGACGGATCACAATAGCCTTGCACACTGGTCACGCGTCATCAACCTCTGTCTGCGGAACAGCCAAAGGAAGAAATCATTCCGCTCAGGAAGGCCAAGACCCCAAAAAAAAGCGCAGTCACGCACCAGCACCTCCGATTGCGAAGGGGGAGGGCGACAGATCGCCCTAAACGCCTTCCTTACGAAGAATGGGCCCGAACGCCACACCCAATGATTCCTCCCAACCGAGGGGCAACCCAGTTCCTTGACCGAATCCAGCAACAGAAGAAACTCCTCGAGCCTCTGGTCCGAGAAAGTAGAGGAGAAGGCAGGGAACCAGTTACCGTCCGACCAGCAAGCCGCCACCGATGCCTCCTTGTCAGCCGCCTGAGCGAAAAGGCGAGGGAACCGCGCGCAGAGGGGTCCCCCACCCGCCCAATCATCCATCCAGAAAGCGAATTCCTCACCATTGCCCAGCACCGGCCTGAATAGAGCGATATGCCGGGAGAGGACCTCCACCATCCCCTTCCTGAAAGGCGAAGGAGACCCCGCAAGAGAACCAGAGCTCGGAGGCACCCCGCGGACCCCGTAGATTTTTCGTAGAGCGCTGCAGTACAGGTCCTCACCAGGACCCCAAATCTTGCTAGCCCACTTGAGAAGTAGAGCATCGTTCATTTGATCCAACCTCCGAACCCCCAAACCCCCTCCTTCGTTGGTCGCGCGATCTCATCCCAATCAACAAGGTGCATCCCGCCCGAGCCTTCTCCATGTTTTCCCCACAGGAATCTTCGCATAAGCTTATCCATACGGTGACAAATGCCCTTCGGTAAGCGGCGACTGGACAGGAAGTACACCGGAATAGAGGAGAGAACCGCCTTGAGGAGCACCAGACGCCCCCCCCATGGATAGAATCGTTGATTTCCAGCCCGCAAGCCGCACCTCCAACTTCTCAATCACCCTGAGCCAGTCTCGATGCCTCGCTCTTCCCAGCGTTAGTGGCAACCCTAAATAATCAATTGGAAGGGAACCGCACACCGAGCCTAAAACGCGGCCACAAGCGTCCGCCTCAACCTCCGAGAGTCCAAAGGGGATGACCTTGGACTTAGCCGCGTTCTTGAAGAGCCCTGATAACTCACTGAAAAGATCCAGAGCCTCGACCATACCCGAAACCTCCCTCTCACCCCCCTCAATGAAAAAGATGGTATCATCGGCATATTGCAGTAGCGGGACCACCACGGTGTCCCTAGAGAAACAAGCCGAGTAACCACAATCAACCACCCGGTGCACGATGCGCGCCAAGACGTCCGTAGCAATCACAAAAAGAAGGGGAGCAAGAGGGCAGCCCTGGCGAACCCCCCTACGAGGTTGAAAGAAGCCACCCTCCGGCCGGCCATTCACCATGACCGAGAAGGAGGACGTCGTCACATAGCGCCTCATCCAAGAAATCCAGATCTCCGGGAAGCCTCTCCTTCTCAGGACCGACCATAGGAATTTCCAATCAAGACAATCATAGGCCTTCGCAAAGTCGACCTTCCATAAGACACCTTTTTTGCTTCCCCGTCGCCAATCCTCAAGAATTTCCGAAGGAAGGGTAGTACAGTCCGAGATCTGCCTCCCCGGCACAAACGCAGACTGAAGCGGGGATATATATGCTCCAGGACCCGACTGAGACGCACCGCGAAAACCTTTGCTACAATAAGATACAGCGCATTAGAGAGGGCAATCGTGCGGAAGTCCTCAATGCGCTCCGCCGGCTTGGACTTAGGAAGGAGAACGATAAGAGCTTTGTTTATCCTTTCGAAGCCCGCGTTACCCGCACAGAACTCGGAAATGATGTCAAGAACCTCCGTGCCAAGAAGATCCCAGAAGTCCCTGTAGAACGCCACCGGGAACCCGTCAGGGCCCGGAGCACCCTCCGCGTTTAAGCTCCACACCGCATTCTTTACCTCTTCCAAAGAGACCCCCTTAGTCAGCTCCGCACACATCGAAGGCAATACAGGCCCACCCCCGAGCCCCGTCCATCTCCACAGCCTGGGAATAGTCCTCGACGAGAAGTCCCGGAAATAGTCTACAATCGCTTTTCCCATATCACGGTCACCTTCCACTCGCACACCATTTATAGTGATCGAACTCAGGGCTTTGTAACGACGTCTCCCACTGGCAACACGATGAAAGAACGCGGTGTTGGCGTCCCCCTCACGAATCCAGGCACTCCTAGACCTTTGCTTCCACTCAGTGACGCGCTTCAGGTCCTCAGAGGCGATTACCTTCTGAGCGAGCGAACGAGTGATCAACTCATCCCCCGACAGATCCCTATCATCCTCCAGCGCATCCATTCTACTGACCACCGCCTCGGCTTCCATCCGTACAGCAACCCTTGCCGCTTTGGTGTCCTTCTTGAATGCGCACAGTCGGACGCGCAGGGAGTCGACTTTCTTTACAAACCTAGTCGTAGCCGATCCGGATACCTCCATGGAGGACCAAAATGAAACCACCAAATCTCTGAAATTTTCCTCCAAAAGCCAACACTTCTCATATCTAAACATGCCCCGCCCCCCGGGGGAGGGGGGGTCACCGGACTCCCACAGGATCGGCGTATGGTCGGATAAGGCCCGAGGGCGAGCCACCACGGAGGAGAGCACGAAGCGATCGAGTAGGGCAGACGAAGCCAAAAATCTATCAAGACGGGGCGAGAGCTCGAGCTCCGCCAAGTGTAAGCCACATCTTCCGCGTCCAACACATCCAGGGCCAGCGAGTCGACGACGTCCGCAAAGTCGCCCGAGCCAGGGTCCCGACCACCCCTAAAACGTGGCATGTCCGTAGTACGAAGAGTAACATTAAAATCGCCCCCTATGAGCCACGGTATACCGTCGAAAGCTCTCCCCGCCTCGCTTAAGTCCTCCCAAAGTTCCTTTCTCAAAATGTGACAACAAGGCCCATAAGCACAGGAGACCGCAATTGGCGTGGAGGAAGCAACACTAACCAGCAAAACCGATAGGATATGTCTCCCTTACAATACCGCGCTAAACGCCAAAGTCGAGGATTTCCACGCCACCAAGAGCCCCCCAGAAGCACCATTTGCGTCCATAGCCCTGAATTCATCCAAACCCCCTGCACCAAATGATTTCCAAACTGCGTCCGGGCAGGACTGAAGCTTTGTTTCTTGTAGCATTACCACATCACAGCACCACTCAGTGAATCTCGAGCCGATGGTCCTTTTGTCCTCATCCCCAAGGGCCAAGGCCACGAACATTCTAGGAAAGAATCTTCATGAGGAGGGCGTCCGGTTCCCCTGAATTCGCAACACCACGGAGGCCACCGCAATGGAAGCCTTCAAGGTCGAGCATGGCTAGACTTCGGAGGGCGTCGACCTAAAACTGTTCCGACGCCGGTACCTCTTGCCGGACCTTCTGTCAGCAGCCCCCTCGAAAGGGTGATCATCACCCACCTCGGAGCGAGGCAAAGGGACCGCAGCACACGACGAAGCAACCAGGGAGCCCCCCCCCCCCCGGACAGCGACCAGGACCGAGTGGGCGCCGACAGAGGACGAACATGGGATGTCAGAAGAGCCCCCAGCAGAGAGATCGAGGACAGAGCAGGAGTATCGCGAGACGTTGAGGGAGGAAGCAGCCGAGGACCAGGATCCCCAAGGTGGAGGCATCCAGCCTTCCCGCACCAAGCGAGGCACTAAGAACGTCGGGTCGGAGAGACCCACCGCAGAGGAGAAGATCCGAGTAGGCAGAAGCTCAGAGAAGTCCGGGCCGCCCGACCAAGTAACATCCGAAAAGTCCGGCACCCCCACTGGCCGACCCGCCAGCAGATCCGAGAGCTCGCCTGGCAACCCGAGATCCGAAACCGAGGACAAGAGGAAAGGCAGCGAAGAAAACGCAGTAATGGCCTCAAATATCAGCGAAATTCGGTCGAAAATCTGTCGAATATCGATATCCAGTCGAAACCGAAATTCGACCGAAATGATCGAAATATGGGGGTCCTAGTACAAAAAATGGTCGAAATGACCGAAATTTCGATCGAAATTCCATCGAAATTCTGTTTTGGTCAATACCGAAATGGTGACCGAAACCGACATTTAAGGCCTTGGCAGTAACCAACCCTGCCACCTCAGCAGACAAAGGGGATTCTGGAACGTGAGGGCACGACAACCGAAGAGACGCCCACAAAGGACGCACCGTATCTACCTCGCGCGACGCTCCATGCAACGTGTCTCTTGGAAATCCCATCGCCAAATCAGAAGCCGAAGCGACGTCCGGCACCCTCGGGACCTCCGACGGAGGCGAAGGGTCGACGATCCTCACCTCCACCGAGAAGTTGTGTCTGCCCACCACCAGAGGCGAGAAGAAGGCCATGTCAGCAGGGACATCCAATAACGCTCGGCCACACTCCAGCAGCACACGCGCGACCTCCGGGTCTGAACCGGGCGAAAGACCGTCGTCAACCACTGCGGGAACCGTACCCCACCTATGTAAAGCCCTCTTCAGGCAATGCACCGATCGGGAGAGGAAGGGGACCCCTCGAACCTTCGCCACACAAACCTCCACTTCCAACAACGCACCATCCGCAAAGCGGAGAGGGTGCCAGCAGACATCGCCCAAACCGCCGCAACGGAGAAGGTCAACCTTTTGGCCCGCAGAGAGGCCACGAACGCACCAACGACGAGCGTCAATAGCCACCACATCACCCGTGAAACCCGGACGAAGAAATCGACCAGGATTCCCTCCAACTCCTCGACGGAGATGCCACAACGCAACGCATACCCAACCACCGCATGGGATACATCATGTTGTACACCGACCTCGCAACCTCCCGTAATCTTCGCAGCAACCGAGGCCTTCGCTTTAGCCGCAATCTTCAATACACATTGCACCTTCGACCCATGAGCGGGGTTTGCAGCTTTAGGAACCTCCGCTACCCCCACCACAGCATCTGCGAAACTTCGAAATCTCCGGCCACCACCAGGTACCGGTGACCCAACACGCACCGAGCGCCCCTCAGGGCCATGCGAAGCAGCATTATCGCAGCGACGACTGGGACCAAACCAGTAGGTGGCACGACGGTGGCTCCCCCTCCCGCAAGAGAAACATCTAGGGGGCCACGAACAGGATGACGCCTCATGACCTCTAACCCCATACCGGTAGCACCTCTTCCCCGGCTTCTTATGCGACACATGCACCCACCCCTCACCATCTCCACTGCCACCCACTTCGCCTCCCACTCCGCCAACACAGACCTGGGATCCTCCAACCTCCCCGCTAACCCCCCCGCTTCCCCTCGTCGACTTCAACGCACCTTCCCCCTGCGAGAACGCATCTCCCAGCCCCCCCCCCCAAGACCCCAGCCGACGACGAGTCCCCCGGGAGCGAGCAGACTCCCCTCCGCGGAGAAGAACTTCGAACCCTCCACCAGCGCTCCACCCGAGCAGTCTCCGCCATCTGTTGTCCAGTTCAGAAGGAGGAAGAAGAATGGAAAGGATCAAAAAAGCAATGAAGCATCAAGAGTGGTCTGAATCCATTGCTTATAGTTGTAGATCTGAATCCCTTGCGTTCGGGTCCTGACCTCCCCGGAGTCGAGAGTGGTCTGAAGAGAGCAAAGAGACGTTGAACCCCCCACCCCCAATGAGCCACGCCACACCAGAATAGAGCTCCCTAATTTCTCGAAGCTCCGCCCAAAGTTCCCCCCTTAAAGCCGGTTCTATAGGGTCGTAGATGCAGGAAAACAACATTGGCGTTTGCATGCAGGTCCTGCAGTATCACCCAAGAGGACATAAATACTCTTCAATTCTGCAACTAAGGAAAAGAACTCCTCCTTCCAAGCAACTACCGAGCCACCCGCACTGCCCGCCACTTCCAGAGAACGGAACTTAGATACGTAGCTGGTTCCCATCGATCCCCACAATCATTCATAGTATCCACTGATCTTCCTCCCCCGAAGCAGCACAACATCACAGCCCTGAAGGTTAATGAGAGACCCAATTAACCTCCGCTTCTCCGGGTCCTCAACCTTCCCTCTCCGAGCATTCGAACCTCCCCCAGCCTTCTTCCTCCTCTTGTATCTCTCCACCTTCTGCCTGCGAAGAATCCAAGACGTGGAGGATCCAGGCGGAGTCGGTGCTTTCACAGCGGCCACCCCACCGGCAGATGATGTCGAAGCCAAGAGAGCGGGGGACTCCAAGTCCTCCTTGTGGCCTCCATTAATGGGGGAAAATATAATTAAAGCTTCCGATAACACAGGTGTTACCATCTCCCGACATTTAATTGCCCTCAAAACCCAAACTAATCTCTACGCCATTTTCACCGTCTCCACACCGTAAACACCCACAATCCAAAATAGCAACAAAATCCCCACCTCGCACTCGAAAACTCCAACACCCACAAGAACCCACTTCCAACTTCCGATCGACAAACAGAAAGATCCAATCTTTGGACACGGAATCAAACGAGCCTCACCTACGAAGCCTCGGCCTGGACGAATTCGAGAGGCCCAAGATGGGATCCTCGACTCCTCCCTCCACGGCGGCGCCGCACCGTATCGCGAGCAGCTTCATGCGCAGCGAGCAGAACCCAACTCGCGGCAGGCAGCGAGGGGCTCGAACGCGCAGGGAAGGGGTGGCGGTGGACACGAAACCGCAGGCATTGGCCATCGAAGGAGGAGGAGATGGAGGAGAAAGAGAGTGTGAAGGAGCGGGAGAGAGTAATGTAATTGTGGGCGATGTTGACAATGTTAAGCGGGCGACGATGCCGATGAATGAGCTCTAGTTTTTGCCTACTGAGGAGAGAGTGCGGTGAGCAAAGCAAAGGAGATTTCCTTATGATTTTGATTAGTTTATCTAATTCTAATGCTAATCCACATGGGTTTCACAAAGAATAGAGAACCGGACCAATTCACGAGATTGATGAATGGTTATGAAAGAGGGAGAAATGGACGGTGGCGGTAATAGCATGTGTTGTAGTGTGTTTTTTCATTAATATGTGGGAGCATGCACGTGCATGTCTTTTATACTTGTGTGTAAACGAATCATTAAAGTTTTCTTCACTTGTGATCTTTCCAATTTCATCCATAACACTTGACCTTCTCCATCGCGCCTTGTTGGCGTGTCGACTCTTGTTGTCTCCCTCGCACCTTGCTTTTCAGATTTGGAACTTGTGTGGTAATTGAATATTACTAACACAAAAATGTAAACTCCATGTTCAAATCAAAATTTTCACTATTAGATTTTTTAGTAACTATATAACATGTCAAACTCATGGAGGAAATTGTCTACTTGTGGTTAAACCTAGTTTGAATTCTTTTATTGATTTTATATTTACTTTTTATATATTGCTTTTACCTTGTAAATCTTTTACGAATTTTGATTTTTAAACTAAGTCGAAAAAATTAGTGTATTTTATAGGTAGTAAACTTCTTAAAATATTAAAATATTGTAGCAATCTTTAGAATCGATTTTTTATTTTTTTTCTTGACTATGTATTAATGAAAATTACCTAATCCTATTTTTCAAGGTTAATACTATGTTTATATGTTTATTATAGCTTCTTCAATGCATAATAGATTATATTCAATTGTTGAATTGTTGTAGTAAATGATGAGATTAAAATTTGAAATAATATGAACCTGTTAGGTCAACAACCTTCTGATCACAATAAATTTTAATTTGATAAAAACTTTCTTTTATGAAGGAAATATCACAAAATGGCTAAACATCTACTTAGATTTTTATTAAGGTTTCCATATAATATTCTTTGAAAGTATTAAAATAATTTCTAAATATAGAACTTTAATGGTAGTAAAACTTTCCTACAATGGGGATTAAAAATGGAATCTATATAAATTTACTATCAATATTCTCATTTAATGAATCTTTGAATTTTATTAGAAATCAAAATACAATATCAGAAAATTATACAAATTTGACTAAAAATAAAAATGAATTACAATGATTTCAAAATAGCTTTAATTTTTTTATATGTGAAATGAAAAAATAAAAAAGAGAGAGAAAATATAAGAGTATGTGTACAACTTTACCTTCTCATATGAAGACATGAAGCCTCTAATGGTGGAATGAAATCCACTTTGGAATTAAAATGTACTTAGATGGTAACATAAAGCTCACTTTTGATTATTCGATCAAAATACTCGAAGTATTCTCTTTCATCGAATACGTATTTGGAGGATAGAAAAAAACTATTGTAGTAAGTCGATCATGACCTCCAATTAGGTGTCAACAACATGCGCACCAAGTCCATATGAATCAAGATGCCCAAATTGATCAAATTATTTTTTAACCAAAAGCCTACAACACTATCATTGAAGTAAAATTGCAACTCAATCTTCAAATGAATCAAATCAAAACCCATATTTTATTATCCAAAAAGGACCATTATAATATATTGAGTTTATTTGAGTCAAAAGAAGGTGCTCAAGATCAAATAATTAAGCCATGCCTAAGCTAAACATAGCTCACCTTATCTTAATGGAATCACGAGATGGAGTGAATGAACATCCCTCAAATGTGAAGGCGAAGTGATGACAACCTTTCACGACAAACAATGATGAGATATTGTTTGGAAGGGGGCATGGATATCAAATGGAAGGACGAAAAAAATTGTGAAGGATGAATAGAGATGAACTAATCCCTTTCAAGAAATCATGATTAACGATTTTGGCTCGTTAAATTAAAGTGAAGTATGGAAGTTTTACCTTTTCACAATCAATACGGGCTTAAACAGAGATCGAAGAATGGAGAAGGAGAGGTTGTTTGCCTCAACAACATTGAGAAAGACATCGTATTGGTCGGTGTGCATTGCTCATAACACATAGAAGAACCATGTATTGGCTCTGATCTCACTCCACAAACCCTTCTCCTCGAGGAAGATCCTACCATCATGTTGTCCTAACAATCAATCTCTTGCAAAGCTCGACTTAATCAAAAATTTGGAGAGAAGATAATGAAGGGAATGGTTTGATATAGTGAGGTACATGCTTAAGTGAAGGGGTCTAGTTAAAGATTGTTGGTCGGAGATGATCAAGTTTAATAACTTTTGACCAGCAGAGGGCCAAAGTCATTGCAAAAAGAAAGAGGAACTCTAAGGGGTGTGAATGTGTATGGACACCCTTAAACAAGAGCTCAATATGAAAGTTGAAAAGAGATGATTCATTATTGTAGGATCAAACCTAGAATGGACGATTTGGATAAAATATTAAGAAATAAACTACAATGTGGGACTCGAATATTCCTATATTAGGTAGAAATGGGAAATAACAAAGGAATTTTAGAAATTAAAAAATATAGAGTAAATTATACAAAAAAAAAGTTCATGAATTATACAGTCGATTTCAATGGCATACCCAATCTTTAAAAGGTAATAATGCGGTACCTGCACTTAAAGATGTGTCTCAATGTGATCCTTGACTGTTGAAATTTAGTTGATCATTTCATCTTTCTAATCTTAAATGTCAATAATCAAGGACCACATTGAGACAAATCTTAATGTTTGGGTACCACATTGTTACCTTTTAAAGTCCGAGTATGACATTGAAATTAAGTGAACAATTGAGGGATTTCATTTGTAATTTACATAAAAGCATAAAATGATTAAATGTTGGTTTTTAGGAGTTTTATCGATAAAAATTTATGAAAGACCTTTTGTTTGAGTATCTAATCCCATGAAAAGGCCAACATATAATGAAGGCATAAATGAATGAATATGAGGGTAGAACATGCCTAACTATGGGATAAGTTAGTCCCACATTGGATAAATGGACTGAGCAAAGTCTATAGGCCCTTGGATAAAATCCAAGGTCTATGACAAAGGACATTAAGTGAAAAATAATAGTTATGGGATTAGATAAGGGTTGCATGAAAGAAAGCTTGGAATTCATCCATGTTAGGCACCAATTCATTTAAGGCATGTCTACATGGATGGAATACACGCAAGAATTGGAAAGAGGCTCAACCATTCAATCAAAGATCTGATCAAATGGGTGGGATTAAAACCAAATTTAGATATACATATTTAAACACAATGATTCTTTTTGGATTTTTCCACTCAAATTGAAATATCCAATGGTCTTCAACATGATCAAAAGATGACTCATTCAAAAACCCATAGAAAGAGTTTTTAATCAAGTGAATGGGTAAATAAATGGATTGCAAAGTTGAGAGATATGTCTAATGGAAAATATACTGATATAAAAATACATAGATGTGGGATTATATTAGTCTCACATCGATGCACTTTTAGGAGGGATAGAGGGGAGCTCGCCTATAAATAGGACACCAAGAAGCTCTTTTTTAGCGTAAACAAATAGGGATACTCGGCCTATTGCTGGGCAAGTTCTCAAAGTTCCCCTACAATATGGGAACTTATCCTAATTCGGACCAATAATTATCTTAATAAAAAATGAATTGTTGATACTTAAATATTTATTTTAAATTTGTAATCACCAAATTGGAGACTGATTGGTGACTCTTTTAATGATTGATGAGATACTCATAATTCTTTCCTCATTTCCTCATTGATGATTCTCTTGTGATTCATTGGTTATTTGATGAGATTTTCCTAATTAAGTTTACAGATCTTTTAATGAATGCACAAGGCTCTACATGGACAAATAAGTAGAGATAATGGGGTGCATACAAATGTATATCAACACAAGTTAGCATAGAACAAGAAAATTTTGCAGAGAGCAGAGAGGGAGAAGAAAGAAGCTCTATGGTAACAGTAAAGTTTGGATGGAGCTGTAATTTTGGAGTTGTCATTTTCCAGCATTCTTTCCTACAGTTGGTAACAGATTTATCGGCTTAGTGATATGTCTTCTCTCTATTATTGTACACCATTTGATTTGTATCACCATATACAGGGACATCTATGTATAAGCTCCCTCACTAGAGACTAATTTGATTGTAGTGATTGATTTTTTGTTGCAATCAAGAATGTGATTTTTCCCTTCACAATTTTTCCATGTTAAAAATTCTCGGTGCACTTATGTTTGATTTTCTATGGTTGAGTTTTTTACCAATGGTTGTAATTGAAATTCCGTACATGATCTGCTTGTCAACTTCGTTTCTTTTTTGCGATTCAATCTATACATGGAATTCGTCTCCAGCAAGTAGTATCAAAGCGAGGTTGGTTGATAAGATTGAGTACAACATGATGATAAATCTAAATTGAGACCAACTGCAGCTTATAAAAAAAAATAAGATGCAATATGTGCTCTTTGCGGAGGTCATACACCTTTTAAATATTTGCTACGCGGAAGTCTACATCCATGAGTGATGAGAAATGGGAGTTGGAGCATGATCAGGTATATGGATATATCCCACAATTTACGAATGAGAATATGTACAATCACATTCAGAACGAGATTCATGCATGGATACTTTAATTGAAATTGGCAACTTCTACACTTCAAAGATAGGGGACAACCCATGTTGTTTATACTTAGGAGAAAGGTTCACATGAAATTTAATGATATTACTTCTGTTTCAAATCATCTAAATGAATTTCAAGGTATTATTAGTCAGTTATTCAGCATGCGAATAAAATTCGAAGATGAGGTTTTAGGCATCATACTACTACTCTTCCAAAGGATTAGGATACATTTCAGATTTCTGTCACTAACCATGCACGTAATGAAGTTGTTTCTTTGGAGACCATCAAGACTAGTGTTCTAAATGAATAGTTGAGAAGAAACTTGTAAGATGATTCATTATAGTCAGATGTTTTGTTCTTAGAAAAATCGAGGGAGAACTAAATTCATGAATGCTAAAAGAAGGTATCAAAGCAAAAGAAAGTTTAGGTCGAGATACAAAGATTTTGATTCTCACCATTGCGGAAAAGAATGACAACATCAAGAAATATTACTTCCAACTTAGAAGAGAAAAAATAGGAGAAGAAATAGAAGAATGACAAGAATAACAATGTTGTCGCTTTCATTGATGAGCATGATTTTCTCATTGTATTCGACATGTATATGGTGGATGTTGCTACAGATGATGCATATTAACTAGGACTAGTTGGCAGTGGTTCAGCCTTACATGTGACCTCTAACATAGAAATTTTCACATCATATATTTCCAGTGACTTTGGCAGTCTTAAAGTAGGTAAAGGTTCCTTGTCTAAAGTTCTTGGTATGGGGGATGTTAGTTTGCATAATTCTACCAAAAGCTTTTTTGAAGACAAAAGATGTGATGCATGTTCCTGATATACATCTGAACCTGGTATCCACAAAAAAATCTTGATGATTAGGTTACTACAATAAATTTTGTGGTGGAGAATGGAAACATACCCAGAGTACTCCCCGTATGGCTCAAAGGAAGAAGTGCAGCAATAACCTCTACATTATGCAAGCATTTGTTTTCAAATTTGCAATGAGTGTATCCCATGATAATAATTCAATTGAGTTGTAGTATACGAGGTACAGTCATATGAGAAAGCAATGATTGTATACATTGCTCGGGAGGAGTATTTCTTTCAAGTGTGAAAAAAGAAAGATAGAGCAGTGCACTCATTCCTTTATTGGAAAGTAGAAAACAATTGCATTCAAAAGTAGCTCACCCTCCAAGACATAATTATCGGAGTTGGTTCACACAGATTTGCGTGGTCCTCTAAAGGTTAGCTCTTTTGGTGATGCACTTTATTTTGTCACCTTTATTAATGATTTTTCTTGAAAGTTATGGTCTATACCCTAAGAGGACGTTCGGTTCGGGAATAAGCAGGAATAAGGATGGAGAATAAGGAGAACAAGGGTCTATTCTCTGTTCAGCTGGAAAGATACAAATAAAGAAAAAAGGTGGAATAAGGGTAAGTAAGGTGGAATAGGGGTAGGAATAGTGATGGAAAAAGTGAAATAATGGGATGTGGAACATAATAACCGTACTCTTAGGAACTGTGTCAGGCGGGGAATTGAACCCTTATTCCGGTGTTTATTCTCTAAATGAACATGGCCTAAAGAGGAAGGATCGTGTCTTGGGAATGTTAAACAGCTCTTATACACTTGTAGAGCGGCAAACATGAAACAAGATGAAGTGCATGACAATGATGGAGAGACGTAGGATTCTTTTTACATGCATTACATGTCTCATGGAATTAAACATCAGAAGACTCCACTAACTGCTCCTCAGTTGACAACGTTGCTGAGCAGATGAATATGACTCACATGTAGAGAGTCGGGTGCATATTTCTGAGACAAATCTACCCAATTGCTTTTGGGTGTGAAACCTTGAATAAAACTACTCATGTGATCAACCTATCTCCAAAAAACTATTTTGGATGGATATGTCCCTGATAGAGTCTAGTATGGAAAAATGTGTTTCATTCGATAACTTACGTGTGTGGTTGCAGTGCCTATGGGCATGCTCTAACATACGAGAGATCAAAGTTGGAATCAAGATTAGATAGTGCGTCTTGTGGGGATATGAACATGATGAGTTGGGCAATATACGGTCATATAGAAAAGAAACTTGTGAAATATCATGATGAGTTTTGTACCGAAGGTTAGAACATTGAAGACATCCATAAGGCATAAAGGAGTCCACATCATAATAGATACAATGCACTTGGATACAATGCACTTGACGTAGATCTTATTCCTTTGCAGCATCCACCAGAAATAGTTCAGATGAAACTCATGATGAGAGTCATGATCTTGAGGGACACGATGCTAACATGACGATGTGTGTAGTGAAACTAGAGAAGGATCTTCTTCTAATGCAGATCCTCTCATAAATCTATTGGGGATAGATATCTCTCTACTAGATACTCTGCACATGATTATATTCTTTTACCAGACATCGGTTAATGTGAATACTATGAAGAGGCCATGTGATATGTTGAAAAGGGCGTAGATTGAAGCTATGCAAGACGAAATATAATCTTTGCATGATAACTATTCCTTTGAGCTTGTAAAGTTGTCTACGTAAAAAAGAGCCTTTGAAAAATAAGTAAGCTTGTAAAGTGAAGCACGATGGGAACTCTTTACATCCATGGTACAAAATTAGGTTGGTTGTGAAAGGTTTCGGCCAACAAAAATGGTTTGTTGACTTTGATGAGATATTTTCTTCCATGGTAGATATGTTGCACATCAAAATTATTCTCAGATTGACACCAAATCAAGAATTGGAGATTGAGCATATGAGTATGAAGATTTCCTTCCTAAGGATGTCAATCTGGGTGGATACGTTGGGTATCCAACCCGAACCCTCTCCATTTTATTTTTTGATGGGGTTGGGTTTGAATCTTGCTACCCATGCGTGTACAAATTGAGGTTGGGATTTCCTTATGGGTACTCGAACCTGAACATGCCTCAAACCCAAACATATATACAAATACATATACAAGTATGTGTACATAAACATAAATATATGCGTGTGTTTATGTGTTTCATGTTATTCAAGCTAGTCAAACCTAACCCATATCTAATTATTTTCAACTATACTATATAAGTTTAGCTATAATTTACCCATTTATTCTCATGTTTAGGTTCACATGTCTTTTAGTATCTCTAACATAAATATTTTTAATCTAAAAGAGATAATCATCTGATTTATACGAGTCAATAATATTCTCTACATATATGGTGCATGTATTTGACGTACCCACATTGACTTCACACAATGTGTCTTTCCCATGAACTAATCGTCAACATTTTATACATCTCCAATACTTCCATTTGATATATATATATATATATATATATCAAGCATCATTAAGTAATTTATTCCCTCAAATGATTTAGAATTGAGTCTGTGTTGTGTATGTATGTGGAGTTTCTACATAACTTACTTATATATTTTTTCCATGAGAATATAGTGTTGTATGGTTAATTTACAATTTGATTTTTTATTGGATATGTGGATAACAATTGGTTACATGGATACCCGAAGGGTAAATGGGTATCTACTTAGACCTACCCATTAAATAAATGGACGGGATAATTGAGAATACTAAAACCTGCTCCAAATCCGACCCGTTGACATCCATACGCCTTCCTCTATGTTGTAGATTGAGGAAATGTGTGTATTGACTAAACAAGCTCCTAGATGGTTGTATAAGAAATTTGGGTAATTTATGGAAAATCATGGTTGTATAAAGACTGCTTTAGGTCATTGTATCTTTACTAAGAAATTTTCAAGTGATGACTTTGTCATTTTGTTGGTTAACGATATCTCAAGAGCTTCATGTATGAAGGATGAATTGAGCAAACTCTTTGTTATAAAAGATTTTGGTTATGAAAATCAGATTTTGATATGAAGGTTATTCATGACAGGAAGTCCAAAAGACTTAGGTTATCTCAAGAGAAGTACATTGAGAAAATACTTCATAGATTCAACATGGATAATGCAAATCCCATTAGTGTCCCTCTTGACATATACACATCAAGTTAAGCACCAAGCACAATCCTACGACAAAAGATGAAAAGAATGATATGGAGGTTATTCTTTACGCCTCGGTCATATGAAGTCCAATGTATCTTATGATATATACTAGACCTAATATCATTCCATTGGAGTTGTCAGTAGGTTCATCTTAAATATAGGAAAAGAGTATTCGAATATAGTTAAATGGATCATGAGATATCTATATGGTACTAACAATACATTTTTCTCTTTTGTAGTGAAGAAGGCATTTTTCTGGACTACACTGACTCGGATATGCCATATGATGTTAATGGGAGGGGATCTATATCTAACTACTTGACGACATATGACGGCGATGTTGTTTCATGATAATAAAAGTTGTAAAAGTTTGTGGCATACTATAGATGCAGAATCCATTAGTACTAAAGAAGCCAACAAATAACTATTAAGATGAAGAAGTTTATGGACGACCTTAATTTTGTTCATGACAAGTGTATCATTTATTGTTACGGTCAGAGCGTGATTCACCTAGGTAAGAATTCTACTTTTCATGCAAGGTCAAAACACATCAATAATAGATATCAGTGGATGCAATGCTAGAATAATTAATGCATCTTGTACTTGACAAGATTTACACATGATAGTATTTTTTAGAAAAAACGATCAAGAGCACCAATGCTAGAGTTTAACATACAGGAATAAGAGTAGGCACATCCATACATGAGAGGAAAACAAGTGACTGCGAAATACCAAAAAATATCATCAGAGCCAACTCCAAAAAGAGGTGCACGTCGCATAAGAGAATCCCAAAAGCATACAAAAACCACGAAATATACCCAGACTCAGAACGAGCAGCAGAGCGAGGCAGCCATCGAAAGACACAGAACCCAAATGGAACCACATCAAAAAAGATAGGGCAATAGTTTCCCACAAAAATAAGCCATGACCAGAGAAAAGATGTTTAATATAGATTTTTGCCCAATCTGCTTTTGGATGGACTCTTGGAAGAAATAGTCACCAGACGCTTTGAATCCACATTGTATGGAGCTGGGAGAAAAGAGAAAAACACGGGATAATATAGTTAAAAGATAAAGAAATACTAGATCCAGAATGTAGGCTGATTAGCCATCAACCAAAATTAGCATTGTGCGACAGTGAGCAATTCACACACACCAAGCAAATTTGTGATGCAACCGCTAAAATTTTTGAGATGTTTATCAGAAGACCCTCGAAAGCAATCTTACAACGGGCTCTCCAAATCGACCACCAGAGAGATGCCCGCATTGCAAAAATCTACCAATCATTAGCAGTATAAGATTGCAACGAAAAGGACTTGAGAATTATTTTTAAATTTATAATTGTGTTCGAAAAACTGATTTTTATAAATAAACTTTTAGTAACCTCATGATGAATCCACATTTCATCATCTTTATTCTATCATTTTTTGCCTCAAAAACCCTGGTAAATGCATGAAAATTCCCTTAATTCCCACATCTTAGCACTCATGCATGTGTATGTAAATAATGTATAAAATACTATTTTTAAAGCCAAAATAATATAATAAAGAAAAGAAAAGAAAAAGAATAAAATATTGTAAATATTTTATGACCCGAAACCCCGAGACCTAGGCATCTCGATGAATAGGTCGACAAGGAATAAAGTAGGGGGAGATAAGGGCCAGAATACAATAAAAATACCTTTTCATTTTAATCCCTTCTTTATTCATTTTGGGACCCATTTTTGGTTTCACTTCTTATACCTCAAATAAAGAAACTTTGTACAAGAAGTTGTAGATAATTAAATAAAGAAAATTACAAAATTGATTTCACTCAAAAATAATGTACGACAAAATGTTATGGTCTGAATAAAATTCCAGAATCCCAACTTCCCAGACTTGTATCTCGCGAATAAAAACTCAAAACGCATCAAAATCACCTTTAATGTATATAATTTTAATTTTTAATGAGGGTGGTTTCGTGTTTGGCGGAGATACGGTTTGAAAGTTGAGTTTTGGACCCCTATTGTATACGTGTACAGATTAAAATATTCATTTTATTATTTATTCATTATTTTCATAATTTTATATTTTTATAATTTTGTAACTATTATTTATAATTTATGTGTATATTAAAATCAGAATAAAAACTCAAAGAAAATATAAAATAAAATACATGAACATAATACATCGGTATAATACCTATACCTATACCTATATAATTAATACTTACATTTTATTAAGTGTACAAAATACCTCAGAAAAATAAAATAAAAATATATTTAAGTGTATAAAATATTTTAAAAATATATAAAATAATAGACCAAAATAAATAAATTAAATATACAAAATAAATTAATAAAATACATAGATATACACACCTATATATAATCCTCAAAAGGTAATTTGTAATTTTATACCTCATAAAAATAAATAAAAATCAGAATAAAATACTTTACAAAATAATAATTTTTTTGAAACCAAACATTAATAAATTCATTTACTATTTTTAATTGATTTTTCTAATCTTTTTCCAGGGATTTTTCCTGGTTGGTCCACGTGGACCAACCAGGTGACAGTCCACGTTGACCGGCGGGTCAACTGGCTGTCCTTCCCCTTTTGCCCTTGTCAGAACGTTGGTTTTGCCTCGATTTCGACGAATTTTTGAGGGCACACCTTGCACCCTTTCATGTTGAGACCTGAAGGACTTTTTCTCCTCAATAAACCATCTTTCACGCCCTAGGCTTTCCTAGGGCCAAGGCGCGTCGATTCGAGTGATCCCCATCGATTTTTGGAGCGTCAGAACCATAGTGTCAACCCCTCAAATACGACCCCCGACCTTATACTTGATTTTTAGTCCCTTTGGTCCACCTTTCTTCGTCCCTTTCGAGCTCCACAAATCCCTGGAGGTGACAGCTCTAGTCCTGTGTCGTCAGCCAAGGCGAAGGAGGTCAGAGGCACCTCCACCACCTCCGCCAACTCCGGCGTTGAGGTAACCCCCACCTCAGTAGATCCACCTTTGAGGTTCTTGTTTCTTTTCATTTTTTTCGCTCATTTTATTCCCAGTAGCATTAGGATCGCATCCCCCAATCATCTTCGAGTTCCATCCATCGAATCACCCAAACGTAGTCCCTCGCCGGAGTGCTCCTCCGGCCACCACTTCGCGTCGCCGTTCCTCGCCTCCATTTCGCCTCCATGGGGTCCAGGCACTTTGCCCTGGACCCTCTCACACATTTTTGCAGGTATTCGCGCATTGAAGAGAGCCTGGGGCTCGTTTTGACCTTCGTCGAAGGTCCGTGGAGCCCTCCAGCTCCGCCACCTCCTCGCGAGGACCTCGACTGTCGCCGAGCATTTTTGGAGCCCCCAGGAGCTAGAGGAGACCCGCAGGAGCTTGCAGCCCATTTTTGGAGCCAGAAGACCGCTGGAGGACGCCGATCAAGGGCGGGGAAGTTTGCCTCGCCGGCGCTTCTTCCCTGTTCTTGCTCCACCCTCCTGCACCGTCGGATCGTGGCCGGAGCTCCAGGTGCACAGTAGCCGTTCGATCTCCTCCAGCAGCCATCATTTGATCAAGCCACAGAGATCTAATCTCAGCCGTCAGCCAGAACCGTCATCACGCGTTGTGCACGCGCCACGTGGACAAGTGACCGCTTCCTAGCCGTCCGATCGCGCACGAGGAATTTAGGCATGGGTATTTTGCATCTCAACCCTCGTCCATTTTTGTATTTCTATTTATTCCAGTAACTTTCATCTGTAGTTTAAATATTTCTGTAATATTTGCATCTAGGCCCCCGAACTTTCATTATTTGCATTTAGGTCCTGTCCACGTCACCTCACGTCACCCGTGCACATGAGGGTGTGGTGATTTTGCACAGGACCCCCGTGGGTTTATTCATTTCTCTTTAGTCCAGGAACTTTGCTATTATTGTAATATTTTTGGTATTTTGCATATCAACCCCTGGGATTTTTGTATATTGCATTTAGGTCCTTCCCGGGCGCGTGTATAGCGTGTGCGGGGTTGGGAATATTGCAGGCTTGCGGGTTTTGATATTTGTATTCTGGAAATTGATTTATTAGTTATAATTTTTTTGGAAAATTACACGTTGGCTCCTGAATGTTTAGATATTTACATATATGCCCTTGTTAGTAGTGTAATTTCTCTTTGTTATTTCTATTTATTTCATGCATCTATAAATTTCTAAAAACCACCAAAAAATCAAGTTAAGCTCATGTTTGATTGCCCTTCCACGTCATATTTTTGTTTTGCATTTTTCTTGTATTTTAATATTTATAAAAATTCAAAAACATGCTTTTTTGCTACTGTTTGCATGAGAAAATACCAAAAATAGCAAAACACTTTTAAAAATTCCAAAAAATTACCTATTTCACTTTCTTTTAATTTCTATCCAAAAATCACTAAAAACTCAAAGTAAAAACCCTAAAAATTAGCAAACTCTAAAAATCTTCATAAAAATCTTACAAATTTTACAAAAATCCTAAAAATATAATCTATGTTCAGAATTTCCTCGTTTATTTACCTTTAGTTTAAAATTAGTGTGGAGAATTTTTATTACTATTTGATATTTTATTTCTCCATTTTTGTCCTAACCTTTTATTTTCTACATTGTTTTCAGTATTTTTGACTTTAAAAATACCAAAAAATAGGAAAAATCTATAAAAAATCATAAAAACATCATAAAAATATAAAAAAGCCAAAAATACCTTATTTCCTGATTTTTTTAGTATTTTTTACTTATCTTTATAAATCATTATTCCTCTTCTTTCTTACTTTGTATATATTCTATTTAAAGAAAAAGAAAATATAAATAAATATAAAAAGAAAAATAAGATATAAAATCAGAAATTAAAAATCAAAATACAAAAATATAAATTAAATAAAAAAAATTAAAAACCATAAAAATTAGCATTTTTGTTGGCATTTGATCACACTATCACATTTTTGAGCTTCATCGCCCGATCTATCTTGCTTGCTCCCTGTGTTCGACACTCTACACATGCTTGCACATTATACACACTTATTGTAGAGTTATAATAAATTTTGACTCCACATTTGCTTCTCATTGTTTGATTCTTATTGTGGGTTGATTGTTGACTTAATCGGTAATTATCGAGGGTCGTCGCAGCGACTTTTGTCTCCGCCTTGTGTGAGACATTTAGACCCTTGTGATCTCTCGGTTAATCACCTCACAAGTTTCAAATAAGTGTTCATAGGATTCAGCATCTGAATGACAAAAATAACATCTGTTTGCGGAAGAGATGTCAAATTTATAAAGTTGAGCCAGCGGCCATAGAAAGTACGATATTCTTGGATCAAAGATTCTCGACCAGAAATTTGAGTTAAATTTTGAATCAATGCCATCTGAGGTTAAAAGAGCGTAGATTGTTTTGTTTATAGATTTGGACTTGAGAAGATCCCGAGGAGCGTAGATTGTTTTGTTTATAGATTTGGACTTGAGAAGATCCCGAGTAGGGAAAAAGCATAAATCCTTTTGATTGACATTCAAATTGTTCACCATCATGTTTATTGTACCATTGATGCACTCAAGTTGTGGCTAAAGCTCAATAGGGGCCCAAGCGTAACGTCTCTTGAACCAATTGTTCTTTACTTTCCGGGTCACCAGCCCATTGTTTCGATAATAGTGTTGATATGATGACAAAGACTTTATAATTTAGGAAGTTTAAGCGATGCCGCTTCATCGCATGCTTGGAGCAATTCCCATATCATCGGTGAAGGAAATAGTAATCAAGCTTATAAAAAGATCAAATCATTGAGGGTCCAAGCCTAATAAAGTACTTAAATATCTAGGAACTAGCAACCAATAAAAATACCATAAATAAAAAAGGTTCACTCACTCTAAATGCACAATTTATTTGGTCAAAAGCTCTTTCAAATGGATCAACACTTCAAAACATGATTTCAGATCATTGGATGGACAAAGTCATGTTCCTTGGTCAGGATAGGACCTCCCAACAAACAAAAAATATATGCTATCTTCCAATGAGTATTCATAAAAAAATACATGTTATTTTCCAATATACGGGGTATAGAATTATTGTTTAATAAGAAGTTCCAGTCTACAATATTTCCTCACAGTGTTTCTTTCTATCTATGAATGATGTGACATAAGAAACTTGTAACTTGGGACACACTGGCTAATTTTTATATCAACCATGAAAATAGATACTATCCAAAGTTTAATGTGACTGCTCTCTGCCATATTTCGGTGAAGTTTTTCGCTTTTTTAGAAAATACCACAGTGTATTTTCATCACTATATCTCTCTAATATGTCACCTCGATTTCATCAGAAACAGATACTCATATATCATCCATCCAGAACATGTCGATTACAACAATTATAAAATCATTAAAATTACATGTTTCTATGTAACCAAGATTATGAGTAAATAAGATTCTGAGTCACGAGCGACAATATGACGAGACATGCCCATTCTCAGTGAACACATGAGGTTGCTTCATCTGACCAAGCTAAAATCGTTTGGGACGGATCTTTCTTGCTCATGCAACAAGTCAAAGATTGTTGATGTAGATGTTAGGTGAAATCTAGTTGTAATATGCACTAACATATGCAATTTTCTACTAATTCTTATTGCAAGCATGAATGGTAAAAAGCAAATCATCTCTAGATCATGTGATACTCTCTAGTGTACTTCATTAAGGGTATAACCGGACCAAACCTAAGCCAATCTGATCCTTTTTCATGTTCGGTTTGTTTATTTAAATAAACATAAATATATTTGTAGGTTCAATTTGTTTATTTTCAAATTGAATTAACATGAGTCGAACTTCTATTTAAGTGAATCAGATGTAAGCGAACTTTAGAATTCTCTGACAAGAACGAGTGAAAAGAATTGAAACGGAGGATGATGTGTTTGCGTGTGTGCATATATTGTGTAATTAGAATGATTTTCATTTTAATTTTCTCTTCTTTATCTCATTGTTCTTTATCTTTCATAAAAAATAGATTAATAAGGATTCTCCTACTTAAAAAGATAGTTGTAGTAAATTTTTGTCTCCATTCAGATGAAAGGTAAGGAATACAATGGATAATGATAATTGATTTGTACTTATCTTGTTGATCTGAGGGATAAGGAAGGAAAAATTATCGTAGATGGAAACATAATGGATGGTGTAACCACGAAGTAACCATTTATCTTAGAATAGTTTATCCTGGGATGAAGTCAATTTATATCGCAACTGTCCCAATCTCGAGATAAACTCCATATATATGGGACAAAATCCACTTATCTCGAAATAAGATCCACTTATCCCAAGTTAAGGATTTGTAAATATGTGTGCATATGTTTATCAAACTTTAAAGGAAGCGAACCTGAGAAAAATAAAATCCACTTATCTCGATTAATTTATTTTTTAATCAAATTGAATCTAAATCGGACTTTTAATTAATAGAACTAGTAGGGAACCTGTGCAAAAGCACGGGTAAAAAAATGGTAAGCAGTATAAGGATATTGTAATCAATAGATTCACGTAAATCAGCTTTGTTTCTGAACAAAGAGAAGAGCATTATTATATGGCAATTCTTTAAAGACAAATTTAGTATCATCTTTTTTATATGCATATATAATCAAAAGAATAGTGAAAGTCTGATTGAATCCGATTTTAGACAGAAGCCTATATAATGGTCAATAAGTGGGTGTTAAACGGGCAGCCAAACAACAGAAGAATTTTGAGTAAAGTCGAGCTAAGTTGAGCAACAATGATTTTAACAATGAAAATTGTAGATGATGCTCAATTTTCAAAAGGTCAAATCTTATGTATTTTTTTAGCGGAGTAAACGTGACATCAAGGTGGTTATGTATATAATAGGAATCAATACAAAACAAAGTATGGTGTCCATAAAAATTTTCCGACGGCAATTCTCCTGTACTATAGATCTCCCAAATGCCAACCTATATATGAGATATGATTTCAAACATGTTATTCAACCCATCAATTAATGTAATATCAACATCAAAGAAGTTCAAGTATAAAGTGATGTACTAATACGGTTAATAATCATAGAGTGAAGAACAATGGATAGTGAGGAAGTTGGCATGATTGTGGTTGTAAAGCATAGTTTAGTATATGTTATTAAACAAAATATATTACGTTCTATATAACAGAAACATACATTTAACCAACTGTTACACAATAAATTTGACGATGTCTTTCACAAACACAAAAAAGAATGTTTGCCTACAAAAATCTCCACCGTCAACTGCTAGGAATTAGGCCAATCTAAATGCTAAAGCAAATGGATGCTCAAATTACCATTTTTTAGGACAGAGAAAATGCTTTGGACATAACCAAAAAGACGCTCGTCCCTCCCCCCACCGCCACCATGTCATTCCCGACTGCGGCAACCCAGGTACCTGATCTGGCTCCGGCGGGCACCTCCGCGACCGTTCTCCACCGCCCTTCCTCCTCTTCCAACTCAACCTTGCCGGAGACACACCTGTAGGGTGGAGCATTGGGCCGACCCGACCCAACCTGGGAAAGCCCGGCCCGAGCCCATCAATTTTCTGTGGGCCTTGGGCCGGGTCGAGGCCCGCTTTTTTTAGCAAACTGAGGACCCGGGTCCGGCCCAAGGCCCGCAGGATCGGGCTCGGGTTCTGGTCGGGCTCGGGTTCGGGCCGGAGCAATTTGATTCCAATTTATTGTTATGGATATAATTCAGCCATAACACATGAATATTGGATGTATTGTTACGATATAATATTATTATTGACGAATGAAGGAAATATTGGATGTATTGGGACTAAAAATCCGTGTCCCCTAATTTAGTTCTAATATGATATATTGAAATATGAGGGCCTGGGCCCGGTCCATTTGTACTTCGGGTTCTGGCCCGGCTCGGCCCGAGCATAATATTTTTGAAAAATGAGGACCCGGGCATGGCCCATTTGTACATCGGGTTCGGGCCGGGCTTTTGCGGGTCGGGTCAGGGTCGGGTTCGGGCCAGCCCGGCCCAATGCTCCACCCTACACACCTGTACACCTTCCCTCCGAATTCGACTCCGCACGTCCTCGGACACATGTCGCCCCTGAGCCTCTCCTCAATCAGATCCCACACACCTTTAATCGGGTCGAACCCTTCCACGGACCCGCCGAACCGGCCCTACGCCTCGGTTGCATACCCGCCGAGGACCTCGAACTAGCCCCCTCAGAACACTCCCTTGCACTCGTCCCTTTCCGACGACATGTCCGGCAGCCTCACCCACCTGTCGTTGGCGATGTCGTACGTCAGCGTCGACCTCAACGCCTTCTTGTCCTCATCGTGTCCCCCTCTTCTGCCCCCTCGCCGTCGGTGGTCGGACCCTAGCCGTCGCCGGCAAATGGGATCCGACTACATGGACCGCCTCTGGAGACGTCTTCCTCTACGACTTTCTCTCCGAAGGAAGTTAACATCGAGAGAGAGAGAGAGAGAGAGAGAGAGAGAGAGAGAATGGGGGGAAGTGTTGGGGGTGGTGTGTGTAAATCCTTGTAAGGGTAGAAGTGGAATGATGCCCCAAGGCTGGCGGTAGGTGAAATTGAAAGGGGGTAAAAACGGCATTTTATGGCTGAGAATTAATGGGCTGACACCCTTTAATATATATATATATATATATATATATATAGGGTGCACTTGAATTGAGGTGGCACCTTTCCTTGATTAAGGAAAGGTTTCATCTTAGGCCGTGGGATGAAGAGTGTACGAAGGAGATTGAAACCACCATGTGGTTTTCGTGACAACTAACATTCCTATAATGAGGGATGCTTAAATTAATGCTAAATAAAATATTACACGTCACTAATCATTCTATATTTAGCAAATAAGCATTTTTAATAAGACAACATTTCGGCAAAATCTTGGTTGATTAAAAGTAACTTATTTTGAGATAATCTGTTATGATAATACAAAATATTGTGCTATTTTACATCTTTATGTCATATTTTACAACATTAAATCTACCGCTTATACGGAAAAAATCCTAAAAGACGTTGACATATTGCGTTTATTTAAATGAATTTTACACATATTAAGTAAAAAAAATTACATTCGGTTACGTAATAAAATACGAAATTGATAAATACATTGAAAACTCTCCTATACGCATATACAAAATGAGAAATTTAGACATAAGGAAATGAAACATTGAATTACGTTATATATCTATAATTTACACGATACAAACGACAACTACAAATTTAGAAAATATTTTACAATGACATTATGATAACTGTAGAATATTTTTTACAAACTTTTAAACAAGCTTACCAACACTTATCATATTTTACGTATAAATTGTATATTTTACAAAAGGCTACGCTATTATGTTAATGTATATCTCAATTAATATATGTACGTAACGTATACGAATGTATATTTATTTTCTCAGAATCTTGATATCACATATAATTACAATTGTATGTTAATATATTACAAATGTAAAATTTATTTTACAAGAATTGAGTGTATTTTACTGAGTTTTCTTACATTTTGCATTAAGTAATTGACAATGTTGCACCTATTTTACATTATTAGTCTACATTTTACAAAACCATGTTATATTTTACATCTTCAGCTTCTATTCTACAATTTGAAATTTCTCTTGGTTTGATATTCCCGATTCTACAAAAATAAAATGGGAAGATATACATGGTAAATGCTGACAATGATGCTCTCATGGTGATATTTGAATTATATAACATATTAAAAATTTTATCTTTGAAATTTTTAATGCTTTCAATAGAGAACATAAGCAGTGATAAATAAACAATGTATGAAATCCTGAATTACGGATTTGAAAAATTAAATTAGTGATTTTATATACAATAGGAAAATTTCGCTAGAGAATGAGATTGCAGATGATATGAATAATTTCTTACGAGAAACACATGTCTGATTAAAATAATCAAAACCTAAACGCAAAAATGAATCTTTTACATTAAAATTGTGCATAAAGGTTGATGAAAACATATACTGGAATTTTGAACAAAGGAAAAAAAGAAGAAGAACAAACATAGTGAGTAGATGAAGATAAAATACTGACCTGTTTAGACGTAGAGAAGATAAAGCAGAAATGATTTTCAAAAGCAAAAGATCGCTAACAATGGTTGAAGAGCAAAGGAAAAATGGGAAATGAAGTTTTCGAAAATTAATTAATTAACAAATTAATGATTACTCATTGATTAAGTTAAATTAATTTGTAATTTAAAAATTCAAATTCTTTCTATTTTTAGTCTAAACCGAAAACGAGCTCCCGTTTAATTTCAAAAAATACAAAATTACCAATAATTCAAATAAACAGTTATGTGAGTAAATTAAATCGAATTTAAGGAAAGTAACATATGAAGTATATTCATAAAATAAAGTTACAAGAAAACCTAATTTGAAATTAATCAAAAAGAACTTACCGCATAAGGGCGACGACGGCAAGGCGGGCGATCTTCTAGCGATTCGATTCAGGAGAGAGTTTCCACTCGAGAAATCACTATCTAAGGAGAAAAGAGGGACATCAGGCGACGATGGAGGAGATGCAATCCAACCTGGTTGAACCAACGAGGGAACGGGATGAAGACTCAGATCAGTACAGTGGGGGTGCAAAGATGGAACTCCAGATCCATCGGCCGAAGCAGCAAATCAAAAGTAAGTATATTTTTAATTTTATACGACTATTTTAACAATTTTAGACAAATTATATATCTGCTAACTGGTATGAACAGAAGGACCACAACTACAAGTTATCAAAACAAAGGAATTCGATGTTGATAAGGATGCTCTGAAGCTTAATGATGATTTTGGAAGTATGAATACTTATTTTTGCTTAAATATAAATTGGGTTTTTTATTTGTATGAACAAAATCACTGATTATTTCAAACACAATATATTTTTTCTCTTCTTTAGGCAAAGGTTATGTACAACATAGGTGCTACATTGAACATTTTGTTCAGTTCATTGATAACCATAGACCCACGCCCAAACAACAAGCACTACTGTCTAAGACGGCTTTTGGGAAAATAATTAACATTAGCCATGTTGAAATACAAAGAAAAAATCTTCAATGGTTGGTTGAGCAATACCAAGGAGGCAGAAATTTCAGATTTGGGAATAAGGTAGTGAGTTTCAGTGATGAAGAAGTTGGAGCAATTTTGGGCCTGCCAAGCTCCGGATTTTCAATAACAGTGAGAGGAAGACACCTTCAATGGAAATCTTTTATATCTCACAAAATGTTTGCAGAAGGAATGATTTTCAATAGAAGGAAGTTGAACAACATACTCGAGGACTACTACAATAGAGATGATGACAACTCTGTCTCTATTTATGTTACATGCTTGATTCTTTTGATGTTTGCCACATTCCTTTTCCCAGACAGTTCTTATTCTTTTCCGAAAGATTTGTTACACTATGTAGAATCACTTGAAGATACAAGATACTTTAACTGGTCTGGGGCTGTAGCAAGGATGATACTATTCAACATGGATGATGTTGTGAGTAGAGTTCAGAAGAGAAGAGCAGGTTCATCAAGGGTAACACTTGGTTACCTTACAGGATGTGTTGCCTGCTTATATGTGAGTACTTTGAAAATATATTTTATTAAATGATAAAAAAATAAATATTAATAACACCAATGTATCAGGTATGGATGATGGAGTACTGCTGCAAGGAGCTTGTGGTCAGCAGAGATCTTAGGCCACGAATAAGGAAGTGGGCTGGACCAATCAAAGGAGTTTCAAGAGCATTGGTTTCAATAAGTTGTGATCAAGTAAGCCTTTTTGAGATGATTAATAAAATACTGAATGACTCGTAATTTGATATTTTCTTTCCAATAATAAATTATCTTGTGTAACCGTGATGGTTAACACCACAAAAAGATCCAAATACCAGGTTGTATTCATTGGTCCTATATGTTGTGTCAAACGATATTGTATCTCTGAATAATTTGTAATCCTCAATGGATGCACTATCAATCCATATACACTGAGTAAGCCTGTTATCATCATCGGTTGTGTAAGCATAGTAAAATTCAGGGGTATTGGCCTTACAACTTTCAAAATGTTCAATTAGAAGGTGCACATCCATCCCAATACGTTGTTTCTTCTCCTTTCTGTTCAAGTTATAAATATCTCGAACAATGCTACCAACTTGACCACTGGACATGTTTATGAAAGCTGACTGCTTGGATACAAGTATGTTTACATCATTCATTGACTTCACAAGCATTTTAGTGGCATTTGAAAAACGTCTATTTGGTCTGAGGTATCTGCGTTTAGATGGAGAAACAAGATTGTGATTGTGATCAGGTTCAAAATTCGATACAAACCAATCATTGAGATCAGGCCTATATGAGACAGACATGAAAGCTTTGCACCCAGTCCTTGATATGCCAACACGACGCTCCTCCTTATAAAATATACATTCATCACTCTCATCACTTCTTGCATTGTCCACTGACATTGTTTTATCTGTATTTTTAGAAAACCCCTCTTTCCAGCAAACAAAAGATTTAAATATAATTTTGCGCTCCTTGGAAATCTTATCTTTACCAACTCTAGAGCTCGCTTTCCTAACATTGAATCCAATCTCAGTTGCGTATGCCTCATAAAATTTATATGCATCTTGAATAGATAGAAATATTTGGCCTATATGCAGTGTGATAGCATTGACAGGTCACTGATAGAGCAGTTATCTGAAATTCATTAGAAATGTAGTTGCAAAAATTAGTTATTTTTAATTTAAAGTATTACCTATAAATGTAAAATAATGTCAGATAATGTAAAATGATGCCCGTATATGTAATTTAACTGGTATAATGGGCTGGAAATGTCACCATTTGGACGATATCACATAGGATCATATAATGTAAAATGATGTTCAAGATTGTAAATTGTAGATCATTAATGTAAAATAATGAACTATACGATCAAATATACATAATTTACGTAATTTGCAAATTTTTATTAACAACAACATATAAATGAACAAAGGATGCAAAGCTTTAAAACATCTGTGTAGTTCAGCATACCTGTTTGATGTAAATTATCATCAGTTCGTGCCCCGATTCCAATAAGTTCACCCTCTCCATCAGATAACTAGAGATACAAAATATAATAATGTCACATATTAAAATAAAAAAGCCCAAAATATTAACGCATATAACAACTTCGATTCAAGAACCAGATCGTCTTTCAACCAAAATTAAAATATTTCTCGTGATTTGCATACATAACATTATTACAGGGAAATGAAAAACGTACATTACCTGGGCATTATCTCTGTAAAATTCAGGATCTGATGTTTCACCGATTTCCATTGAATTTCACTGAGATATATCGAGAAATTCTGAATACTAGTTCAACGAAATGTTAATTAAAAAAACATATTTTAGGAATAAAGAGAATTCAATTCGAACATAACCAATCGGCTAGAAAATAGGAATTCAATTGATTTCCACCAAATCTGTCATCATTAATAGAATATGATAATTTCCTATAAATAGAATATCATTAATAGAGTCGTAGTGGTATCGACTCTCCAAAGGTGGTTTTTATTATAACCGTCGATGGAAATCTGACGGGTAATTTTATTTGTCGCACAGTGATTGCAATGAGGCTCCACCTCAATTCAAGTTTTTCCTATATATATATATTGGATATGTAGAACTTGAGAATTCTGTCACTCCTATTAGTCATGCTATTTTTTCGCTTGGCATCATATGATTCATATCTGCCAATAGCTACTTATCGTTTGCTTGGTCAGGGCGCTGGTGCAGGTTAACAAATCTTTGTATTCAATTTTGGTTGTAACAATATGGTACTTTGTTTTGGTCCTATACAGTGGTATGACCTTATCATCCTCTTCCCATATGCTACAATAGCTCTGTTATCGTCACCTTTTGACAAAGGAAGTCATAACTATAAAAATCCAATATAAATATGGACAATCAGAACTGATCAAGTTGAAATAATTTGCGCATTAATCGCACCAATCTCAGCAAATAATTTAATGACTAACTATTGAAAATCGATATTATGTGTCGCCTCTTCGGTAGTTGTTTGATTGTACGATCATCCGCGCTTAAATGCTAAATACATATTATCCTTTTGGATAATCGTTTAAGCAATTAAGTGACACGACTTTATGTTATTGGAAAAAAATAGAACAAGTAAATACACCGAGAAGAAAGATGTACAGTACGCCGACACTCCCCTCGTACCAACCACTTCTTATCACTCCTTTCTTCTTTTTGAAAAATCCGACTTCTTTGAGCTATATCCATTACTATATATTAAAGTGTGTCAAGACATTAATTTTTGCACTCAAAATTCCATTTCCACCCCCAGTCTTCTGACATCATTCCCTATTTGCACTTCTATTTCAAAGTAATCCCTACAATATCCAAATCTCCATCACCACACCCTCCCATCATCCCCCTATCCTGCACAACTTTTCCTAGCGGGAGACTGCTTCCACCACTCTCCATCTCCTCGCCATTTATGGTAGAACCACCGTCGTTGGTGGACAATGATCGTAGCCACCACCGGCTCCAGGGTCCTCATCGGTAAAAGCTCCTGCAAGGGTTTCTCTGTTAGGGTTTGCATTTGGGTGAAATCTCGATACGATCGCTCTAGTTCATAGGTGACCACCGCTACCTCGCCGATCACCGACAGTCGAGTTGAGACTCTCCTCCACTGCCAGCAAGATGGCGGAGCTGTAGCAGAACCTGCGCGATGTCGAACTCTTGATCCGGCAACAATCATTAAATAGTTACTTAAACTTCTACATTCGACGTTTCAACGTCGGCCTTGGTGAGGGTCCAAGGTCGAAGCTTATTGTTAAATGTCGACTTAGCATAGGATGACGAGGCAGAGGCGACATATCTTGACGACGTTAAACAAACGTCGATAGGTTATGACGACGTTAAAATTGGTCTAACTCGATGTTTCTAAACGTCGGCTTAAGGTCATTTTGTGGTAGTGACGTCGGGGTCGTAAGCACACATCCTCGAAGCTGGATTTCGTAAGGTCGTGTTCGAGGAAGAAGATGCTATCGGAGGCGTCTGGGCGCAGATGCTCCGGCCGACTAAGTTGTTGACCCCCAAGCATCTTTATCGGTTGACGGAATTCCCGTGGCCTCCGGAGATGGAGGAGATTGACGAACCTCAGATCTACCCTTTTTTAATTGTTTAATTGTCATTTTCGTTGCAGTCAGATAAATCCTGATCGATCAAAAATAACTGCACAGATCTATTAATTATCTAATGAAATTAAGCGTGGTTTTATGTTTATCTAGCCTGGGCAAGCCCCAGGGTTGACTCAAGGAGGCAAAGGAACAACTCGGGATCAAGTTAGAGGTATTAGATTGTAGTTTTCCTAGTGGGGTTTTTTGGTATTTTTTTAATGCAATAAAAATGACAAATGCAAAATATGAGTTGGATTAAGTTAATACGAAAAGAACCAACTTAGCCAAATTTAATTTTAATGTGAAATAAGTTCAAATCAGCCAAGTGATATTTTTTCTAAGAAGCTAATCCAACAACGAGTGCAAAATGTATTTTTTTGAAATTTTTGGCTTTAAAATGCACAAATGAAAAATACAAACTTTTTTAGGATTTTTATGCAATTTTTTTTGCAAATGATAAGCAAAAATTATGAAAAATTCAATGGAAGTTAAACTTGATGAAATTAAGCTACATTGTTTTTTTTTGAAATTTTCTGACACTTTTTGATTTTTTATTAATTTTTTACTGAAAATAAAGCGACTGCGAATATTTAATTCCTAATAAAACCACGAATTCAAATATTCAGAGAGTTATTTATCTCAATTAGATATTTTAATAAGGAATCCAGGAGAGTTGAAATTTCTCAAAAATCTTATTCATGAAATTAATTAAAAATCAATTACAGAAATCACTCTATAATTTAATTTATGCAAACAACAACTCCAAATTCGATGAAACTTGAACAGTAATTAAAGCATAAATAAAGGCATCATCTACAATTTTTTCACATTTTTTAGAGCAAGAAATATGGCCGTGCAAATTTCATAGCTTAAATGGGCAAAATATATGTAATTGTCAATCTTTGATTTTTAATAAATACTCCAATAATCACAAAAATGCAAATAAATAGCCACAAAATAAAGATTTAAATGCTCATCAACATACTATTTTTCATTAAAATAAATGATGCAAAAATGTTGTCCAAATAATACTCAAAGAAAGGGGGTGTCCATGCAATACAACAAATTGAAATTAAATGCAGATTGAGTATGCCTAAGGGCACTTTTGAAAATAATGAAATTGACAAGGGTGAAAGTGCAATTTTCACAACAAAAATAAAATAGAAAAAAATAGACCTCCTCTTTTCTTCACCCACAAGGAGCGTAGGGGGTGGGATGGCTAGGGCGGAAGGTCGGTGCGGGGCAAGGGTGGCGCGCTCGCGGGCGGCGCGCTCGCGAGCGGCGCACGTAGTGGCGGCCGCCGCATGAGGACGACGTTGAAGTTGGCTGTGCGGGGATGGAATGGAGAAGAGCGTGCCGTGGGGCTGCTCGGCCTTGAGTGGAGGGAGATGGCGGGTAGAGGAGAGCGTCGCGAGCGGTGCGCCGCGCGACCGCATGCAGGAGGAACACCGGTGTCCTGGTGGTGCGGCGGGCGCTGTGCGCGCTGGTCGTCCGGGGGTGGACAGAGCGCGGGCGACTGCCGTTGTTGGGCAGAGAGGCGCGTGGGCAGAGGGGGGCAGCTACAACTGTGCGCGGTCGTTCGGCGGTCCTCCGCGGATGGCGTAGCGACGGGCAGTGCGAACGACCAGTGGCTGGAGGCAGGGCGTCGGCCCTCCGCGGATGGCGGACGGCCAAGCTTCGGCGGAGGACGGCGGGCAGATCGAGATGAGGCTGCGCACGGCTGGGCTGCAATCTTTTTTATTTTTTTATTGTATTTTGATTTGCAATTTTTTGTTTTTATATTTTTTCTTGGAAATAAAAATGCAATAAAAGTGTAGTGTGTGTGCGCGCGATGTTTTGTGTTGAAAAATGTGATGATTGTGATGATTGTGAAGATGTTTGGGTGATGTAGTTTTTGTGTGATGAAGAAGATAAATAAGTATTGTTAGATAAAAAATGAAATGACAAGATGAAGATAGAGTACTTACCTGCGGTTCGCCGGATTGTGGAGCCACGGTGTACGGCTTTGCGGGCGGCGGCAACTGCGTGGAGGCAGGGGACGACGGCAGCTGCTTCCCTATTTTCTTGTAGTGCAGCCCTTTTTTTGTTTTTTTGCAATATTTTTTGTTTTTATATTTTGTAAACAAGAATGAAAGTAGAAATGAAGATGTGGTGTGTGTTATGTGTGATAGTGATGATGATGTATAAAGAAGTGATTATGAGGTGGTGAACAACAAAGAAAAATTGTTAGATAAAAAATTGACAAGATGAAGATAGAATGTTTACCTATGTGGTTTGCCGGATTGTGGTGTAGTGATGCTGGACTCTGTCGTCATGGCCTCGATCCGATTTGGCGCTCGATAATCGGAGAAGCTCTGTGAGCTTGGCTGGCAGCTCACTACGTGGAGATTAACCGCAGATCTCGCCTTGAGGTTGTCGTTGCTCAACTCGTCTCCTACCGCTGTCACCTGAAGGTTAAAGGAGCTCGACCTCACTTCTCTCGAAAATGGCGGATGGGGATGAATGAAGGAGGAGAGGAGAATATAAAGAGGAGGAGGAGGAGGTTGGAGAAGAGATGGAGAAGGTGGAGCTCGTGGGGCGGAGTGGAGGTGGTGGTCGAGTGTGGCGGGGATGCTTGGAGTGAGTGAAGTACGCGGAGGGGGCGAGGGGAACTGGAGATCGTGGAGCTTGTGGGCGAGATGAGATGAGTGGGTTGCATCTTCTCCCGCAAACAACGAGAGGTTGAAGAAAGAGTTGGAGAGAGAGAGAGAGAAAGAAAGAAGAGAAGAGCCTTGGCCATTGATGAAATACCCTTTCATCCAACGACCCAGAATGAAGGAGGGGGTGGCATAAGTGGGTGAATGAGGAGGCGACACGTGGTGGCTTCAGGAGCTACCACGTGTCTTCCCAAAAAAATCCACAACTAAATGCAAAGAAAATCGAAAAGAAATAATAAAAGAGGTTAGATCAAAAAGTGAACAACACAAAAGTTACTCGTCTCGACGAGATCTACAACTTTTGTGAAGGGTCAAAAATCAAAAGAAGTCATCTGTACAAAATGTATTTTTGGGTGGTACTTTATAAATATAAAATACCGCATTTTATCTTTTGTAATTTTTTGTTATTTTTAATTAAGAGAAAAATCAAATAAAAATATAAAAAATATAAACAGAATATTTACAACTTAATCTATTTCTTTGTATTTTTAATAATTAAGAAAATAAAAATATAAAATAAAGGGCAAAAAGGTCAATATGTATAATATACAAAAGGGGCTCAAAACCCAAGTTTTGCATACGAGCTCCGATTTTAATGAAATTGATCTTGTTTTGAAGGTCTTTGAATGTATATTACTTTAAAAGTGAGTAGACCTAATTCGCAGGTTGTATGAGAGAGATATGTGCATTCTAAGGTCTAAGGTCTCCAACTGGGTTTGGTGGTTTATTGGGTAATTTTACAAGTTAGTATTTTTTTGACATTTTTCCTTTATTAGTGTTAGTAATATATACACTATAGAGTTGGTTTTATTAGATTCGGAGTTAGTATAAAATATATACAAATAAGGTATTTTCGCTAATATATAGGTGAATATTTACAAGTGAATTTGGCTTCTTATTTTATGCAAATATGAATGCTAAAATGCAGATATTATGCTTGCATGCATGAATGCTAATTATGCAATATAAGTGGAAATATGCATCTAATTACTCGGGAACAAAGCTCTATTTTCAATTTTTAGAGTGATGAATCACAGATTCGTCATCCCCCTATACTTAAACCTTGCTCGTCCCCGAGCAACTAAAATGAAATGCAAGAGTGAAATGATTTTGGGTTCCATACCAAGGTCATGAACAAAAGTTGAAAATGGAGCTTGACTCGACCTTTGGATTAATTGTGTGGCGGAACCTTATTGGGACCTGAACTTAAGACCTAACAGACTTCAAGTTCCACAAGTCTTCTATTCAAGACTCCTCAATAGTCAGGTCAGAACAAATCCTCATATGTAAATTTCTGACGACTATGATTCTTACTTGACCTTGTAAGTGAAATGTAACTCTCCACATCAGAAATGGCTCAGAAACAGCCTCGTCCAATAAGGTAACTCTAGTTACCTGGTCCAGTAACTCTTTCCTCGAAGAGTGGGGTATTCCCTTCTAAGTTCAAGTACGACCAGCTCAAGAGGAGGGTGTAAAGGAAAGAATGGATGGTAGGCAGTGTATCTACCTATCCCGGGATGCCTGACCAGTGTAGCCAAGTCATCCAGCTGCAGACTTCTTGCTAATATACATACTCTGACATGTATTTTATTTTCACTTGGACATGTCTGATTTTTTTGGAGTTTTTGTATTTTTTCTTTTTTTTGAACTATATACAAGGTGCAGCATGTACATCAGGAGTTTTTACTCTTGAGCCAGTAGACTATCCCTATTCGACACCTCATCTATACCATTAGTCCGTGGGTGGTAAGGACTAGCGACATGGTGTTCAATGTCGTAGTCTTTCAAGAGCTTCTTCACCTCTCGGTTTACAAAGTGGATACCCCCATCTGATATCATCATTTTGGGGATCCCGAACCTAGAAATAATATGCTCTCTGTTGAATTTATAGACAGTCCTGTTATCTGCAGCTCGGGTCGGGATAGCCTCCACCCACCTGGATAGGTAGTCTACCGCAAGAAGGATGTACTCGAACCCGTGGCTAATAGGGAATGGGCCCATGAAATCGACGCCCCAGGCGTCAAAGACATCACAAATGATGACAGGCTGCATAGGCATCTCATCCTTAGAACCAACGGTTCCTCCCATTCTCTGGCATACTGGGTACGACTTCGCAAAGGTGATGGCATCGCGAAACAGAGTCGGCCAGTAAAAGCCACATGAAGTACCTTCCACACGATCCTCTTCCCGGAGTGGTGTCCTCCTGCCTCCAAGCTGTGACATAAAGAAAGGATACTCTGGTATTCCTCCTGAGGAATACACCGTCTCCAGACACAATCCGGTCCTTCAAAGAAAAGGATCGGATCCTCCCAATGGTAGTGTCTAGCATTCGACTTCAGTCGGTCGATGTGGCTCTTGGGCCAACCTTCGGGAACCTTCTTGGAGACAAGATAGTTCACGATGTTGGCATACCATGGGAGTGAGTCGACAACAAAAATCGACTCGTCAGGGAAGGAGTCTCGAATTGGTGAATCCTCGGAAGTATTGATATCTTCGAAACGAGAGAGATGATCGGCTACTACGTTCTTCTTTCCAGGTTTATCACGAATGTCCAAATCAAACTCCTGGATAAACAAAATCCACCAAAGAAGACGCGCCTTCACGTACTTCTTCTCCATCAAGTATCGTAGCGTCGTGTGGTCAGTGAACACAATTACCTTGGATCCAGTTAAGTGAGATCTGAACTTGTCCAAGGAAAACACTACCGCAAGCATCTCCTTGTCCGTAACTGTATAGTTATGCTGAGCGGTATCAAGCACTTTGCTTACGTAGTGGATTGCAAACGGGACGCCATCCCTCCTCTGTCCTAACACAGCCCCAATAGCAAAATCTGATGTGTCCGTCATGATCTCAAAAGGTAGAGACCAATCTGGGGCTTGTAGGATCGGGGCGTCCATGATCATTCCCTGTAATAGCTTAAAGGCCTCAAGACATTTGTGATCAATAATAAACTCCATGTCTTTTCCTAAAAGCTCAGTTAGCGGTCGGGCAATCTTAGAAAAATCCTTGATGAATCTCCGATAGAATCCGGCATGCCCGAGGAACGACTGCAACTGCTTGACGTTGGTTGGCGGCTGGAGTCGTCTGATCACATTCACCTTGGCAGGGTCAACCTCCATTCCTCTCTTGGAGATGACGTGCCCCAACACAATGCCCTCTGTCACCATGAAGTGACTTTTCTCCCAGGAGAGCACCAGATTGACCTCACAACAGTGTTTGAGGACTCAGTCCAGATTCCTAAGACAAGAATCAAAGGAATCACCGTATACCGAGAAGTCGTCTATGAAGACTTACAGGAATTCACTAACCATTTCGGTGAATACAGCAATCATGCACCTTTGAAAAGTACCTGGAGCATTGCATAACCCAAAAGGCATGCGCCTGAAAGCATAGGTACCAGGCATGTGAACGTGGACTTTTCCTAGTACCCCGGAGCTGTGGCTACTTGATTGTAGCCTGAGAACCCATCCAAGAAACAGAAGAACTCTTTCCCCACTAGTCTCTCTAGGATCTGATCAATGAATGGTAGGGGAAAATGATCCTTCTTCGTCGCGGCATTCAGGCGTTTGTGATCCACACAGACGCGCCACGACGTGGGCACTCGCATCAC
This sequence comes from Ottelia alismoides, assembly GCA_037367405.1. Lineage (NCBI taxonomy): Eukaryota > Viridiplantae > Streptophyta > Magnoliopsida > Alismatales > Hydrocharitaceae > Ottelia > Ottelia alismoides. The sequence continues at coordinate 429,985 of JAZKJV010000590.1, forward strand.
GATCTCCTCTCCGTCCTCGTTGGTGGTCGTATGAATTCCCGACTTTTTCGGGACCATATGGATCAGGGCCACCCATTTAGAGTCGGAGATGGGATAAATAAAACCCGCGTTGCACCATTTCTCTATCTCCTTCTTCATACCTCTCGTAAATTTGGATTCAAACGGCGTTTGAATTCACGAGAGGGTTTGGCTTCATTCTCCAAATAGATATGGTGCAAACACAGAGCAGGATTTATCCCGTGGAGATTGAAAATGCTCCAGCCTATTGCCTTGCGGTTTTTCTCCAGGATCTCTAGCAAGCGAGATTCCTGCTCCTCAGTTTGAACTGATGATGACCAGATATTTCTTCTCTTGACCTGCAAGGAAGGCGTATTTAAGTGTTGTGGATAAAGGTTTGAGCTCAGGTATGGTGTGATCGTCTAGGAGATCTGGCTCAATCAAATCTTGTTCGATGTTGGAAGTGGCTGGATCTTTCTCTGTAATTGCTGCCACCAAGTTATTCGGCTCTGGAGTCGGATCGTCAAAGGTCTCCATGCATTCGACAAAAGCCACGTCCGACTCATCATCCTCATCTTCTGATTATCCTAAAGAGGGAAGGACTGACAGGCCCAACTGGGCCTCTAAGTCATCGAAGATGTAGGGGGATGCAGGTTCTGAGCTGTACTCGTTTCTGAGGGCCTCGCAAACTGGCTCATGCACAAGATCATCTCCGGAGGGGAGGGACTCATCGGTGTTGGCTGGGTTCTGTCTCCATGGCCCAACTGTGTCTACATGGTCGCAGTCTGCTTCGGTTGAAGAGTACTCGGTGTTGGATTCAGAATCCTATCTCTGCCATCTGGTTTGCTTCATCTCAAGTTCCTCATCTCCTCCTGGAGTTTGGAACTAGATCTTCCCGATCTTGTAATCAAACAAGGCCCCCGCTGTCCTGAGGAAGGACCTGCCTAAGAAGATCTGGGAATCTCTCCAATTACGAGGGGTTTCCATATCTATGACAATAAAGTCCACCATGTATTCTCGATCCTCGACTTTAATTACCACATTCCTCAATTCTCCTTGGGACCTCTTGGTTGATTTATCAACGAACTGCAGGAGGGCTCTAGATTTCCTAAGAGGTCCGAGATTAAGCCACTCATAGAGGGTTGTAGGCATTAAGTTAATTGAGGATCCGTTGTCTAGGAGAGTACGTGCAAACGCAATGTCATCGACATGACTCACCACATAATGCGCACCCATTTCTCTTCGTTTCCTTGGAAACAAGTTCTTTATTGCACAAGTCGTGGCTACTGACAGAACGTGTTTATCAACACGGCTTTTGGTCTTCTTGCTAACCCTAGTAGGTGTGCATCTCACCTTCAGGTACTTCTGAAATGCAGGAGTTATTTCCATGTACTTATCAAAGGGGTCTGTGACCTTGATATGCTTGTTGCAAACTCTGTCATCTCAGGGTCATCTTTTTGGATTTTTTTAATTTTCTTCTTTCCACCCTTAAGAGCTCGAGGGAAAGGGAAAATTGACTCTAACTCAGGTTCTGAAATTGAAATGTTTTTATTGAAAGGTGGAACTGAGTTCTGTACATGACCCGGACTCTAAAACAGACTCGAACTCTGACTCTACTAAAAGGAAAAAGTTATGGTGAAACTGGTGATGCTTCTTCCGCGGCTTCTGAACGGTCCTCCTCAGATGGAGGTGCAGGCTCTTCGTCGGTTTCGTTGGACTCTCTACTGTACGGGTTCGTTGCTGCTCCGAGGACCCAGAAGTCCTCTTCTTCTGCCGGTGGTGGTGATGGTGATGCTGATCCTCTTCTCCCTCCAAGTTCTCCTCAGGTAGAGACTTGGAGGCTCCTTCCTCCAGTGCCCGTGCCCGATCAGGTATGATCACGGTCCTTATGATCCCGAGGGACATATGGTTTACATTATCATACGGAAGGATCTCATGTTCAGATAAAGAATTATCTGAATAGTATACCTGATCACGAGGTCGGTTCTGGCCCTGAGTTAAGCTGTTCGAGTTGGCCTGAACCTGGGCGGGAATTGGGGTCCTTGGCGCCATTTGTTGATCCTGGGTACAAGAGACACGATTCCGATCGGTTCTCATATCCAGATAGTCATTCTGGATCTGTTGGACCCCATCAGACATGGTCTGGATCGCCAAGGTGAGGGACTCCAATTCGATGGGCTGGGCTTGCTGATGCTGACTTGCAGATGAGGTTTTGTACTAGCCCTGCTGGCCATGCCGATACTGCTGCTGCTGATGGGACGGTGCCGGGCCCTGCTGACCCGAGTGGAATGTGCGTTGCTGCTGTTGGTGCTGCCGAGGCTGGTACCCTCGTTCGGGAATGTACTGAACAAAGCGCGGTGCGGGGACGGAGCTGGTTTCCTGGTAAGCTGGGGAAGGTCGGTGAGGCTGACCGTTCTCCATCCCCGACTGTCTGCTGACAGGGTCACGACTGTACCACATCCCATTGATCTCGAACACCTGCGGAGGCTCCTCGTATCTGGTTTCCACTTGTGGGGGTGCATGCTGGTCCTGATGGGTGTAAGTCTGATCCTCTACCCAGCCACTCTGAGGCCCCGGTGCATGTTCATGTACATGATGGACTCGGTGTACATGCACATGTGGTGCAGAAGGGGCAGGTAGCTTCATTTTAGCAACCTTCTCAGTAAGTTCCTCCACTTGCTTCGGCAGACGTGAGAGAGACTCAAGGTTCGTATCCCTCTTGTGGATCTGCTCGACCATGGTTAACTTGTCAGTTATCATCTCCATGCTGGGGATGAGGTCCTCTGTCAGATCCGCTACAGTCCTCCTAGTTGTCTCGTTGGAATAGGAATGAGGGAGACAACTGATAGGCCCTGGTGGCCTGCGACCTTCCTGTTTCCGTCATCTGCTCTAGTATCTTCCATACAACATTCTCGTTCTTGTTCAGATAGCTTCCTCTACAGGCGGCACTACCCCTACATCTCCGGGGTCATGCCACAGAACAAGGTCTGGACTAAGATCACCTTAGAAATGCCATGGCAAGGACATTTCTGAATTAGGTCATTAAACCTATCCCAGGCTTCATGGAATGGTTCACTGGGTCCATGGAAGAAATTAGCGATCTTTGTTCTCATTTGATTAGTCCTATTGAGGGGGTAGAACTTCTTCAGAAATAGGTCCTTGAACTGCATCCAGGTTGTACATATCACCTAGGTTCTTCAGCCAATGTTCTGCCTTATCTCCTAAGGCAAATGGAGTGGCCTTCAGTCGAATGTAATCATGTCCAACCCTAGGATGACTAAGGTTGTTGCAAACCATCTCGAAGTCTTTGAGGAAGGCATATGGTTCTTCAAGGGCATTTCCGTTGAACTTCGGAAGCAGGCTAAGGAAGTGGGGCTTGAGCTCGAATGCTTCAGGGGGAACCGCTGGTGCCAACCAACTGTGCATCTCGTTCTCCGCAGGGTTGTAGGCATCAACCATTGGTCGGTCGATTCCTCCTGCTGCAATGATCTGTCCCATTCTAGCTGTGAGATCTGCATTTTGCTGTTCGGCTGTGGCGAGGCGATTAAGAATTTATCGCAACGGGTCCTCATCCGTTTGGCTGCTTAGGTGGCATCTTGTCCTCTAGTCCTGGGTATGAAACATGGTCTGTGTCAAAGGACAAATCAAGGAAGGGATTCTTACCGAGGCGATGGTCTTCCTCGGTAAGCTCATAGGAGGGGAAAGGGTTGGTTTGAGAGTAACCACCCTAGGTGTGAAGGAACCAGAACTCAAGAGGGTCATGAGTCCTTGGTGATCCAAGTTGCGCTTGGGCCAGTGAAGAGGAGTTTCGTAGGGGGCTCAAAGAGAGATTGGTGAATAAGGAGTCGATATCCCCCAGTTACTCATCTTGATTTGGCGAGAAGAATTGGGAGTTCTAAGTGAAGATAGGATTTGACTCCTACCTGAAGCAAACAATTCAATCCAAGACCCTGGGTTCACACTCAACACAGTGAAGGACCCGAAACCGAGTCCAATTAATGTTGTTAATTTTAAGTCTGATTTTTCAAGCAAGATAGCAAGGATTTACGCGGCCTATAGGGAAGTCGGCTCAGAGCCGGATGTGTCTTCCCTGTTTAACCTGTCGCCTAAGATACCACTGGTCCTTCCTTTCTTCACTCCTATCCCAAGTTGATGGATTCAAAGACCTGCCCCTATCTACCTGCAAGCAGCGGAGGCTGACAAGGTCGAAACTTCACCCCGGGGGGTTACTGGCAACTTGTCGCGAAGTACCGCAATTTCGCCCCTATCTACTTGAGACGGGCGGAGGCTACTTGGTACTAGTCAGTGAACCTTAATAAATTCAACTTGTGATATTTGCTTGGATTAGCCGGAACGTGATATGGAAGGCGAGGATTTGGGCTCTGCCTTAAGGTGTTCACACACACTCAAGTACCCTCACTCAGCCTAAAAACAAGGTCGAGGATTAGTCTCCCGCAAACAAATTTTCCAATTTTATTTATTTTTTTGGTCAATAATATTAGCAGTCCTGATTTTAAGATAAGTTATCACTTGTTAGTCCAACCACACATCACGCCTATCGTACAGTCCCAATTTTCGTTTAAATTAAGTTTGAAAAACAGAGGGGGAAATCGAGAAAAGCAAATGCACGAAAAATAATGATGCATATGCTGAGTGTAGAGTACTTACAGTGATCCCTTCGCTTTATGTAGGATGCAAAACAGAATTGAAATCTTTTTTTACACTAAATGAAAATGCATACGACAAAATCTACTCCTAGACAAGCAGTTCTATTAGCGAGTGAAGCACATGTTATTTTGACTAGATCTGTGGTCTAAGTGCGCCTTTTAAGTGTATTGTGTGGTCCTAAAAATTTACAAGCACAAGCAAATCCTAGAGTGGATCGAGGAGCCGCTAGTGCAAGCCTAATTTATAATTCAATCCACACAACACACGGGGACATGGTTCCACTATCTTTACACACGCGAGAACCCAAACGGGAACCGCTGGAAATGATGCAAAAAAATAAAGAAATGAATACAAATTCTCTCAAATCACTTAAGAAATTAAAATACAGGCTCGGAAGCGTCTTCGACTCCTCGCGTTCCTCGCACAGAAATAATTTGAGGTCAGATAGAGAACGACACCAAATTACAAAAATTAAAAGACAGAAAATATTCACAAGAAAACCAAGCGTCAGACTACTCGGGGATAGAAAATCAAATACTTAGAAATTATTGCAACGTCCCTCCCCGGCAACGTCGCTACTTGATGAACCGCGGATCTACCCTTTTTTAATTGTTTAATTGATGTTTTCGTTGCAATCAGATAAATCCGAACCGATCAAAAATAACCTTACAAATCTATTAATCATCTAATGAAATTAGCACGGTTTTATGTTTATTTAGCCTGGGCAAGCCCCAGGGTCGACTCAAGGAGGCAAAGGAACAACTCGGGATCAAGTTAGAGGTATTAGATTATAGTTTTCCTAGTGGGTTTTTTTGGTATTTTTTTAATGCAATAAAAATGACAAATGCAGAATATGAGTTGGATTAAGTTAATACGAAAAGAACCGACTTAGCCAAATTTAATTTTAATGTGAAATAAGCTCAAATCAGCTAACTGATATTTTTCCTAAGAACCTAATCCAACAACGAGTGCAAAATGTTTTTTTTGGAGATTTGGCTTTAAAATGCACAAATGAAAAATGCAAACTTTTTTGGGGTTTCTATGCAATTTTTCATGCAAATGATATGCAAAAATTATGAAAAATTCACTGGAAGTTAAACATGATGAAATTAAGCTACTGATTTTTTTTAAATTTTCTGACACTTTTCTGATTTTTTTATTAATTTTTTACTGAAAATAGAGCAACTGCGGGTATTTAATTCCTAATAAATCCAGGAAGTCAAATTATTCAGAGAGTTATTTATCTCAATTAGATATTTTAATAAGGAATCCAGGAGAGTTGAAATTTCTCAAAAATCTTATTCGTGGAATTAATTAAAAATCAATTATAGAAATCACTCTATAATTTATTTTATGCAAAAAACAACTCCAATTTCGATGAAACTTGGATAGTAATTAAAACACAAATAAACGCATCATCTACAATTTTTTCACAATTTTAAGAGTAAGAAATATGGCCGTGTGAATTTCAGAGCTTAAATGGGCAAAATATATGTAAATGTCAATCTTTGATTTTTACTAATTACTCTGATAATCACCAAAATGCAAATAAATAGCCACAAGATAAAGATTTAAATGCTCATCAACATGCTATTTTTCATTAAAATAAATGATGTAAAAATATTGTCGAAATTAATACTCAAAGGAAGGGGTGTCCATGCAATACAATAAATTGAAATTAAATGCAAATTGAGGATGCCTAAGGGCACTTTTGAAAATAATGAAACTGATAAGGGTGAAAGTGCAATTTTCAAAACAAAAATAAAATAGAAAAAAATAGACCTCCTCTTTTCTTCACCCGCAAGGCGCGCAGGGGGTGAGATGGCTAGGGCGAAAGGTCGGCGCGGGGAAAGGGCAGCACGCTCGCGGGCGGCGCGTGTAGTGGCGGCCGCTGCACGAGGACGGCGATGAAGGTGGCTGCGCGGGGGTGGAATGGAGAAGAGCGTGCCGCGGGGCTGCTCGGCCTTGAGCGGAGGGAGATGGTGGGCAGAGAAGAGCGTCGCGGGCGGCGCGCTGTGCGACCGCGCGCAGGAGGAACGCCAGCGGCCTAGTGGTACGACGAGAGATGTGCGCTGGTCGTCTGGGGTGGACGGAGCGCGGACGGCTGCTGTTGTTGGGCGGAGCGGCGCGCGGGCAGAGGGGGGCAGTTGCAAAAGTGCACGGTCGTTCGGCGACCCTCTGCGGATGGCGTAGAGACAGGCGGTGCAAACGACCAGTGGCTGGAGGTAGGGCGACAACCCTTTGCGGATGGCGGACGGCCAAGCTTCGGCGGAGGATGGCAGGCAGATCGAGATGAGGTCGCGCACGGCTGGGCTGCAATCTTTTTTATTTTTTTGTCGTATTTTGATTTTTTGTTTTTATTTTTTTTTCTCGGAAATAAAAATGCAATAAAAGTGTAGTGCGCGCGCGCGATGTTTTGTGGTGAAAAATGTAGTGATTGTGATGATTATGAAGATGTTTGGGTGACGTAGTTTTTGTGTGATGAACAAGATAAATAAATACTGTTAGATAAAAAAATGAAATGACAAGATGAAGATAGAGTACTTACATGCGGTTCGTTGGATTGTGGAGCCACGGTGTGCGGCTTTGCGGACGGCGGCGGCTGCGTGGAGGCAGGGGGCGGCGGCAGCTGCTTCCCTATTTTCCTGCAGTGCAGCCCTTTTTTGTTTTTTGTTTTTGCATTTTTTTTTGTTTTTATATTTTGTAAACAGGAATGAAAGTAGAAATGAAGATGTGGTGTGTTATGTGTGATAGTGATGATGATGTAGAAAGAAGTGATTATGAGGTGGTGAACAACAAAGAAAAATTGTTAGATAAAAAAATTGACAAGATGAAGATAGAATGTTTACCTGTGTGGTTCGCCGGATTGTGGTGCAGCGATGCTGGACTCTGTCGTCGTGGCCGAGATACGATCTGGCGATCGATAATCGGAGAAGCTCCGTGAGCATGGCTGGCAGCTCACTACGCGGAGATTAACCGCGGATCTCACCTTGAGGTTGTCGTCGCTCAACTCGTCTCCTACAGCTGTCACCTGAAGGTTAAAGGGGCTCGACCTCACTTCTCTCGAAAATGGCAGTTGGGGATGAATGAAGGAGGAGAGGAGAATATAAAGAGGAGGAGGAGGTTGGAGAAGAGATGGAGAAGGTGGAGCTCGTGGGGCGGAGTGGAGGTGGTGGTCGGGTGTGGCGGGGATGCTTGGAGTGAGTGAAGTACGCGGAGGGGGCGAGGGGAACTGGAGATCGTGGAGCTTGTGGGCGAGATGAGAGGGGTGGGTTGCATCTTCTCTCGCAAGCAACGGAAGGTTGAAGAAAGAGTTGGAGAGAGAGAGAGAGAGAGAGAGAGAGAGAGAGAAAGAAAGAAGAGAAGAGCCTTGGCCGTTGATGAAATACCCTTTCATCCAACGACCCAGAATGAAGGAGGGGGTGGCATAAGTGGGTGAATGAGGAGGCGACACGTGGTGGCTTCAGGAGCTGCCACATGTCGCTCCCAGAAAATCCACAACTAAATGCAAAGAAAAATCGAAAAGAAATAATAAAAAAGGTTAGATAAAAAAGCGATCAACACGAAAGTTGCTCGTCTCGATGAGATCTACAACTTTCATGAAGGGTCAAAAATCAAAAGAAGTCATATGTACAAAATGTATTTTTGAATGGTACCTTATAGATATAAAATACCGCATTTTATCTTTTGTAATTTTTTGGTCATTTTTAATTAAGAGAAAGATCAAATAAAAATATAAAAAATATAAAAAGAATATTTACAACTTAATCTAATTTTTTTGGATTTTTAATAATTAAGAAAATAAAAAGATAAAATAAAGGGCAAAAAGGTCAATATGTACAATATACAAAAGGGGTCTAATACCCAAGTTTTGCATACGAGCTCCAATTTTAATGAAATTGGTCTTGTTTTGAAGGTCTTTGAATGTAAATTACTTTAAAAGTGAGTAGACCTAATTTGGAGGCTGTATGAGAGATATGTGCATTCTAAGGTCTAAGGTCTCCAACTGGGTTTGGGGGTTTATTGGGTAATTTTACAAGTTAGTATTTTTTTTGATATTTTTCCTTTATTATTATTAGTAATATATACACTATAGAGTTGGTTTTATTGGATTCGGAGTTAGTGTAAAATATATACAAATAAGGTATTTTCGCTAATATACAGGTGAATATTTACAAGTGAATTTGGCTTCTTATTTTATGCAAATATGAATGCTAAAATGCAGATATTATGCTTGCGTGCATGAATGTCAATTATGGAATATAAGTAGAAATAGCATCTAATTACTTGGGAACAAAGCTCTATTTTCAACTTTTAGAGTGATGAATCACAGATTCATCAGAGATGCATCCATATACGTCGAAGGTGGTGGAGTACCTTGAATCGTACACACGCCACTTCGACCTCCTTCGGTGCATCCAATTCCATTCACGTGTTGTGGGCGTCGAGTACATCGGCGTGTCCGAGCACGATACGGCGAAATGGGAACTTTGGGCTGGCACCGGAAGGGCGTATGGTGACGGAGGTGGGGGATGGTGTGTTTATGTGCAATATAACATGATATACTTTTGACGGAGGTGCATGAGGTGGACTTCCTCATCCTTTGTATTGGCCACTTTATCGCGGGCTCGGGTTGTCTAATGTAGTTTTGTAGTGTTGTAACGCATCGAGTGGCTGTAGTGCATTACAACACTACAACATTGTAGCAGAGGATCCGTACTCCTTTATCGGCATTACATCCCATCGTTCCCACTAAGTTGAGTGCAGCAGATTCTGCTGCAACCGCTCGAGCTGCTCGATCTTAACACATGATTCTGTCTTCTCTCTCCTGGTTGAATCATGTGGTCCAAAATGCATGCTCTCATGCTCTCACAGGTTTCTCATAAGATCACTCATCATATATATATATATATATAGAGAGAGAGAGAGAGAGAGAGAGAGATAGTTACATGCATACAAATTTATAGATACATTCTGATGCAAATCTAAATATAGGTTTAGCAAGTTGGTGAGGGAGCATACCCTTACACGTCCCTCGTTTTTTTTTCCGAAATACATTTCGAAAATCCAATTTCATATATCAAATATATGGTTAATGTTATAAATACCTATCAATTTTACTCAAATCCTATGTTTATAGCTATTTCATCTTAACGCTCAAGGTCTGGTTCTTTTTTAAATGGATTTAAATACCTTAAGTGTTGACTTTTCTGTTGAGCATTAAATAAAATAATTATAAACATCGATTTTGAGCCAAATTTGAGAGGTATATGGAACATTAATAATTAGATTCGATCTATGAGGTTGGATTTTTGAAATCCATTTCGTGAAGAAGAAGAGGGACAGCATGCTTTACTGTAGAAGCAGAGGCTGTGCTCCCAGCCGGTGTATATGCTGTGGCAACTGTTGTGCAACTTTTAGTTGTTGGGTCACAAATTCTTAGAGATGTCGAAACACATAGTACTAAATGTAAATTTTACATGCAAATAGTTAGTAAAAATAATTTACATGGATATAAAAACAAATGGTTAGTAAAAATATCGATGCATGGACATTATTCTTGTCTCTTTTAAAATATAAACATGGATTCGGATACATATATTGGTAAAATCTTGAAAATGTATTATCAAACCCAAAAAAAGGTACGTATATGAAATAAATGTTTATCGGATATAAAAAATAATATAAAACAATATGGTATAAATTAGATTAAATTTACATGCATTTGATGGTTTACATACGACTTATCCGTAGAAATCCATAAGCAATGCGTACATCCACGAACATAAATATTTTTCTACCGTAGAATCCGTAAACAATGTTTCTTGAATATTAAGTAAGAAAATTGTATAACAACACTTGCTTGATCTAATGAAAGAAGAAATCGATTCTTGAAGGACCAATGACAAAAACATACCATGAATTTCAAATTTAATAAATAGAGTTTATGAAAAAATTGTAATTATCGACTTTGTTCCTTGATTATCATTTATCTAATAAATAAATAATTTCATTTTAATAAAGGTGGTACTTCCATGGGTACCTGCAGGTACCTGTTACCCGATGATATTTACCGGATACCCGTTACGATTAGGTATCCTTTGGAACAGGACGAGCCAACCCATAACCCAATAAGAATGGGTTGGAACACAATCAAATGGGTCGGGCCCGCTTCATGGACACCCCTATTCAACAAGGGAAAGATGGAGGCAAAAAGACTTCCTCAACCTACACACATGCAGCCCACATTCTGAACATGACCAATTAGCCATATAAGGCTACACAGATCTATCTCTATCAATCACACAAAAATCATAAAATCTTGATCATTTTCAATCCCTCGCATACCTTTCGGTTGATCTACTGCTCATGTATTCTCTCATCCTATATCTTGAGAAAAATCTGAAAAAACTATAGAAATGGTGGTTGTGGTGGAAAGAAATTCAAACAAAACTTTCAAGTATCGAATCAAGAACACTAGGAACAGTTTAAAGGAATGTGGAATTTTTTTTCTCAAAAGAATTAGTCACACTCCAACCTTTAAAATAAAGACTAGAAATTGTTATATTTGTGGGAAACATGACCATAGAGCTACTCAATGTAGATACAGAAAATAGGCGATCTTCTAAAAGCAAATATTGTAACTGGAGCTGGAATTTTTGCTGCAATGGTGAGCAAGGTAAATTTAGTGGCACGTGGAAAGGATTAGATGGTTGATTCTGACGCCACTCGTCATATATGTGGTGATAAGAATATATTTATATTTTATATATACACCTATGAAGGAAGTATAAGAGAAAGTATATTTAGGAAATTCTCAAATTTCTCATGTTATTGAAAGAGGAACACTCAAGGTGAAACTAATTTCCAATAAAATTCTTTTTCTTCGAGATGTATTCCATATACCTAATATATGTGTGAATTTGATTTCAATATCTCTACTCATTAAGAATGGAGCGAAAGTTGCTTATGAGTTTGAGAACTTTCTCATAACAAAATCTGGAACTTTTGTTGGGAAGTTTTACAACAATTAGGATCTTTTGTATTGAATTTTATTGATGTGATGAATAAGAAAGCATCTACTTCTGCTTCTTATATGTTTGGCTCAATTGATGTTCGCATAGAAGATTATGACATGTCAACTTTTCTTAGCTAAAAAATGGAAACATTATGATTAATTTGATAATTTATATTTATCTTTTGCAAAAGAAAAATGTGAAATTTGTGTAGATTCTCTCTAATAAAAAGCATTGTGCTTCCATATATACATAATATAGAGTTTGAATTGTTAGAGCTTATTCATATTGATTTAGGTTATCAGGAAGAGAAGAGTATTAGGAATGGGAAAAAGTTTTACATTACTTTTATTGACGACGTTTCTCATTATACAATGGTTTATTTACTAAGTTTAAAAGATTAAGCTTCTAAAATGCTTTCAAGATAAAAAATCGAAGATGAAAAAACATTTCAAGAGAAAAATAAAAAGGCTGGGATCAGATAGAAGAGGACTATATGATTTCAAACTCTTTAATGAATTTTGTATGCAAAATGGTAAAATACATGAGTTTACACTTCCTTATTCTCTAAAATCAAACAGTATAGCAGAAAGGAAACATAGTGATGAATCCCTGATCATCACTCTTTATTCTTTTATTTTAGCTATTTATCTTGGCAAAGCATCATGTAAATATATGTAAATACAATAAGTTAGCATTATGCATGCATGTGTTCATATTACATAATTAGCATGTATTTGTGTAAAAATAAAAGAATAAAGGAAAAGAAAAAGGAAGGAGGTATTTAGAATAAATACAAAGTGACCCGAACCCCAAGAGAAAGCCAACCACTGGCCTGATCGCCAAATAAAACAAGTAGAGAGAGATAGGGCCTACTCCATATTGTACATATTATTTTGTGTAAATAAATAACTACTTTTAGAAAAATAAAAATAAAATACTCTTTTTACCTCCTTGCATATAATCTTAAAAATAAACAAAAATCTGAAAAATAAAATAAAAATAAAATAAAATTCTCTCCCCCTTATACATGTATATATGCTTTCTTCTCTATTTATTATATACCTATAAATCAATAATAAAAATAAATTAAAAATTATTTTGTACTCCAAAAATTATGTTGTAAATAAATAAATATAAAATTAGGGTATTTGTATAAAAATAACAAAATAAAAATAATTGTATAAAATACATAGGTATATTATACATGTTCATAATACACTATGCTGCATATAAAATTAATTTAGTTTTAAAAAATATTAAAAATAATAGAAAAATTTCTTCAAAAATAATAAACATTTTTCATTTTATTCATATTTAATTTAAATTAATTTATTATTTTTAATTTATCTATCTTTAATTTTCCCAGCTATTTTGTCCTATAGCCTATTCTGTCCTATTCCAACCCGCTCTTGATTGGTCCAAGGGGATTGTTGACTTCGGTCGACTGCCTCCCCTGGACTCCTTTTTCATTCGGACCCGGTTTGTTGTGTTTTTTGCTGAATTTTCTCGACTCGGTCCGATCGATTCCTTCTTCCATTTGCTGCTCCGATTACTAAGGGTAGATCCATGATCCACGCCCGTTGTCATCGCTACGGATCCGACCCTCGGTTCACGTGCCCTTGCCTAATTCCTCTAGCCTCCTAGGAACCTATAAAATCTTTCATCTGCCTCCCAAGAGAGGTATCTCGTACCCCGCTCCCTTCTCGACCCGTAGCCACCTCTAGCTGAGTGACAACTGCTCGGAGCATCCTTCAGAGCTCGATTTGGTGCAGTAGAGGCGACGCTCACCCTTGGTGGTCGGACCTCCGCCGTGAGCAGCCTCCCCCGCCTTCCACATCGAGGTTGAGGCCATCACCCCGACAGTCATATTCGCTTGGAGCTCAGGAGCACACCCAGATCTTCAGGTATCCCTTACTTCCTTCGCATTTCCCGTTTCGATCCGACCTTTCAGTTCATTACCGTCGCACTTCCATCCGCTTTGACCAGCTGGTCGGAGCCCTGTTTTCTACATCCAACCGCTTTGATCGATCCGCACACTCGCCCTCCATCTTGCTCCGCAATCTGATCACCCTTAGCCTCGACCATCAGGTCGAGATTAGGGCCTAGATCTCCCCTACCACCTTCGCCGGAGATCAAGCTTCGACCCCCTCTGCTTCTTTGATTTTTAGCTCCAATAACCCGGACCAGAGCACAGCCCCGAGTCCTAGCTTTCCCTTGCAGGTATTAGCGTGCACTAGGACCCCCTATTTCATCCATCAGAGGTTTGCCAGAGCAGCTCCAGGCCTCCTTCATTGCCACGCACATCCGGCTGGTAGCTCCTCCATCAGACCCGCTCAGTCGATGCGGAAGCCCTCTACGATCCTTCATGTGCCTCCCGATCAACCATCAGAGCTGAGGATCATCTCCTTGGCTCTGGTGAAGTTCATCCGACGTTATTCTTCCAGGTTTCTCCATCACTGTCTGATCGGTCCCCATCCTTCTAGATCAGATCTACGCCGCTGACACCAGTGGGCTTTTCGACCGTTGGATAGCAGCTCTGATGCATCTGTGCCTCGCGTCCTCTACCATTTCTGAGGCCTCAGATCTGACATCTACAGAAGATCAGAGCCGTGATTGTTCACTAAATACGATGTTTAATTTGGGTTCGTTGTAGTACGTGTACTTAGCAAATCGTTCAGAACCGAGAGAAGATCTCCGCGAGGAGTGTCTCGGCTTAAATTTATATCCCGAGCAAGTCTGGGGTCGAACACAGGGAGGTAAAGGAACAACACCAGGTTAATCCAAAAAACATAGGTCTAGATTTCCAAATGATATTTTTTAAATTTTTATGCAAAAACAAATGAAAAATGCAAATGCGGATGAATTAAGACAATAAGAAAACATACTAATAGGACAAATTAATATTAATCCGAAATAAATCAGATTTAGCCTAATTATATTTTTCCTACAATCCTAATCCAGAGATGAGTACAAAACACATTTTTTTGGGAATTTTAGGAATAGAAAATACAATAATTAAAAATGTACACTTTTTATGGGTTTTTCGCAATTTTTCACACAAACAGAATACAAAAATTATGAAAAACATTACTGGAATAAAAACATGATGCAATGATACTAAGTAACGATTTTGGAATTTTCTGACAAAATATGATTTTTTATGGATTTTTTAATGAAAACAGAGTGACGGTGACTAATTAATTCTTATGAATCCACAATAGCAATTTATCCAGAGTGCGAATTATCTCAAAATGTTATTTATATATGCAATTCAAGAGAGTTGAAATTTTGCAAAAAAGATCTATATGGATTTAATTAAAAATCAAATATCAAAATCACTCTACAATTTATTTAAAGCACAAGATAACTCCAATTGATATGAAATTTGGATAGTATTTAAATCACACTTCAAGACATCATTCATAATTTTTGAGAAATTTTTTGAGCAACAGTGAGTGAGATATGAATTTAAGAGCTCAAAATGGGTAAAATATACAGAATTTTAGTTAAACATTTTTAATTAATTCATCATTGTTCACAAAAATATAAATAAACAATCAGACTGTAGACAATTAGTTGCACAACATCAAGATATTTTTTATCAAAAGAAATGATGCAGTATAAAGATCCAAATAAAAATGCAAATACAAGGTTATCCGTGAAAATACATAGAACAAACAAATTATACAAACACATATCTACAAGGATTGTTTTGTAATTACAAAAACATGTGAAAATAAAATTGCAATTTTCACAAAAAAATAAAAAATGAACCTTCTTCTCCAGCAGGTGCGCGATTGGGGCACCCAAAAGGGGACGGCAGGGCGGGGCGCTGAGAGGTACGGCCGGTGATGGCATGGCCGACCACGCAGGAGAGGGCAGAGCAGCGGCACTGGTGCGAGTGGGTGGCGCCGCTCAGAGATGGGATGGAGGGCTGGAAGTTACGCCGCGGGCTAAGCAGGGTGAAGGAGGTTGCATGCGTGGCGGCGACGCCACAGCTGGCGGCGGCGAGCCGCGCGGGCGGCCGATTGGAAGTGGCGCCCGTCTGGGCGCGGAGTTGGGAGACGCGGCGGCGCTGCCTGCCCGTGGAAGAACGGGGCGCCTGACGACCTGTTGTTTTTTTTCATTTTTTGATTGTTTAGATACTTTTTTGTTTATTTTTTTAATTTTTTTCTTAAACAGGAAATGCAAATAAAAAGATGAAGAGAGAGGTTGATGGTGTAAAATAAAATGAATATATGGTGACAGTGATGATATGGAATAAACAAATGGGGGTATGTGGATGGTAATGTGATGTGATTAAAAAAAATGAGAAAATAGCAACGACGACAAAATGAAGGGAAAAATACCTACGATGGAGACGGTCACCTATGATGTGCTCACGAGAGCACGATCTTTGCTCGAATCGCCGACGAGTGATAAGATCGAGCAGCGTACAGATGCGGCTGCGATGTTGGTCAAGAAGTCAACGGATCTCACCGGAGAGAGGGCTGTCGTCGCTCAACCGTGGTTGCGTCGCTGTCACCGATTCAACTTTGGGAACTAGACTCTTGTCATATAAAGATGGATCAAAGGTAAAAATGAGGAGAATGTGATGTATATAAAGAGAAAAAATGTAAAGTTATTAAAGTGGTGGGAGGTTAATGAAATAATGGAGTTGAATTAGAAGTTAGAAAATTTAGTGGAATGATGGAGTTGAATGGTGGTTATTGTAGAGAATGAAAAATAAAATGAAATAAATAAAATATCCTACTTTAAATGAGAGAATAAAATAAAGAAAACAAAATGGAATATTTACAAAAGTAGGTCCATAAAAATACTTTGTACATGGTTTTTTTTACTTTTCTACTTTGATTTTATTGTATTTTCAATAATAGATATTTACAAATAAAATAAAATAGTAGAAATAAAATGGAACATAAGAGATTTTTTGGATTTTTTAGTAATTAATAAAACTAAATAAAAATGAAGAAAGAAATAAATGTACAATATATACAAAGTACACCTAGGTCCCAAAACTCAAATTTTGCAAACGAGCTCCGATTTTAATGAAACCAATTTCATTGGATAGATAATTTTCTAACTTAAATTTTAAAAGTGAGTTTGATGAATTTGGAGTTCATACGTAGCGGGAATTTGGCTGACAAATTGGACTTTACGACCTTTTGTCATTGGGATCTAGGAGCATTTATTTAAGGTGAAATTTATTTTATATTTTTTATTTATATATATATATATTTATGAACAAGATAGAGAAAGAAGTAGTCAAAAAAGAATTGAAATAAAATTGTTAAAAATACATGAAGTTTTGGGCTATTACCGGTGAAAAAACTCCTTTAATTTTGTGGCTTTTTATTGTTAATTTATTTTGTACAATCTAATATATAATAATTAGTGTGTTTTATTTACAAGAGTCATTTTATTAATTTATTGATTTTATGGACATTTATTTGGGATTTTACTCGGGGATTTTGCTAAGTTTAAGATATTGAGATGATGAATCGCGGATTCATCACCCCCTATACTTAAACTTTGCTAGTCCTCGAGCAAATAAAGAATGATTAAGTTGGAATAACCCCTGACTGTGCATGTGAATACAAGGCTTGATCCGTTCAAGAATTCTCGGTTTTAGATATCCTAAAATTCTAAGCTGAACCAAGCTCTAGTCAAAAGGTATCCAATTTCCTTAATCATTAGACTCTTTCTGTATACATATATAGTAGGAATATGACTTAAGTGTGGAATGCAATTACAAGAGTAGAGTCGCAACGTCACCCAAGGTTCCAATCCAAGAGACTCTTCTAAGAACCCAATCCTCAACACTAGAGAATAAATCATTTATTGCATCCAATCCACCGTCTCTTTAGTTGTCAGACTTGAAAATGTAGATGGAAGACCAGTTGATGGAGGGTTTAGGATTGTGGCATTTCTTCTCTTCCTCTCATTGGAACAAGGATTCTCTCACATGCCTTATTACTCAACGTATATTTTTGGTGTTGATCAGTGCGTCCGTCAAGAGAAGTTGGAGTCGTCTGCACTTGTTTTCCTGAAGTACACTGAGGTGTGCCTTTTTTGAGTACCTATCGTACCTTCTACACCCAGACTTATAGCATTTACGATGTAGAGCCCTTTTTTGGTGCAAGCCCGACTCCTTGTCCTAATAGCGGTGGTCCAAGTGGACACTTTGAAATGATTGGGAGCGCTCGCCTTTGGTGGAAGCTCTTTTGATAATCGAATTTGTGGAATGAGAGTTTTTCTTTAACATTTCATTGCTTTGTAATATTTTTGGCTAGCTCCACTACTTTTATTAAGGGTTGGCGCACACTGATCAATATTTTTTTTATTTTATCATACCCTGGCACTTAGGTAAATGTCAAGAGATAATACAAGAACCATATTCTTATACTGGCTAAAGGTGATGACACTCTGGCTTCATGAAGCCTTCATTGATTTTATCCCATCCTCGAGTATCATTAAATCGGATCCAAACTTAAATCCCTCATCCCAGTTCCTCAAGTGAAATTTCAACTCATCTCATCATAACTGCAGTCATTTATGTGAGGTGCAGCTCATATTCTTAAGGTAGAGACTAAGCATGCAATATAGCACACAAATCTTTCAAACTAGGAAAATGTGAATAATTAAGTCAAAGACCCTAATCACTAATGCTAGTTAACTTAAAATCTCAAGAGCTCATAAACCAAGTATTCTTGAACATCACTAGTCTTGTGTGAAAGTGTAAGTGTTAGGGGTTAAACCAACCCATTAGTTAGTTTTTTTGTTTGTTTTTCTTTTTTTGTTTGTTTTTTGCTTGTTTTTTTAAGGAAATGAAGAAAGAAAGATGTTTTTTTAAAGTTTTTTTTTGAAATCACACATTTTTTTATTTAAACCAAAGAAAGAAAAGATTTTTTTTCTTTGAAAAGGTTTTTTAAGCAAATAAGGGAAAAGTATTTTTTATTTTTTATTTATAATTTTTTTGAAAAGTTTTTTCTTACCAAATTTACCCACCTTGTAATTATTGTAATATATACAAAATACGTGAAAGTACGAGCTATGGGTAAAGTATATATGTAGAATATACACGCCCCCTATACTTAGCATGTGCTATGTCCTCAGAGCACAAGAAGCAAGAAAAAGAAATAGCTCGTGCTAAGCGTAGGACAACTAAAATAATAAAAGTATAGAAGTCGATCCGTCCGCCTATACTTAGGCTCTGGTCAGCCTAAGTGTAGAAGAAGAGCAAAAATGGGGCGGTCGAGGTCAAGAGGTGAAATGGATGAGTATATACACATGGCGGGCATCGGTCCCTTTGTTGTTAAGAAAGTGCACAGGAATGGAAGTGTAGAGATAGTTGATCTCACAGATGGTGCACAATCTCATGTGATAAATGGACAACTGTTGAAGCATTTTGTAGATTCAAAAGAGCAGTTAGTCCAAGTCGAGGTCAGCCTGTATTGAACAACCATACCTTTTGTCCATGGACAAAGTCTTTGCACCTTATGTGTTGATCATGCCATCTCTTCACTTTGTCCTTATAAATCAAACTATTGTCATATGCCCTATTTCGGATTTCCATGAGCTCGTTTAAGTTCAAGTCTCGACAAAGTTTCCCTAGGTGACAACTCCAATTAATGTGCTTAATTACCCATTCGGATTTGTGAATCAGCTCTGCGGGCAAATGGCATGTCTTACCATAGATCATTCTAAATGGTACCTTGTAGGTTGTCCTATAGGCCCACAGAACTTGATCCAAGAGTTGGGACCAGTTCTTCCTATCGGGACGAACCAATTTCTGCAAAATACTCGTCACCTCTCTGTTCGAAACTTCTGCCATGTCGTTGGACTGTGGATGGTAAGGACTAGTACCTCTATGCTCAAATCCATAATCTTTAGCTAAAGATCTCATATCTCGGTTCACAAAGTGTCTACCCCATCAGATATCAAAATTTTTGGCACCCTGAACCTAGAAATAATATGGTCTCTCACAAACTTACAGACAGTCTTGCTGTCTGCGGTTCAGGTTGGGATAGCCTCCAGCCACCTAGAAAGATAGTCAACCACCAACAAAATGTACTCATGTCCTTGGCTGTTGGGAAAGGGACCCATAAAATCTATGCCCCATGCATAAAAAATATCACAAATAATCACTGGCTGCATGGGCATCTCATCTCTCTGTCCAACTGTCCCTCCCATCCTTTGACAAATCGGACACGACCGTACAAAATCAATAGCATCTCTAAACAGGGTCGGCTAGTACAATCTACATTGAAGTACCTTGTGAGCGGTTCTCTTCCCTGAATGGTGTCCTCCAGCCTCAAGTGAATGACAATATGTGAGGACACTATTATATTCCTTCTGAGGAATATACCTTCTCCAAACACAATCCGACCCTTCGAAGAAAAGGAAAGGATCGTCCCAGTGGTATCTCCTCGAATCCGACTTCAGTCGGTCAATGCTGCTCTTAGTCCAGCCATGAGGAACCTGCTTGGAGACAAGACAGTTCACCATGTTGGCATACCATGGGAGTGAGTCAATAACACAAATTGACTCGTCTGGGAAGGTCTCTCTAATCCTCTCATAATCAAGAGAATCCTTAAGTTCATTCAAAGAAAGGTGATCAGCCACAACATTCTTCACCCCAGGTTTATCTTTTATCTCCAAATCAAACTCCCGGAGGAGTAAAATCCACCTAAGAAGACGTGCCTTCGCGTCCTTCTTTTCCATTAAGTACCGAATCATTGTGTGATCAATGTAGATTGTCACCTTAGAGCCCAAAATATATGACCTGAACTTCTCGAGGGCCCATACTACAATGAGCAATTCCTTTTCAGTTATTGTGTAATTCTTCTGTGTAGGATCTAATACTTTGCTCGCGTAGTGGATCGCAAATGGGATCCTCTCTCGTCATTATCCTAACACAGCTCCTATAGCGAATCTGAAGCGTCAGTCATGATCTCAAAGGGAAGAGACCAGTCAGGATCTTGTAGGATAGGCGAGGCACAAATTTTCCTCTTCAAGAGCTCAAAGGCCTCCAGACATCTGTGATCTACAACGAACTCCGTGTCTTTCTCTAAGAGCTCGGTCAGTAGGCGAGCGAACTTTGAAAAATCCTGAATAAATGTCCTATAAAATCAACATGCCCTAGAAAAGATCGCATTGACTTCACGTTGGTAGATGGATCGAGTTTCTTGATCACCTCCACCTTGGCAGGGTCAACCTCCATTCCCCTGTTGGAGATGACATGCCCTAACACGATACCCTCTGTCACCATAAAGTGACTCTTCTCCCAGGAGAGTACCGGATTCACCTCTCTACACCTCGTGAGGACTCGGTCCAAGTGCGCTAAACATATATCAAAGGAATCACCATCGACCGAGAAGTCATCCATGAACACTTCCAGGAAATCTTCCACCATCTCGGCAAATATGACGATCATGCACCACTGAAAAGTGCCCGGGGCATTGTAGAGCTCGAATGGCATGCGCCTGAAAGCATAAGTGCCGAATGGACATGTGAATGTGGTCTTTTCTTGGTCCTCAGAGGCTATAGTTGTCTGGTTGTAGCATGAGTACCCGTCAAGAAAATAGAAGAACTCTTTCCCTGCTAATCTCTCTAAGATCTGATCAATAAAAGGCAAGGGAAAGTGGTCTTTCTTGGTCGCGGCATTCAAGTGCCTGTAATCGACACAGACACGCCACGACGTGGGTACTCCTGTCATGATCTCTACCCCCTCCTCGTTGGTGACCATCTGAATTCCTGACTTCTTCGGGACAACATGAAGCGGGGCCACCCAGTTAGAGTCAGAAATAGGGTATATAAACCCTGCCTTGCACCATTTCTCAATCTCTTTCTTCATCACTTCCCGTAGATTAGGGTTAAGTCTCCTCTGGAACTTACGGGAAGATCTCACATTATCCTAAATAAAAATGTGGTGCGAGCAGAGAGCGGGGTTGATCCCCACGAGATCCGACACTGTCCAACCTATTGCTTTGCAGTTCCTCTCTAAGACCTCTAACAACCTAGACTTATGTTCTAAAGTTAAGTCTGAGCTAATGATAACATGATATCTCTCTTTAGGTCCCGCAAGAAAGGCATACTTGAGTGTAGGAGGTAGTGATTTCAGTTCTGGTAATGTGGTGTCATCAAGCAAATCTAGCTAAACTGAAACTGAATCTGGTTTCGTGCTGCATGAAGGTGGGATCAACTGTGCAGTACTCACCACCAACTCAGAAGTATTGGAAGTCGGATCGCCAAAGAAATACGGTAGTTTGGCTAAAGCCACGTCCAACTCCTCATCTATGTCCCATGATCGTTCCAAAGGGGATGGAACTGACAGATCTAGATAGATCTCTACATCATCACGGGAATAAGTAGATGCATCTCTAACAAGATCAGGCAATACCTGGCAAACTGCATCATCCACTATGTCCATTCCAGATGAAAGGTTCTCGCTCTGTCCTGAAGGAATTTCTCCCCAAATCCCAACGGTGCTAATCATTCTGCAATCTACCTCTGAAGATGAGTACTATGTGCTACTCTCTGAATCGGGTTGCTGACACTTGGTTTGCTTCATCTCAGGGTTCACTTCTCCGCCTGGAGAATGGAACTTCATCATTCCCATATCATAATCAAAAGTTGCACCTGCGATCCTAAGGAAGAGCCGCCCGAGAATGATATGAGATTCTCTCCAATGATTGGGGGTCTCCATGTCCAAGACTGTGAAGTCAACCTGATAGTTCTGCCCCTCAATCGAGATAACGACATTATTCACTTCTCCCTTAGGTCTCTTCACTGAACGATCTGCGAATTGGTGTAAAGCTCTAGATTTGCGAAGTGGTCCCAACTCCAATTTCTGATATAAGGCTAAGGGAAGTAAGTTGATGGAAGAACCGTTATCCAAGAGTGTGAGTGCAAACACAATGTCGTCAATACGACTCCACATAGTGAGCACCCATGTCTCTCTTTTTCCTTAGCAATGTCTGATTCTTGAGACAATAGGTTGTGGCTACTGCAAGACGTGTGTCTTTATATTTTGATTCTCTTTCTTCATGTTAACCCTAGTAGGTGTGCATCTCACCTTAAGGTATTTCTGGAATGCAGGATGATTAGCCACATACTCATCAAATGGTACCTTTATAGTGATATTTTCTTTACAAAGCTGTGTCATATTGGGGTCATCTTTCTGAATCTTTTTGATGCACTTTCCTATTGTAAGAGCACGGGGGAAAGTGATTGAAGCTAGGGAAACAGAAGATGAAGAATCTGAATCATGAACTAAAAGATCATTCTTTGCATTAACTGAAACAGAGTTCTTCATATAAGAATCTTTTTGATGCAACATGGAATCAAAATCATAACTATCTACTATAGGTTGTGGAATAGAAGCTGGAGTGTTCTCCGCCACAACCGGAGATGCAAGGTCCTCCGTAGATTCAGAAGTATATCCATGCTGCCGATGCTGCATACATGCTCTCCTTTTCCTCTCAGCTAGAACGGGAAGACTGGCCCTGCTGGCCAAGGTACTGCCTCTGCTGTTGCTGGGGTATCTGCTGAGATTGCGGACCCTGCTGGCCCGCCTGGTAATGGCCCTGTCGGCCATACTGCTGGTACTGTTACCGCTGCTGTTGGGGTGGCTGGAATCCAGGGCTCTGTTGTGACGGAGGTGGTGCGGAGGTGAATGCAATGTTGTGAAAGGTCGGGGGATGCTGGTATGTCTGTCGGTCTCCCGTACTTCCCTGCCTGACAGGGTCCTGAGTATATCATACTCCATTCACCTCCCAAACCGGTGGAGGCTCCTCCTGAACTATCTCTGCTAATGGGGGTGGCTGCTGGAAAGAGTGGGCGTAGGATTGGTCCTGCTCCCACGATTGGGGTTGCCCTGATGATTTAGCCAAAATTCAAGGAGTCTAAAAGTGGTGTCTCACACAAGACGGAGACAACCGTCGCTGTGACGACTCACAATAAATCCTGAACTAAAGTCAACAATTAACCCACACTAAAGATCAATAAATTAGAAATAATGTGGAGTTAAAATTTATTATTAACTCTGCACAAATGATGTAAAGGGCAAGTATGCAGAGAGTTCGAACACAGGGAGCAAACAGGGTAATTCAAACAAATGTGCACAAGTGAATGTGTGATGTGTCTACACTAAGCAAGCAATCAAAGGAATTTTTGTGGGTTTTTAATTTTTATTTTTTTTATTTTAATTTAATTTTTAATTTTGTATTTTGATTTTTAATTTTCTGATTTTTATAATTTTATATTTTATATTTTGTTTTTAATTCTTTTTTCAATATTGGAAAATAAGGACAATGTAATGTAAGGACAAGATAAAATATTTATAAAAGTGTGCAAAAATAATCAAAAATTCAGAAATAAAATGTTTTTGATATTTTTAGGATTTTTTACTGTTTTTGTGATTTTTGGGGATTTTTCAAGATGTTTTTAGTCTTTTTAAATAGTGAAATAAAGCAAAACAATGGGAAAGCTACTGGCTGAAGATAAAAGTGGAATTAAAAATAGCAAATAGCCACAAAATTTGTCCACACTATTTTTCAAATAAAGATAATAAAATCTAGAACAAACAGAAACTGAGTTTGTAATTTTTGGAGTTTTCTAGGATTTTCTATATTTTTTTGAAGTTTTTGAGTGTTTTTAAATTTTTAGTGTTTTTCTTTTGAGATTTTTAGTGATTTTTGGAATGACACTAAAATATGGTAAAATAGACACTAGGGATTTGTTTTGGAATTTTTATAGGTATTTTACTATTTTTTTGATATTTTCTAAGCTAGACAGTGAATAAAAACCATGTTTTTGATTTTTAATAATATTAAAATAAAATAAAATTAAAAAACTAAAAATATGACGTTAAAGTACACGCATCCAGAAGCTTAAGCCTATTTTGTGAATATTTTTGGACTTAAAATGATAAGTTAAATAATTAGAGCAAGCATCCAATCATTAATAAGGCCTGGCAGGGGCATACATGCAATTTCCAAAACATCCAGGGCTACTTGCCAAAATTTCCACAAAAGTTTACACTAAAAATTGCATTTACTGGACTAAGAACAAATTACAAAACCCGGCAGGGCCATAATGCAAAATGTCCAAGCCAAGCACGTGCTATACGCCGCCTGGCAGGGACCTAAGAGCAATATCCAAAAGATCCGGGCCTTATACGCAAAAATCCCAAACATTTTACACTACGTGACAAAATTTTGGGACTAAACTAAAATAACTAAACCCCAGGGGGGGTCCTTGCAAAAAACCCACCCCCTCACGGCGCACAGGCACGTGAGGTGACGTGGCACAGGACCTGAACGTAAATAAACTAAAAGCGAGGGGTTTATATGCAAATAACCCAAAGTTTTTATACTACAGACGAAAGTTTAAATGCTAAAAAGTAAATACAAAAGGCGCGAGGGTTAATGTGCAAAATACCCTTGGCGCGTGATCCAACGGCGGATGGAGAGCCACTTAAACACGTGGCGCACGATGGACGGCCGATGACGCTTTGTGGATGTGCGGCTGAGATCAGATCTCCAAGGATGATCGACGGTCGAGACGTGGGGAGATCCAACGGCTGGTGTGCTATCTGGGCTCGCTCCAAGATCCAATGGCTGGGGAGGCGAGTGGAAGAACACGCCGGAGCTCCGACTGGGCGAAGTTCCCCCGAGCTCCTCCGTCCAGCTCCGGCGACGTCGAGGCTTCAAAATAGACGTGGAGCGTCCTGAGGGTCTTCTCTTTCTCCTGGAGGCGTCAAAAGACCACGGGACGGCCGTGGCACTTGCAGGCGGTCGACAGAGCTGGAGGGGCTCGGCGGAGCTCCGCGAGCAACAAAATCGCGCCCAGGCGCGAGTCAATGCACTTTGACCCTGCAAAATTGGTTAAGAGATCAGGGCAAATTGCCTGGACCTTAGGTGGACAGAATCGAAGCGAAAGGCGAAGTGGCGACGGTGGTCGGAGGTGCGCTCCGGCGAGGGGGTATGATTTGGCGAAGGAGTTGACGAAACTCAAAAATTTCTTGGGGGCTAATGTTCCTAAACCTATGGCTAAGCTAATGAGAAAGAAATAAAAGGGGAAAGGGGCCCTCAATGGCCGGAGCCAGAGGGAAGAAGATACCTCGACCGCCGAGGTTGCGGGAGGTGGCGGAGTCGTCCTCGACCTCGTTCGCCTAGCTGAGAAGCACGCGGTGGAGCTGTCACCTTCAGCGAGGCTCAGAGCACCTGAGAGGCGGAGAGGGGTGACCAAGGGGACTCAAAATTCAAATCAAACATGGGGGGTCGTTATATTTGTTGACCCCTGACCAAAGTGCTCCAAAGATCAAGGTGCCTGGAGCATCACGTTGATCCAAGGCCCGAGGTAATTACAGGGCGAGGTAGACCAATGATCGAGGTTTGGACTTGCAAAAGGAACCATCACTGAAATGGTGCAAGGATTAGCCGTGAAAAAGCCCAAGAAAATGGCTCAAAAATCGACTTCTGACAGGGGTACAGGGGGTAGGGCGTCCAGTTGACCGAAGTCAACTGTTGACGCCTCCTGTTGGTCCACGTGGACCACACAGAAAAACCCTGATAATTATTTTAAAAATTCAATTAAAAATAGAAAAAGGCGAATTAAATAATGATTTTAAAATGAAAATTATTCGTTATTTTATGTAGTATTTTATTATGATTTTTAATTTATTTTATGAAGTATATTTTTCTAAGTTTGCTTTTTAACCCTGTATAGGTATAATACCTATATATTTAAGTATTTAATTTTTATTTTGTGTATTTTAATTTCATTATTTTTATTTATTATTTTATAAAATTATAAGATACTTTTGCATACTCAAATATATTTTTATTTAATTTTTCTGATATGTTTTGCTTATTTAATAAAATATAAGTATAAAAAGTATAGGTATATATAGGTAGGGTACCTATATATTGTGTATATAAGTATTTTTATTTTAAATTTTATTTAGGTTTTTTTATTCCAATTTTAATGCACATAATTATTATAAGTAATATTTAAAACATTAAAAATATAAAAATATAGAAATATTGAAAAAATAATAAATTGAATATTTTAATCTGTACAATGTACAATGTGGGTCCAAAACTCAACTTTCAAACCGTAGCTCCGCCAAATGCGAAACCACCGCCATTAAATAGCTTATTTTCTTCTATATACAATTAAAGGTGAGTATGCTGCATTTGGAGTTGTCAGTTGTGAGATACGGGTCTGGGAAGTTGGGATTTTGGATTCTTATTCAGACCATAACTTTTTATCTGTACATTCTTTTTTTGTGAAATCAATTTTGTATTTTTCCTTGTAATATTATCTACAACTTTTATGTACAAAGTTTCTTTATTTGATGCACAAAAAGTAGAACCAAAAATAGGTCCCAAAATGAATAAAGAATGCATAGAATGTATAGGTATTTTATCTGTACTTCTGACCTTATCTCCCCCCTACTTTATTCCTGGTCAACCTATTCATCAAGATGCCTAGATCTCGGGGTTTCGGATCATAAAATATTTACAATATTTTATTCTTTTTCTTTTCTTTATTTATTCTATAATTTTGGCCTTAATTACATCATTTTATACACTATGTAGATGCACATGCATGAATGCTAAGATGATGATATTAATGCTATTTACAGGCATTTGCTAGGGTTTTTGGTGCCAAAATGATAGAATAAAGATGATGAAATGTGGATTAATCATCCCCCTATACTTTACCTTTGCTAGTCCCTAGCAAACACTTATGCAATAAGTGCAAAAGAAAAGAAAAAGATAAGAAAAGAAGAACTTGGATCTAGTTCAATTATCAAACTTGTCTTCACAAAATCAAAGTTTGGAGCTTAAGTCGGACCTTTTGGAATTTTAGTGCGGGCGGAACCTTAGTGAGAACCGTGTTTGAAATTCAACAGTCCTTGAGAATCCCAAAACTCTGTCCAAGTCTCCTCAATAGCCAGGTCAGAAATATTTCAACTCATACGCAAACTCTTATGACTATGAATCTGACTCGTACAGTGTAAGTGATGGTGGCTCTCCCCAACTAGAATGACAAAGAGACTGACTTCTCCAGTACGATAACCCAATGATTCCCCAATCCAATGACTCCATCCTCGAGGAGCAGGGTATTCCCTTCTAAGTTCAAGTGACAACCAGCTCAAGAGGAGGGGGTGAAGAGAAGAATGGACGGTAGCCAGTGTAGCTACCTATCCTGGGATGCAAGACCAGTGTAGTCAAGTCATCCTGCTGCAGGCTCACACGATATGACTTTGATGCTCAAGCTTGCTTATTTTCTATACAACATATTCACATACTTTGCAGGCTTTTTATTTTGTACATGCCTGAACTTTTTTTTAATACTATATACAGCAGCATTTACATAAGGAGTTTTTCCTCTTGAGCTAGTAGACTATCCCTCTTTTGAAGCTTTATCGCAACCCACAACCTCCTGTCTTTAGAATTCCTAATCACTGGACGGGTTGGGGTGCACTTCCCTTCCTAGAGGAGGACAAATGTTTCACTTGTGTGCGTCTCATACCGGCAAATCCATTCCCCTCACCACTCCAACTGAGTTGAGCCATGTGAAAGGTGCAGGTGTCCAAGTTAGGTCATTATCAACAAGAGTCGTGCGTGTGCTCCGAATACTCTATTTAGGCAGTCAAGAATCCATTGAACCAAGTCCTGTGATCCTCAAAGAATTAAGTCAACTAGACCTGAAGTACCTCAAACCCAATTCCTATATGGTTCCTGTTATTAGGTAGATTTTAAGGTCCAATCAAGCTCCAATCTCCGGATTTTACTTAGACTTGTTCAACTATCAAACTCAATCCGAAAAATGCGAATGCTATGCAATGCAGTGCAGAAAATATGTTTGTGATGCAATTTTCAAGGATTTTGAACTTTTTATGGATTTTTGAAAACATGATGCATGTATGCATATGCGTTTTTTTTGTCTTTTCAAAAAGATTTTTCAGATGTTTTTGGATTTTAATTTTGCAAATGTTTTTGGGATTTTTTTGAAAAGAAAAAGATTTTGGCTGAAAACTAGGTTAAAATATGTACACGGGAGTGCTTCTTATATACAAGAAGTGGATTTTAAGAATTTACAAGGGTATGTGGTCAATTTTATAAGTATATATAGTGGATTTGGTGTGATGCAAATATTCCTCAAACTTATTTGACACAAGCTTTTTCACACAATTTTTGAAAACTATAGTCCAAAATAGTTTTTACAAACATTTTACAAACATGTACACACATTTGAAAATCATTTGCAAAGGGTTTTCAAAATAGTATATATAGATTTTTCAAAATATTTTTGCAACCATTTTTCAAACCATTTGCAAATCATTTTTCAAACATTTTATTTCACGCAAAGAAAATAAATTTTACACATCACACATTTTACATAGGTTGAAAACATGTAACAAAATATTTTCAAAATAGTTTTCAATAGATGTTCACAAAGATTTTCAAACTATTTTTCAAACATTTTGCAAAAAAACATTTTCGCTTGATTTATTAATCAGTAAATACAAAAAGAATCTGAGGAATAACCACATCTTTTTATTAAGAATTTTCAATGAATTTTAAAGAATTATTAGCCATATTATTAGGAAAATACGAAAAGTACGAGTTATGGCTAAAGTATATACGTAGTATATACGACCCCCCTATACTTAGCTTGAGCTATGTCCTCATAGATCGGAGAGAAAAGAGAAGACATAACTCGTACTAAGTATAGACAAGTCTAAAGAATAAAGGAATGAATCAATAAACCAATGAATGAGAAGTCGACCATCCCCCCTATACTTAGGATCAAATAATCCTAAGTATAGCAGACTGTACACCACGCAGGGAGGGTTAAGGGTGGGAATGAACAGATCGTACTCAGATTGTCTCCCCCTATACTTAGGGTAAAATGTCCCTAAGTATAGACAAGAAGAGGAGACAATGGAGAGGATCGAAAAATAGAGAAACTCGAGGTGCACGCCCCCCTATACTTAGGACAAAGTACGTCCTAAGTATGGAAAACTGTCTACAAGGGCGGCACCTTTTTGATAGATGAAGAAGATAGAAAAGGAAAAGAAGAAAAGAAGAAAATAAATCAACAGATGAAATAGTGATATTAACAGATGGATCTGTACAGCGGAAGATGGAATTGATCACCATGTATGAGATGCAGATGATGAGAGTCAACGGACACATCTCATACCAGAAGAATGGGGCAACGTCAATGGTCGGCAGATCATGATCTAGATATAATTTCAGGCCGTTGACCATTGACGCGGAAGGTAGAGGAAGATGACGGTTCGGATATGTCGATGCTGCCATTGTCATGTACCTTCCTGACCACATACGGACCTTTCCACTTGCTCTGTAATTTCCCTGGGAATAGTTTCAGCCTGGAATCAAACAACCATACTCTCTGATCTGGCTCAAACTGTTTATGGCTGATATGCGAATCGTGCCATGTCTTCACTTTCTCTTTGTACTGTAGGCTGTTGGAAGAAGGTTGTGTCTCTCAGTTCTTCTAGGGCTGCCAGTTCTGCTCTTCTCTGGTCTCCTATACTCTCGGGATCTAACAGCAACTCAATGACTGCCCAAAAAGATTTGTGCTTGATCTCCACTGGCAAATGGCACGGTTTGCCATAGACAAGACGAAAGGGAGATGCCCCCAATGGATTTTTGAAAGAAGTCCGATAAGCCCACAAGACCGAGTCCAAAAGCTGTGACCAATCCTTTCGGTCTGGGCGGACAACTTTCTGCAAGATTGTCTTTATCTCCTGATTCGATACTTCGGGCAAGACCATTAGTCTGATGGGTTGATAAGGCAACCCGATGGTCAATGCCGAACTCATCTGCAAAGGCCCTAACCTTGTCATTGATGAAGTGAGACCCCCATCTGAAATTAAGACTCTAGGTACCCCGAACCGTGAAATGATATTTTTCCTCAAGAATTTGCACACGGTTTTAGCATCTGCGGCTCGGGCGGGGATGGCCTCAACCCATCGGCTGACATAATCAACAACGAGCAGGATATGCTCGAATCCCCTGACTCTTAGGAAATGGACCCATGAAATAAATCCCCCATGCATCAAAAACCTCACAAAAGTGAATGGGTTGCATGGGCATCATGTCTCTCTGTCTGCAGGTTCCCATTTTCTCACAGTCAGTACATCTCTTCACGAACTCATCAGAGTCCTTGAAGAGAGTAGGCCACCATAGGCCGGATTGAAGCACCTTCTGTGTTGTTCTTTTTCCAGAATGATGTCCTCCTGCCTCAAGCTTGTGGCAGTGTGTGAGGATGCTATGATGCTCTTCTTGAGGAATGCACCTCCTCCGGATATTGTCCCCTCCTTCATGATAAAGGACGGGATCCTCCCAATGATAAAACTTGGCCTTCGCTAGGAAGGTCTCGAGTTTCTGCCTGGGCCAACCTTGTGGGACTGTCTTGGCGACAAGGTAGTTCACAATGTCAGCGTACCACGGGAGCGAGGCGATAGCCAAGATTGCCTCATCTGGAAACGTCTCAGTGATAGGTGCGCTGGGCTCAGATTCCTCAAGATTCTCCAATCTGGAGAGATGATCCGCCACCACATTCTTGACTCCAGGCTTATCCTTAATCTCAATATCAAATTCCTGGAGTAGAAGGATCCATCTGGTGAGACGTGCTTTGGCATCCTTCTTAGCCATTAAGTACCGGATGGCGGTGTGATCAGTGTTGATAGTCACTCTAGATCCAAGAATGTAAGATCGATACTTATCAAGAGCAAAGACTACGGCCAGCATCTCTTTCTCAGTCACAGTGTAATTCCGCTGAGCGGCATCCAAAGTCCGGCTGGCGTAGTGAATGGCAAAAGGTAAACCATCCCTCCTCTGTCCGAGCACAGCTCCAACGGAAAAATCTGAAGCGTCCGTCATGATCTCGAATGGGAGAGACCAATCAGGTGGCTGAAGAACAGGAGCTGAAACAACCATATTCTTGAGAGTCTCAAATGACGCAAGACACTTATCATTGACAATAAATTCGGTGTCTTTTGTCAGCAGGTCAGTAAGTGGTCGGGCAATACGACTGAAGTCCTGAATGAACCGTCGGTAGAAACCAACATGCCCCAGAAAAGACCGCAACTGACGCAAGTTGGACGGCGGATTGAGTTTTCTGATGATATCCACCTTGGCAGGATCGACCTCCATGCCTATGTTGGAGACGATATGACCAAGGACCGTCCCTTGAGTCATCATGAAATGACTCTTTCTCCCAGGATAAGACAAGATTGACCTCAATGCAGCGCTTGAGCACACGGTCTAGGCAGTCAAGACAAGCGTCAAAACCTGTCGCCATAGACCGAGAAGTCATCCATGAAGACCTCTAAACAGTCACCCACCATGTCCTGAGAATATGGACAACATGCACCTTTGAATGTCGCCGGAGCGTTACATAGACCAAAGGGCATCTATCTGAAAGCATACGTCTCAAACAGACAGGTGAATGTCGTTTTCTCCTGGTCTTCAGGCGCAATGGCCACGTGATTGTATCCAGAGTACCCGTCAAGGAAACAATAATGACTCTTCCCAGCTAGCCGCTCGATAATCTGATCAATGAAGGGTAGCGGGAAGTGATCCTTCTTGGTGGCCTCATTCAATCGTCTGTAGTCCACACAGACCCTCCAAGAAGTGGGCACTCTGGTAGCGATCTCCTCTCCAGACTCGTTGACAACTGTAGTGATACCCGTCTTCTTGGGTACCACATGTAGCGGACTTACCCATTTGGAGTCGGAGATGGGATAGATGAAATCGGCGCTCCACCCACTTAAAATTTCTTTCATGACTACGTCTCGAAGATTCGGGTTCAGCCGTCGTTGGAACTCACGCAACGGCTTAGCGTTATCCTCAAGATAGATGTGGTGAGAGCAAAGATTTGGGCTCAGCCCCTGGAGATCAGCTATACTCCAACCTTTGCCTTACGGTTTCTTTCAAGAACCTCCATCAGACGAGATTCTTGTTCTCCAGTCAAATCTGCTGAGATAATGACTGGGTACATTTTCTGGCTCACCCGCAAGGAATCTGTATGTCATCGACTGCGGCAGAGGTTTCCGTTCTGGACAACTGGGAGGTGGCAGATCTGGCTTCTGATATGTCTGTGTAAATGCTACCAGGTCTGCATGGGAGAACTCTCGCTCTGCATGAATTTCTGACGAAGGGCGGCCTGCTGAATCTTCAATAAACTGTACTGGCTCGCACTCTGTCATGGTTGTCAGCTCAGAAGGAATCAGACAAGGCAAATAATCATTGAAATCATCCCAGTCAATGTCTGAATCCGAGGGATCAGAAGAAGATGAGCATGAATGAAAATCATCGGCACCACTCATTACAACACTGTCAGCTTCATGTGTATCCTCATCCAGGAGTGTGCTCTCCCGGCTCTCGACTGCCATGAGCTTCAGATATAGTGAATCTGTAGGCAAGGCGAGGGTCGGTGCTACCGGATCTTCCAGTTGGATTCATCATCAGTCATCTCAAAATCACAAACCTGGTGGATGTCTAGCTCTTCCTCTTTCATCTGCTCGGCTTGGCTGGATTGCTCTGAGCACGCCAACTCTCTGGCTCTGGTTTGGTCGATCGTATCTATTTGTATGCTTTCGCCCTCTACGCGAAAACATACCGTCCCACTGTCATGGTCGGATACCGCCTTGGCAGTGGCCAAGAATGGGCGTCTAAGTATGATAGGGGTATTGGTTACCGACTCAGGGATCTCCATGTCAATACAACAAAGTCCATGGGGAATTTCAGGCCCTGAATGGTAACGACCACGTCCTTCAACAACCCCTTCGGCCTCTTAATCGACCTGTCAGCAAACTGAATGACTGTTCTGCTTCGAAGAAGAGGGCCAAACTCGAATTGCTTGAGTAAGGCTACCGGAAGGAGGTTGATCGAAGACCCGCTGTCTAATAGCGTACGATCGAACCGCTGCTCCTGGATCTCGCATCTGACATAGGAAGCTCCTGTATCGGTCGCTTGGCTGGCAATGTGTTCTGAATGACGCAGCAAGTGTCATGAGTGAGCATATGGATTTGATCTCTGTGCCTCTTCTTCCTTCGGACAGTAGTTGTCTCTTTCAAGTTCTTTTTAAAGAAGGGGATATGCTCAAATGCTTCTCGTAGAGTCAACTGAATGTGAAATCTGTCTATCATTTGGTTGCCGAACTCTACCTGTTGGTTCTTTTTTGGATTTTCTTTTTTGTTCCCCTTCTCCCGGCGGAGTGCCTCGGGGAAGGGGATGGTAGGGGCCTCCTCAGATGGAGGACTAGGAATCGGTCCCTGTGCCTGTGAAGAAGGAGAATCCATACAATAATCATCATTCACCACATATGGATCCGCAATTTGAACAGAAACCTTTCCTTTATTCATATTTTTGTTTTTCTTTTTGTTCCCACAGTCCTTAGGTACAAAATGTGGCAGCATCACAGATGGTGGCTCAACAAAAGTAGATGTGGTGGCCTCAGCACCACCACTAGCACCGGTCTTCGCGGCATCAGCACCGCGCTCTGGTTCATCCTCCAAAATGGTGGCTTCAGCACCACCGTCTGCATCTGGTCTCTCGACGGCATCAGCACCGTCGTCTGGATCTCCATCATTAGTGGCATCAGCACCACCATCTTCAACGTCGTCGTCAGCGGCATCAGCACCGCTAGTCTGCTCTTCTGGCGCTCCTGATCCTGCCTCTAGTTGTCGCTCAGAAGAGGCGCCGGCGGCTGGCATCCTACCGCTCCTAGTAGTCACAAAATCAGCATCATTCAAAGAATAAGACATACCATTCAAATCGTCACTAGGAGAAGTATCCTCTGTAAACTCTACCTGCTCAGACTTCCTTTTCAGATTGTTCGGGTTAGGTTCAATCTGAGCGGGTATGGCAGCCTTGCTTTTATGATGTCCCTCATCTCCTGTCGGAATTCATCCATTTCTTGCCTGAAAGATGCTCGCTGTTCAGATAGCAAGCGGGCAAGATCATCAAGAGCTGGGTTCTCAAAGGTGGGACCTTGAGAACAGGATGGTTGTCCCTGCTAGAAATGGGGCTGCTGCTGCTGGTGGTGTTGTTGGTACGGATAGTTCTGGGTTGGCTGGGTATAAGATTGCTGAGACTGCTGTCGCTGCCTCCACGACTGTCCCTGATAGGCGGGACGAGGACCACTCTGATATTGTTGTGGCTGGGCATACTGGGGGCTGCTGGTGTTGTTGATGTGGCTGGCTACTCTGCTGTCCTTGGGCAGGGTTCTGCTGCTGGGATGAGGAGCCACCGTTGCCCCAACGGAATCCAGGGTGATCACGACGAATCCCGGGATGAGGGTACCGGTCGTACCAAATCCCATTGACTTCCATCAATGGTTCCTGCTCAAAGGAGGGTGGAGGAAGAACGGCCAGTGGCTGCTCCGGCTGATACACCACCATCTGAGTATCCGTAGATGGCGGCTGCGATGGATAGTACGGTAACAATGGAACCGGCTCTGCCTGGATATGGTTCACCTGACGGTACGAGGTAGAGGGCTGGTTGGCATTGCTACTTCTCGGATCAGCACGTGATCTGGGAGGTTGTTGGGACTGAGTTTGTGCCTCCTGGATGCACAAGATCCGCGTCTTCAGATCACTCATGGTCTTGGCAATCTGGTCCATCTGGGCCATGCCTTGCATCTGCTTCTTCTCGAGGATCTCGAGACGGTCCAGCTTCTCACTGATTATGCCCATGTCGGCTGCGGCTGATTCAGCTTGGGCTGCGGCTGGCGACACTGTGTTGGGACTGGCATCGATGCGGGCGATCCTCTGAAATGATCCCGCTCCTTGCGGGGGCTTCTGGTGTGTGTAGACACGGGCTTGGTCCATCACTGTTGAATTTTCTTCCCATGCCCTCGTAGATGGCCCAGACTTCATCTTCACCCTTGGAGAAATAGGACCCACCGCAAGAGGCGTTGACGAGCCCCTGCAGCTCCGGTGTCAGCCCACAGAAGAAACTCTGCACGAGATTGGGCTTGGAGATGTCATGATGTGGACACCGGTCGATGAGCTCTCGAAAGCGATCCCAGGCTTCATGGAATTGTTCATTCGGGATCATGACAAAATTGCTGATCATGGCTCTAGCTGCATTGGTCCGACCGAGAGGATAGTACTTCTTCAGGTATAAGGTCCGGAGATCTGCCCATGTGTCGACGAATCGCCCAAGGTGCTTGAGACAATATGCGGCTCTGTCAACCAATGAGAATGGAAAGGTGATCATCTTTATGTGTCCTCGGTCATCAGCCGATCATGGATGGTGCTGCATATCATCTCGAATTCCTGGAGGTGGAGGTGCGGCTCTTCGGTCGGCAACCCATGGAACTTGGGTAGAAGCTGGATTGTGTGGGGCCGAAGCTCGAAATCTCCGTGGATTGGCGGGAGTCTGATCCAACGGTGAGTGAGGGATGCAGCTGGGTTGTGCAACTCCCTCATGATGGTCTGTGGCGGTCTCTCAGCGTCTGGATCACCTCCTTCCTGCATCCGGTCCTCCTCCTCCTCCACCTCCACCGCCACCGCCACCAGGTTGGTTCTCTCTCATCTGAGCTATTTCTCTCATCAGATCACCCATGAAGGTACCCTGGTCACGGATCTGTCTCTGCATAGTCTCCAGGGACGCTAATAAGGAGTTGTTGATGGCCAACTGATCAATTATGAACGGAGGGTGATCATGGTCATCTGGGTGCTCGCCTCTGTCTGCCATCACTGGATTTTCTGAAAAAGCAAAAGAGGCCATCTCAGGTGCTGTCGAATGAGCTGAACTCTGTGATGCACTAAATTCTGAAACAATTGGACTGAGAGAAGGAGAATGGGAAGGGTGGTCAAGGGGGAATAGGGTGGATGTAAACTCAGGCTCGGAGAGCGGACTATCCGAGGTATTCCTAGATGAATGAGGAGGAGTGGCTGGATAGCGGTGCCGACAAGGTCGGCCTAAGAGATCTCCGTCCCATCATCTTGATTATTTGGGAAGAGTAGGGAAAATGCAAAAGAAGAAGAGGAATGAAATGAGATGCAACAAAATTGCGCACAATTGTGCGGTGTTTTTGATCTTGACCTAAATAAATCTAACAATCAAACACAAAGCAGGGGTGAGTTCACCAACTCAACACATGAAGCCGTGAAGGTTCGGCTTTTATCTTGTCAATTTTAGCTTGTTTTCAGGAATTAATCTTGTCACGAGTCCTTAGAGCGCTACGCCTAAAGGAGAGAGAGTACTGCCGGGAAAGTGTCCCCGTACTTGTCCTCCTCCTGTGTAACCTGTAACTTGCGCTTTTTGAGGTCCTTGTAACCCTTCCTGGTGAAGGATATTGTGAATCCTTAAGCGCATCACGGAAGCGTATCGATCGCATCGTATGCAATCGGAGCAACTAGTCGTACTAGATGCTAGATGCAGCGGAAATTAAAAAATTTAACTTTAAAGATGAAACCACATGACCATGAGAACACTTCTCGGATCGTTTCATCAAACCACAAAGTACAAGGAATACCTCTTGAAGCGTGGTTGTGATCGCGAGATCCCAAAGTAGAGATCCTCCTATCTTAAGTCCGACCCACGGAGAATGCGCTTGCGGGCACGATGATGAGTCGCGTCCTTCCCGCAATCCTTTGACAAAGATCCAAGCGTCGAGGCGTAGCAAAATGATCTCCTTCCTAATACACAAAGTGGACGACCACTTGAATATTAGGGAGACCCCACGAGAATGAGAGATAGAGAGAGAAGAGTTCTTCAACTCAAGAATGTTGTGTCTTAGAAAGGCTACCCTAGCCCTCCTTTTATACTAGTTTAGGATCCAATGGATCTCATCCACGGGACACATGGATCCAAGGGCTATGCTTGGTCCATGCTAAATCAATGGCTATGATTGTTGTTGGTTAAAACCAACAACATTAATTTAAATTAAAAAAATGTTGCAACATTATCAACATAATTTAATTTAACATTAACTAATTAAGAGATATTATGATAAATAAAATTTGAGTCAACCAACCACCCTCAAAAATAGGGGGCGTCACCCATGAACAATTCATGGGTGACGCCACCTATGCATGATGGTTATTTGGCTCCCTTTATTTGTCTTATTATTTCTTAATTAATCACAAAAATATTCACCAAATTAATTCCAAATTAATTTGCGAATATTTCAATCATGCCATTGAATATTATGTGAATCATATTCACAACCTAAACTAATTAGTAAATTGCATTTCCAATTAATTAATGAATGTGAATCCAATCCACATTATTAATTAACAAATGCTATTTACATAAATTCTCTCTCTTATATATGTATATTATAAATCACATTTATAACACACATATATCATGGATAGTGTTATCCACATTCTCTTAATCCTCGATAATTAAATCCCATTTAATTATCTTAGATAATTATTTTCCACATATGAATCATATTCATATTTAAGCTTGATAATTAAATCTCATTTAATCATCAAGTCCTTGCTTGGATATTTCATCAAAAGAATTATTCTTGAAACCTTTTCATGAATAATGTGCTTTCTCCGCAGATACTTGGAGATAAGGACATGGCGATTGTATTATTCCACGTATAGTGACTTGGATGTTGAGATCTCATCTCAAATTCAGATCTAACGGACCTCTCATAGATGCTTGATTAAATCAAGTCCGTATACTTAATCTTCTCATTGCATCTGAATCACATTCAGATCAATGTCCAACATTTGGACTAAGATCAAGTTACTTCTCTACTGAGAGGAGTCACTAAAATCCAGACCTGTTTCATCACTCCCTCGGACTGGAAGCGTCATGGTTATACAATCGTTTATGATCACATCACCCTCAGGTATTCCCAATACCTGCACAACCTGCATACTGGAAGACCAATGATCAACCTGAAGATGAAGATCTATTTTATACTGTCTTCTTCAGGGTTTGATCACCAAGTTTCTCAATCTTGGTCATTGGGATTTGGTATCGATCATATGCTTTCCCAAAGCATATATCATACCTTCAAATTCTTATCATGCTTCCAAAGCACGACGACCATGCATGGAATTTGATCGGTCCCAATACCTCATGAGTGAGCTCATGTCTTCCGGTTCACAAGTGAACCTGTATGATCCCTTTGAGAGATCATATTGCTCATATACCCTTATATGCACACCAGCTCGCCGGTGTATAGACCTTGGTTAGGTCATCAACCTATTGGTCTGCCAAATGTACATACTTAGATATATAGCAATACATCTGTCTCCGGTCAGAGGATGCATGCCTATGCTGTGACAGCATTCAGCATAGGACTTAAGTTATCTCGATCTCGTCAGGTCAACCCATTAACCTAACTAATCTGACACCTCCGAATCACAATTCCCATGCAGAGGACCTGCATCAAGAGGTCGGTCAGATATCAGCCTATGTGAGAAAGGATTGCCATCTCCTACTCTGGCTGGAGATCTCCACTTGACAATCATTTGACGGTGCTTGATGAGTCCTCTATCTAACTCTTTAGATATTCATCCAAACACCAGCCTCTATGATTCATTTAATGAATCAACAGCTATATGATCATCAAGCTGGCCATGGTACATAACCCTAATTGTACAGAGGGACCTCATAGTGCATTCATTCATATAATTTCAGAAAGGGAGTGAAACATCAATAACTTTTATTGATAAACTTTAAATATTACAATAACATTTATTGTAAGAATGGTTCGCCCAGGGCTCACAAGTCTAACAATCTCCCACTAGCCCTCAGAACCATTCAGGTACAATCCGTAAACCCATACTCATTACATGCTGGTCAAAAACCTTCTGTGTCAGAGGTTTGGTAAGAGGATCAGCAATGTTGTCGGCAGAGGCCACCTTTGTGATGATGATGTCACCACGCTTTTGAATCTCCCGAATGATGTGGTATTTCCTTTCCACGTGCTTGCTCTTCTGATGGCACCTGGGTTCCTTTGCTTGGGCAATGGCTCCAGTGTTATCGCAGAGTAACGGGACGGGAGTAACAGAGGAAACTACGCCAAGCTCCAAGATGAACTTGCGTAACCACACCACCTCCTTTGCAGCATCCGATGCGGCAATGTATTCGGCTTCTGTTGTTGAATCCGCCGTAGTGTCCTGCTTCTTGCTTCTCCAGCTCACAACACC
This sequence comes from Ottelia alismoides, assembly GCA_037367405.1. NCBI lineage: Eukaryota > Viridiplantae > Streptophyta > Magnoliopsida > Alismatales > Hydrocharitaceae > Ottelia > Ottelia alismoides. The sequence continues at coordinate 469,855 of JAZKJV010000590.1, forward strand.
ACCGTTCAATAGGAATACAAACCCTGATGTCGACTTTCGATCATCAATATCTGACTGGAAGTCTGAATCTGTATATCCCAAGACTTGGAGATCACCATCCCCATAGACCAAGATGTAATCTTGTGTCCGTCTTAGATATTTGAATATGTTCTTTACTGCATTCCAGTGTTTCTCTCCATAGCAGGATTGGTAACGTCTTACCACTCCCACTGCATGGCATATGTCTGGCCTAGTACACATCATGGCATACATCAAGCTTCCTACGGCTGATGCATAAGGGCATCCAGCCATGGCCTTCTTTTCCTCAACACTTTGAGGAGCCATCCCTTTGGACAGATGGATACCATGTCCTAAGGGGAGGAATCCTTTCTTCGAACTATCCATGCGGAATCGTTCAAGAATCTTCTTGATGTATCCATGTTGTGATAATCCCAATATTCTCTTTTCTCGGTTTCTGAACAACTTCAGACCTAAGATGTAAGAGGCTTCTCCAAGATCTTTCATCTCGAAGGTATGGGATAGCAAAATCTTCACACTGGTCATCATTCCTGTATCATTCCCAATGATATGGATATCATCTACATAAAGCACGATGAACACAATGGCGCTCCCACTAAGCTTCTTGTACACACAAGGTTCATCAGGGTTTTGCACAAAATCATAACTCTTTATGGTTTCATCAAATCTGATGTTCCAGCTGCGAGAAGCTTGTTTGAGCCCATAGATGGATTTCTTTAGCTTGCATACTTTACCATCCTAAGCTATGAAGCCCTGGGGCTGCTCCATATAGATATCCTCCTCGAGGTATCCATTGAGGAAGGTTGTCTTGACGTCCATCTGCCAGATGTCGTAGTCAAGAGATGCAGCTATAGCCAGCAGTGTCCTGATGGACTTAAGCATGGCCACAGGAGAGAATGTCTCATCGTAGTCGATGCCTTCTCTCTGTGTGTAGCCCTTGGCTACGAGCCGTGCCTTGAAAGTCTCTACTTTCCCATCAGGTCCCCTCTTTCTCTTGAAGATCCATTTACACCCAATGGGTTTTACCCCTTTAGGTGGATCCTCTAGGGTCCATACACCATTCTTATGCATGGAGTTAATCTCTGACTTCATTGCCAGCATCCATCTATCCATGTCATGATCCGCAAGTGCTTCATCATATGAAGAAGGATCATTGTCAGTCTCACCTGACACATGGAATCCATACCTTTCAGGTGGTGCAACCACCCTCGAACTCCTTCGAAGAGGTATGGGTGTTTCATCTTCATTTATCTCTTCAGTTTCTGGTTCAGGAATCTCAGAATCCTCAGAGGATTCAATGAGCTCCTCTACTTCATTCATGTCTTGACCTTTAAGGAAATCATCCTCCAGAAATTTCACATCCCTAGAGACAAAAACCTTTTGGGTCTCAGGGTTATAAAGCTGGTATCCAATACCATCTTTAACATACCCAATGAAGTAGCACTCACGAGTGCGAGATTCTAGCTTACTTGCGTCCACGTTCTTTGCATGGACCAAGCATCCCCAAACCCTCAAGTGTTTAACACTAGGTTTGGTTCCATACCAGAGCTCATGAGGAGTCTTGGGTACAGATTTGCTAGGAATCTTGTTTAGGATATATATTGCAGTCTCTACTGCATATCCCCAGAAACTAAGAGGCAAATGTGCTTTGCTCATCATTGAACGGACCATGTCCATGATGGTCCTGTTGCGTCTTTTAGCAACACCATTAAGTTGGGGAGTTTCAGGAGGAGTGAGATTGGAGACAATTCCATTCTCTTTAAGGTATTCCTTGAATTCATCTGAGAGGTACTCACCACCTCGGTCAGACCGAATTCGTTTGATCTTCCTATCGGTTTGGTTCTCAACCAAAGCCTTAAACTCTTTGAACTTTTCAAAGGTTTCAGATTTATGACGTAGTAGGAAGATAAACCCGTATCGCGAATGGTCATCAATAAACGTCAAATAATATCGATATCCATTTCTAGTCGCGATATTGAAGGGACCACATACATCAGTATGTATTAGGTCAAGAATACCTTCACATCTCGTAACCTTGTTACGAAAAGGTGTTCTGGTCATTTTACCTCGAATGCAGTGTTCGCAGGTAGGTAAAGATTGAACCTGTAGAAAATCTAAAGGTCCATCCTTTATCAATCTATTGATCCTATCAACAGATAAATGACCAAGCCTGTGATGCCAAATCATGTTTGAATGATTTCCATCCTCCCTGGATCTCTTGGGGTTTCCATTATTAGTGGTAGTAACATTCATGACACATTCATTAATGCACAATTCATAGAGTCCACCAGAAGTCAAAATACCATCCGTAATATATTTATCATAACGGTTTATGATTAATTTATTACAGAAAATGAAGGAATATCCATTTCTAACTAACTTAGATACAGATATTAAATTCCTTCTGACTTCAGGTACATAAAGACACTCTTTAAGTACTAGGACTCGACCACTAGATAACGATAGTCTGCACGTCCCGATGGCGACTGCTGCAACACTTGCATCAGATCCCATCTAGATAACTATCTCCCCATGCTCCAGATTCCTAGTTTCCTGAAACAAATGCAACGAATTGCATACATGAACAGAAGCACCAGAATCTACAACCCAACTTCCTTCTCGTCCAACGAGAAAGCTAGTTTCAATGATGAAAGTAGGTTTCATACCTGCTGGGGCTTTACCTTTGTCAGTGGACTTCAGGTAATCTGGGCAGTTACGCCGCCAGTGCCCCGACTTCTTGCAGTGGTGACAGACATCGGTCTTCTTAGATGTCATTAACGTGGAAGCACTGGAAGATGAACCAACTCCTTGACTCTTCTTCTTTCTCTTCTGGGCCGGGCCCTTCCGAGAACCTTGCTTCCGACCGCGCTTTCCTTTCACTTGTGCAACCATTGCACTAGCAGATGGGCCGTCCTTCTTCATGACGTCTTCTGCAGACTTCAATGCAGCTAACAACCCAGCGTTTGTGAAATCAACTTTGCTCATGTGATATGACACGACAAAGTTGTTGAAAGACTTAGGGAGTGACAGGAGAATGAAATCAGCTTGCATATCAGAATCCATGTAAGCTCCCAAGGTTTCCAATTCAGAGAGGTACCCAAACACTTTGAGCACATGCTCTCTAACAGAGGTCCCTTCCTGCATCTTGCAGCGAATAAGCTCTTTCATCACATTGTAACGCTGTGTGCGGTTTACGTCACCGAACATTTCTTTCAGATTCAGCATGATTTCTTGGCAGTGGTTCATTTCCACATGCTGCTTCTGAAGCACATTGAATAATGAGCCAAGGATATAACATCTTGCCAAGTTATGATCTTCATCATATTTCTCATTAAAAGATTTATCTTCCGCAGTCAGAGGGTCTGCTATCTTGTCTTTGCTCAGCACATAAGAGATGCGCTCCGCAGATAGGATAAGATCCAAATTTCGGATCCAATCTGAATAATTTGGTCCGGTCAACTGGTTGACCTCTAGAAGCCTGCTAAGTGGGTTCATGGACTTCATTTTCTGAAATTAAGAATGCACTATATTAGAATATATAGATATTCATTTTAAGAGTAATTTGATTAAGGTATTTTAAATCAAATTTGTCTTGCTAGGTCAACTTTGAAAGATTATTCCCTAATTATCTTTCAAAATAAGAGATATACTTACCACTATATCTCAAGCAAGATCTGGGATCTTCTTTCCTATCTTTGTCACATCCCAATAATATGAGAACTTGCGACTCCGATAAAAAGAAGCGGGAACTCATTCCGCCTTTTACAAGTCCAACTTGCATTCCCAATTCGGTCTTTAACACCCGGGCCCACCACCCCTAAGGTGATGTTGACCCGTTGTTAATTGAACCAACCGTCAACATGATTAGAACTCGCTATGTGCAATCCAATATCGCCCCAATAATATGAGGACTCGATATTGGGGTCACTACGCATACGGCCTTACTCTTTCGAGAAGCAAAGAGCCCGATCCAGATGCGCTTGTATACAGGAGCTGTCACTTCGGACAAGCGTCTCCTACATACAATCCCTGGCGACGGAAACCCTTCGCCTTCACGGGAGACCATGGATGTCACTTATGTGATCATCCACCTCGTATTCAAATTTTGTAATTAATTATCGTGAATCATATTCACATAATTAATTCTTCCAAGGGAAATACACATCTATTCATAATAGAGTGTTTCATAGGATATAATTAATTTAATCACATTAAATCAATTATTAATCCTATTATCAATCAACAAACTTTGAATTTTACTTGAATAGTAGGTATAATCTCAAAGTACGTATTATTTCGAATTTTAATAATTAGAAATACACTTTGATTTCTCCGACATTATCCAATCCCTACCCGCTGTCATGGCCAGTACCGGCGAGAGTGGGACGGACCACATACGTTGCAACCCGCTACCCCAGCGATCTCCGACTAGACACCATATCCACCTCAGGAAAGGATAATGCCAGATAGATCATCATGTACTTTGAGATGCTCATCGGTCTTTCAACCGAAATTATACCATATAATATAGATCAAAACATTTTTGATTATATTATAAGGAGATTTGCTAAATAAATCCCCAAACCTATTCAAGCAAGAGGTTTTTCATGTAAAAGTTGTCCTACAACTATTGTAGGATGACCTAGGTTTTTGCATGAAAACAATGTTTGTTGATGATTTCAAAGTTAACCAATGATCAAGATCAACTATCTTATCATTATGGTTTAGGCAAGTGTCATTCAATGAAATAATTATTTCTTTAAATATTTCACAAATATTTATCACTAATTATTCCAGAAAATTAACAATTAATTTTCATCATGATAATTGAATGACATATCACAAGGTTCAAGATCAAAAATGTTAATTTCCAGCAGTGACCCCCAATCACTAAAATTAACTTATCTTGATCAATTTAAATCCAAAAATTGCAAACTCAGTTTCCAAAGATTGCCTATTTGATTTATTGAAGAACCCAAGTAATAATTCACGATTTCGAGGTGGATTAGAACCGCAATTATCTCATTAATCACGTTTAAATCCGCAGTTCCCGCAACAGTGAATATAGTCATATTCAAAAAGCCATATCTTGAGCAAATAAAGTCCAAATTTAGTAAACTCAAGTCCTATGGTTTCCTTGTTTAATGGGGAACAAAATCCAATTGAAAATTTCGTGTTTAAACATTTTAAACAGTACAGAAAAATTCAATTAGACAGAGGTGCGAAAATTGAAATGCGGTAAAAATTTCGCAACCCTTTCAAGAACCAAATCGTCTAAGGTCCATGGATCATATCCAAACCCTTATTCGGCCTATGGCTCTGATACCACTTGAAGGATATTGTGAATCCTTAAGCGCATCATGGAAGCGTGTCGATCGCATCGTATGCAATCGGAGCAACTAGTCATACTAGATGCTAGATGCAATGGAAATTAAAAAATTTAACTTTAAAGATGAAACCATATGATCACGAGAACACTTCTCGGATCGTTTCATCAAACCACAAAGTACAAGGAATACCTCTTGAAGCATGGTTGTGATCGCGAGATCCCAAAGTAGAGATCCTCCTATCTTAAGTCCGACCCACGGAGAATGCGCTTGCGGGCACGATGATGAGTCGCGTCCTTCCCGCAATCCTTTGACGAAGATCCAAGCGTCGAGGCGTAGCAAAATGATCTCCTTCCTAATACACAAAGTGGACGGCCACTTGAATATTAGGGAGACCCCACGAGAATGAGAGATAGAGAGAGAAGAGTTCTTCAACTCAAGAATGTTGTGTCTTAGAAAGGCTACCCTAGCCCTCCTTTTATACTAGTTTAGGATCCAATGGATCTCAATCCATGGGACACATGGATCCAAGGGCTATGCTTGGTCCATGCTAAATCAATGGCTATGATTGTTGTTGGTTAAAACCAACAACATTAATTTAAATTAAAAAAAATGTTGCAACATTATCAACATAATTTAATTTAACATTAACTAATTAAGAGATATTATGATAAATAAAATTTGAGTCAACCAACCACCCTCAAAAATAGGGGGCGTCACCCATGAACAATTCATGGGTGACGCCACCTATGCATGATGGTTATTTGGCTCCCTTTTATTTATCTTATTATTTCTTAATTAATCACAAAAAATATTCACCAAATTAATTCCAAATTAATTTGCGAATATTTCAATCATGCCATTGAATATTATGTGAATCATATTCACAACCTAAACTAATTAGTAAATTGCATTTCCAATTAATTAATGAATGTGAATCCAATCCACATTATTAATTAACAAATGCTATTTACATAAATTCTCTCTCTTATATATGTATATTATAAATCACATTTATAACACACATATATCATGGATAGTGTTATCCACATTCTCTTAATCCTCGATAATTAAATCCCATTTAATTATCTTAGATAATTATTTTCACAATATGAATCATATTCATATTTAAGCTTGATAATTAAATCTCATTTAATCATCAAGTCCTTGCTTGGATATTTCATCAAAAGAATTATTCTTGAAACCTTTTCATGAATAATGTGCTTTCTCCGCAGATACTTGGAGATAAGGACAGGGCGATTGTATTATTCCACGTATAGTGACTTGGATGTTGAGATCTCATCTCAAATCCAGATCTAACGGACCTCTCATAGATGCTTGATTAAATCAAGTCCGTATACTTAATCTTCTCATTGCATCTGAATCACATTCAGATCAATGTCCAACATTTGGACTAAGATCAAGTTACTTCTCTACTGAGAGGAGTCACTAAAATCCAGACCTGTTTCATCACTCCCTCGGACTGGAAGCGTCATGGTTATACAATCGTTTATGATCACATCACCCTCAGGTATTCCCAATACCTGCACAACCTGCATACTGGAAGACCAATGATCAACCTGAAGATGAAGATCTATTTTATACTGTCTTCTTCAGGGTTTGATCACCAAGTTTCTCAATCTTGGTCATTGGGATTTGGTATCGATCATATGCTTTCCCAAAGCATATATCATACCTTCAAATTCTTGTCATGCTTCCAAAGCACGACGACCATGCATGGAATTTGATCGGTCCCAATACCTCATGAGTGAGCTCATGTCTTCCGGTTCACAAGTGAACATGTATGATCCCTTTGAGAGATCATATTGCTCATATACCCTTATATGCACACCAGCTCGCCGGTGTATAGACCTTGGTTAGGACATCAACCTATTGGTCTGCCAAATGTACATACTTAGATATATAGCAATACATCTGTCTCCGGTCAGAGGATGCATGCCTATGCTGTGACAGCATTCAACATAGGACTTAAGTTATCTCGATCTCGTCAGGTCAACCCATTAACCTAACTAATCTGACACCTCCGAATCACAATTCCCATGCAGAGGACCTGCATCAAGAGGTCGGTCAGATATCAGCCTATGTGAGAAAGGATTGCCATCTCCTACTCAGGCTGGAGATCTCCACTTGACAATCATTTGACGGTGCTTGATGAGTCCTCTATCTAACTCTTTAGATATTCATCCAAACACCAGCCTCTATGATTCATTTAATGAATCAACAGTTATATGATCATCAAGCTGGCCATGGTACATAACCCTAATTGTACAGAGGGACCTCATAGTGCATTCATTCATATAATTTCAGAAAGGGAGTGAAACATCAATAACTTTTATTGATAAACTTTAAATATTACAATAACATTTATTGTAAGAATGGTTCGTCCAGGGCTCACAAGTCTAACACCTAGATCCCTACTCAGCCAAAGAAATAGAGGGAGGAAGCCAATAGGCGAAACCGATACTTCGGACCTCGCTCGCAACGGAATCACCCGTGAGCGTACAAGGTCCTACTCGGACGCAGCCGGTGAGACAGACACACCCGTGAAGGTGTGGCCTAAGCTTGGTACTTCAGACAAGGTCGGCGCTCACACAATAGTGAGTCACCAATGGCGACCAAGCCCTACTCGACTACGTACGATAGTAGCGCCAATACTTCGGAAATCCAGGCGATACACAAGGCAGCCACAAGTTGGGTTTTTGGCTCTAATCCTTACGAAGCGCTCACCTCACTTGGAAGGAGACCTTCCCATGCAACCTGAATACAAGTGAGGGTGTTACTCTCCCCAAGCAATGAATCCAATTACCGATTTTATTTTTGGTCAAGTTTTCTTAGCAGTCCCTTTTTTAATTTTTTTGGTGTTATCGCTTCTTTTGAGTAGATTCAAACAAGCGTCTAACGATTTTTGTATTTTCTTTGTCCTACTTTGTTCCAAAAACAGAGGGAGAATAGAGTCGGAAAAGCCGTGCAAGTCGACACCAAGGTGAAAATCTCACCTTTGTGCCTAAATGATGCATGCAAAGTAAGAAGACTTACAGTGAATCCCAGCTCTCTCCACGCGGGATGCAAAGCAGAATTTGTAAACCTAAGCTACATGGCGATATGCAAAGCGGAAAATCGTCCTAGAGTAGGCAACTGCTAGCGTGAAGAACCGCGAGTTAACCACTAGCTCTCAATCCTAGTGTACGGTCTAGGCTCACTCCTCCTCTGCTCAACACATTTGAGTTAGGAGAAAGCGCTTGTGTAGAGTGAGCTCGCGGCACGCGGATCGATAACTAATGATCAACTACTTAATTAGTCTAAGTCCAACAACGAACTATAGGAGCATGCAAAGATAATTAGTGTGTTTGGACCTATTCTAATCGAATCAAGCAGGACCTACAATCTAAGGGCTCATTCCACAAAAGAAAGGAAAAAGGAAAACAAAATCGGAAAATGACAAGCGAGAAAACTCGATAAAACCGCGGTGAGCCCCCGGGTGAACAAACACCCGGAAATTAGGCCCGGTAGTGTCCAAGAGTCCAAGTGTCCGAGTACCTGTATTATTACAAATTATCAAGTCACTCTCTCACAAAAATAAATGCAACTAAACTAATCACTCTCTCTCTCACTCCTCCTGCTCTCTCCTGTCGGCTTGACCTAAGAAGGCCGGCTCCGCTTCCCAAGGATGCTCCGGGTCACCTAAGCGATCCGCCTCGCTCTGCGGTCCCTCGCAAGAAGACAAGAGAAAAGTGGTCTGAACAGCTCAATCAAGATATATCAAAAATGCAAGAGATGGAAAATAAAGCTATGGTAGACAAGTCAAGCACAAGCAAACAAAATATGAACTACTCGTTGTTGCTCCCCGACAACGGCGCCATTTTATTTAGCCAAAATTCAAGGAGTCTAAAAGTGGTGTCTCACACAAGGTGGAGACAACCGTCGCTGTGACGACTCACAATAAATCCTGAACTAAAGTTAACAATTAACCCACACTAAAGATCAATAAATTAGAAATAATGTGGAGTTAAAATTTATTTTTAACTCTGCACAAATGATGTAAAGGGCAAGTATGCAGAGAATTCGAACACAGGGAGCAAACAGGGTAATTCAAACAAATGTGCACAAGTGAATGTGTGTGATGTGTCTACACTAAGCAAGCAATCAAAGGAATTTTTGTGGGTTTTTAATTTTTATTTTTTTATTTTAATTTAATTTTTAATTTTGTATTTTGATTTTTAATTTTCTGATTTTTATAATTTTATATTTTATATTTTGTTTTTAATTCTTTTTCAATATTGGAAAATAAGACAATGTAATATAAGGACAAGATAAAATATTTATAAAAGTGTGCAAAAATAACCTAAAATTCAGAAATAAAATGTTTTTGATATTTTTAGGATTTTTTACTGTTTTTGTGATTTTTGGGGATTTTTCAAGATGTTTTTAGTATTTTTAAATAGTGAAATAAAGCAAAACAGTGAGAAAGCTACTGGCTGAAGATAAAAGTGGAATTAAAAATATCAAATAGCCACAAAATTTGTCCACACTATTTTTCAAATAAAGATAATAAAATATAGAACAAACAGAAACTGAGTTTGTAAATTTAGGAGTTTTCTAGGATTTTCTATATTTTTTTGAAGTTTTTGAGTGTTTTTAAATTTTTAGTGTTTTTCTTTTGAGATTTTTAGTGATTTTTGGACTGACACTAAAATATGGTAAAATAGACAATAGGGAATTTTTTTGGAATTTTTAGAGGTATTTTACTATTTTTTTGATATTTTCTAAGCTAGACAATGAATAAAAACCATGTTTTTTATTTTTAATAAATATTAAAATAAAATAAAATCAAAAACTAAAAAAATGGCGTTAAAGTACACGCATCCAGAAGCTTAAGCCTATTTTTGTGGAATTTTTGGACTTAAAATGATAAGTTAAATAATTAGAGCAAGCATCCAATCATTAATAAGGCCTGGCAGGGGCATACATGCAATTTCCAAAACATCCAGGGGCTACTTGCAAAATTTCCACAAAATTTTACACTAAAAATTGCATTTACTGGACTAAGAACAAATTACAAAACCCGGCAGGGCCTTAATGCAAAATGTCTAAGCCAAGCACGTGCTATACGCGCGCCTGGCAGGGACCTAAGAGCAATATCCAAAAAGATCCGGGCCTTATATGCAAAAATCCCAAACTTTTTACACTACGCGACAACATTTTGGGACTAAACTGAAATAACTAAACCCCAGGGGGATCCTTGCAAAAAGCCCACCCCCTCACGTGCACAGGCACGTGAGGTGATGTGCTACAGGACCTGAACGTAAATAAACTAAAAGCGAGGGGTTTATATGCAAATAACCCAAAGTTTTTATACTACAGATGAAAGTTTAAATGCTAAAAAGTAAATACAAAAGGCGCGAGGGTTAATGTGTAAAATACCCTTGGTGCGTGATCCAACGGCGGATGGAGAGCCACTTAAACACGTGGCGCACGATGGACGGCCGATGACGCTTCGTGGATGTGCGGCTGAGATCAGATCTCCAAGGATGATCGACGGTCGAGACGTGGGGAGATCCAACGGCTGGTGTGCTATCTGGGCTCGCTCCAAGATCCAACGGCTGGGGAGGCGAGTGGAAGAACACGCCGGAGCTCCGACTGGGCGAAGTTCCCCGAGCTCCTCCGTCCAGCTCCGGCGACGTCGAGGCTTCAAAATGGACGTGGAGCGTCCTGAGGGTCTTCTCTTTCTCCTGGAGGCGTCAAAAGACCACGGCGACGGTCGTGGCACTCGCAGGCGGTCGGCGGAGCTGGAGGGCTCGGCTGAGCTCCGGCGAGCAACAAAATCGCACCCAGGCGCGAGTCAATGCACTTTGACCCTGCAAAATTGGTTAAGAGATCCAGGGCAAATTGCCTGGACCTTAGGTGGACAGAATCGAAGCGAAAGGCGAAGTGGCGATGGGTGGCCAGAGTTGCGCTCCGACGAGGGGGTATGATTTGGCGAAGGAGTTGACGAAACTCAAAATTTCTTGGGGGCTAATGTTCCTAAACCTATGGCTAAGCTAATGAGCAAGAAATAAAAGGGGAAAGGGGCCCTCAATGGCTGGAGCCAGAGGGAAGAAGATACCTCGACCGCCGAGGTTGCGGGAGGTGGCGGAGTCGTCCTCGACCTCGTTCGCCCTAGCTGAGAAGCACGCGGTGGAGCTGTCACCTCCAGCGAGGCTCAGAGCACCTGAGAGGCGGAGAGGGGTGGACCAAGGGGACTCAAAATTCAAATCAAACATGGGGGGTCATTATATTTGGTTTGACCCCTGACCAAAGTGCTCCAAAGATCAAGGTGCCTGGAACATCACGTTGATCCAAGGCCCGAGGTAATCACAGGGCGAGGTAGACCAATGATCGAGGTTTGGACTTGCAAAAGGAACCATCACGAAATGGTGCAAGGATTAGCCGCGAAAAGCCAAGAAAATGGCTCAAAATTTGACTTCTGACAGGGGTACAGGGGGTAGGGCGTCCAGTTGACCGAAGTCAACTGTTGACGCCTCCTGGTTGGTCTACGTGGACCAACCAGGAAAAACCCTGATAATTATTTTAAAAATTCAATTAAAAATAGAAAAAGGCCGAATTAAATAATGATTTTAAAATGAAAATTATTCGTTATTTTCTGTAGTATTTTATTATGATTTTTAATTTATTTTATGAAGTATATTTTTATAAGTTTGCTTTTTAACCCTATATAGGTATAATACCTATGTATTTAAGTATTTAATTTTTATTTTGTGTATTTTAATTTCATTATTTTTATTTATTATTTTATAAAATTATAAGATACTTTTGCATACTCAAATATATTTTTATTTAAATTTTCTGATATATTTTGCATATTTAATAAAATATAAGTATAAAAAGTATAGGTATACATATAGGTAGGGTACCTATATATTGTGTATATAAGTATTTTTATTTTAAATTTTATTTAGGTTTTTTTATTCCAATTTTAATGCACGTAATTATTATAAGTAATATTTACAACATTAAAAATATAAAAAATATAGAAATAATGAATAAATAATAAATTGAGTATTTTAATCTGTACAATGTACAATGTGGGTCCAAAACTCAACTTTCAAATCGTAGCTCCGCCAAATACGAAACCACCGCCATTAAATAGCTTATTTTCTTCTATATACAATTAAAGGTGAGTATGCTGCATTTGGAGTTGTCAGTTGTGAGATACGGGTCTGGGAAGTTGGGATTTTGGATTCTTATTCAGACCATAACTTTTTATCTGTACATTCTTCTTCTGTGAAATCAATTTTGTATTTTTCTTTGTAATATTATCTACAACTTTTATGTACAAAGTCTCTTTATTTGATGCACAAAAAGTGGAACCAAAAATAGGTCCCAAAATGAATAAAGAATGCATAGAATGTATAGGTATTTTATCTGTACTTCTGACCTTATCTCCCCCTACTTTATTCCTGGTCGACCTATTCATCAAGAAGCCTAGGTCTCGGGGTTTCGGGTCATAAAATATTTACAATATTTTATTCTTTTTCTTTTCTTTATTTATTCTATAATTTTGGCCTTAATTACATCATTTTATACACTATGTAGATGCACATGCATGAATGCTAAGATGATGATATTAATGCTATTTACAGGCATTTGCTAGGGTTTTTGGTGCCAAAATGATAGAATAAAGATGATGAAATGTGGATTCATCACCTGACACCAACTGCTCCTGAATATGGTGAACTTGGTAAACGGGAGCAGCAGGTGCAGTCACGGCCAATATCCTTATCTTAGATACCTTCTCAGTCAACTCCTCCATCTGTTTTGGAAGTTTAGAGACGCTACGATCTAACTCATCAATCCTCCTGTTGATCTTCTAGACTACTGTAAGCTTGTCCGCAAGGAGTCCCATGCCAGGGATCACGTCCTGAGAGAGATCGACTATAGCTGATTTTCCTCCTCCAAATGAGAGTGAATTGGTGGACGATGTATAGGCCCTGCTGGCCATCTGTGAGCGGCTGGTTTCGGCCATCTGCTCGAATACCTTCCAGACGGTATCCGATCCTCGTGATGTATAGCTGCCTCCACATGCAGCGCTTACTAAACCATGCTTCTCAGGGTTGGGACCAGTGAAGAACGACTGGACCAAGATATTGTCATCTAGTCCATGACAGGGACACTTCTGCAGGATGTCCTTGGATCGTTCCCATGCATCACAGAAGGCTTCTTGGGGTAATTGGAAAAAACTCGTAATGCGCATCCTCATCATGTTAGTCCTACTCAACGGGTAGAGCTTCTTCAGAAACATGTCCTTGAACTGGGCATAAGTGGTGACAGTAGTTCCCAAGTTCTTTGCCCAGTAGTCGACTTTTCCACCCAAGGCAAATTGAAGGGCTATGAGCCTAATATAATCATGGCTAATATTAGGATGTCTAAGGTTAGAGCAGACGAGATTGAAGTCCCTCAGGAATGAACATGGCTCCTCATAAGCATTCCCATCAAAGTGTGGTAGCAGGTTCAGAAAATGTGGCTTCAATTCAAACTTAACAGTCGGTTCGGCCGGACTCAAGTAGTTCCGAATTCTGTACTGTTTGGGATTATACGTCGCATCTATTGGTGGTTCGACCCCAACATTTAGATGTCCTAATTGAGCTCTGAGAAGTGCGTGTTGCTGCTAATATGCAGCTAATCTGGCTAGTACCATTCTCATCGGGTCTTCAGGGTGTTCTTCTTCCTCTTCTTTTTTCTTTTAAGGCATTTTTCTTGTATCTTCTTTAGGTCCTGAATCAGAAATGTAGTCTTGATTAGAAGAGGACTGAGTCATGAAGATATTCTCACCAAGGTGAAGGTCTTCCTCGGTGAGGTGGGAAGAGAGAAAGGGAATGGTTTGAGAGTAACCATCCCAAGAGTGGGTGATCCTGGGCTCAAGAGGGTCATGAGTCCAGGTTGGTCCAAGTTGTGATTGGACCTTTGAAGACGTACTTTTAGGAGGGTTCAATGAGAGATTCACAAAGTCCGAATAAATATCTCCCCAATTAGTCATCTTCGATGTCAAAAGAACTGATTAGAATACGATAGTCAATGAGACGCTAGTTCTACGGTGCACATAAATGTGTGGAGTAAACTCACACAATACAAACACAATTCAAACCCTCAATTTCACCAACTCAACACGTGATGACCATAAAGGTTCGGCCGAATTATCTGGTCAATTTTAGTTGGTGATAAATGCAATCTTGAAAAGATAAACGAGCTGTTAAGTTGTCGTATTTTCCTATAGACTGGTCCGGTTCTTACGACTTGTTGGACCTACTTTCAGCCAGTATAGGAGTAAGTACGGACCGTATAAATACGTTTATCCGTTCCTTGAGGACTAAGGCATCCTCTAAACCTCCCACTCTGCTAAGGAAATCCGGACCGTTTACCGGCTACCCGTAGATCCTCACTGAAAAGTAGCTAATCGCCTAAAAAGAAAGAACCAGTAGTATGTAAGAAATCCTGGCTTGGCTCTATCCTAGGGTCGTTTCTCTTCACTTGCAAGTAAATCAAACAATGAGGGCTTTATGCACCCGTGAACATGGGTTCTTTTTATTCCAATTTTTTAAATTGACCTGCGCAATTCATTCCCAATTTTAGAATTAGGTTATAATTTGAAATTTAATCTGAATACAAAAGCACGTCTACCATTCAGTCTCAATTTCCTTTTTGATCTTAAGTTGTAAAACAAGAGGGGAAACGGAAATCAGAATGCAAACGCAAAACGATAATGCATGCTTAGAAGAAGGTATACTTACAGTGAATCACAACACTCTCCATATGTTATGCAAAACTGAATTTGTAAATTTTACACTAAATGCATGCAGATCGAGAAAACCACACTTAAACAATATACTATTAGCGGAGAAGAATTGATTGAATTTGAGCTAAGTAGTAAGTGTCTATGTGTGTCTGATGAATACTCATTCATCACTCTTTATTCTTATATTTTAGCTACAAAAACCTTTGCAAATGCATGTATATAGTTGTAAATAGAAATAATTACCAAAAGCATGCATTGTGTAAAAACCTATAATTAGCATGTTTTTGTGCAAAAATAAAAGAATAAATATTAAAAAGAAAAAGAAGGAAATATTTAGAATAAATATTGAGCAACCTAACCCAAGGGAGGGCTCAGCATGGGCCTGACCGCATAAAAGCCAAAGTAGAGGGAGATAGGGGCTCATGTGTGTAAATATTTATGTAAATAAAATAAAAGTATTTTCCTCACAAAAATAGACTCAAATTGGCTTGTAAATACTTGTATATATCTCTAAATATAAAATCAAGATAAAAATATAAAAATGAAAAAGAAAACAAAAACATCATTCATATATATAGACCATCCATCCCCTATTTATTTAGCTTTGTAAATAAATAAAATTAATCTCTAAAAATTTGGTAAATATTCTATATTATCTAGTGTAAATAAATAAAAAAAATTAAAACAAAAACAAAATAAAAATTACAAAATTAAAAATCAAAACACTATTGTAAATATACCATGTATATAAATGTACATATTTATTTATTTCACCTATGTATAAAAATAATAAAAATAAAATAAAAATATCTTTTTATTCCTTATTTTATGATATAAATAAATAAAATATAAAATGGGAATAAAATTGTATAAAAATAACAAATTAAAAATCAAAATTAAAATCCTATATATTGTACATATACCTATATATAACCCTACTATGTACATACCTTATTTTTACTTTGAAAAATTAATTAAAAATCACTAAAAAAATAGAAAAAATTAAAAGAAAAATATTTCATGTTTTGACTTTTCCATAATTCGGCCATTTCTTATTTTTAATTGAATTTATAAATCTTTTACACGCGGCCTTCACCCATTGGCCCTGGGGATTGTTGACTGCCAGGTCAACTGCCCCCCCCAGGACCACTTCCCACGGGTTAGGTGCCCGACCGGACTTCCCCCTATTTTAGCGCCTAAACCCGATTCCCCCTCGCCTAAACCCCGGGTCCGATTTCTTCCTGATATATCCTACACCCTCGCCGGAGCCACCGCCTCGGGATCCGCACTCCAGAATGCCCTACCTGCACTCGTCTTCCCGGACCCTCCAACATATATAGCCCGAGCTCCGCCACCTTCATTCCTATCTTTGGCTCATTTACTTCGCTACCTGTGACCTCCACTGTGTTGGCGAGAGTGACAGCTTGCTCCAACAAGTGTTGCAACGAGGAGGGAGCGAGCGGCCCATTGATCCGGCGAGTATCACCGCCGTGCTCCGCCCAGAGCCGAAGCTCGAGCCTCGGAGGTCGGCGCTCCTCGAGGCAAGGACCAGGAGCTGCGCAATCTCGCCCCCAGTCGATTCGTCCATCTAGGTATACCCATTTCGCTTTCTTTTTCGCTAATTTTAGATTACCCCCAATCCGCTCCGCCGTCGTGTTTCGCCGATTCCGACCACCTCACAGTCCCGTTCGATCATCGGAATCCACCGTCACCTCCGCCTTCCTCCAGCGCACGTTCTCCATACTCCCATTCAACCCAGCTCGTACAGGAGCTGGGGTTCGAGCTCTTCCGTCCTCACCCTCGCCGGAGCTCGCCCACCTCGACCCTCCGACCATCTTCACCCCGCCTAACCGGGTCGAGGGACTTTGCCCTCAACCCGCGAGTCTTCTGGACCTATTTAGCAGGTATTACGAGGACCATCTGAGGTCCTCCTATTCGCGCCAGGAGACGTTCCTCCGCCGACCTCGCCGGAGCCCTTCAGGGCTCGGTCGGGTCATCGGAGACCCCCATCTGACGCGGAGGCCCACGCAGACCCTTCTCCGATCATCAGCGCCCCGCGAGGAGGCTCGGAGCGAGCGTACTGGGTCGGCGAAGTTCGCCGGCCACATGTTCTTCGAAGACCTCCAGCCACCGTCAGATCAGCCTCAGAGCTCCAGATCACATCCTGACCGTTAATTTGAGGAGTTGCAGCTAGCGTCCGATCAGTGGAGGACTGATCTCAGCCGTCGATCCAGCGAGGCTTCGTCCACTACGCACGAGGACCGTCCGATTTCCACGTGGAGAGCCCGCACCCGTTCGATCCGGCCAAGCAGTTCGAGGTCGAAGGCGCCACCTGATCCTCACCGTCAGATTCTCCACGTGGTGCCCATCCAGTCGTCTTCATTAATAAAGGGTAATTTACCCTTAGGCCCTCCTGTTTCTTTTATTTAGCGTTTAGTTTTGTAAATATTTAGTTTAGTTGTTTAGTTTTTGGTAAAATTGCATAGAGGACCATGCACTTTACTTTTCTTCGCATATATGCCCCTGTGTATGGTGTAGCACGTGCTTCGACACGTGTTTTTCTGGGCTTTTTGCATTAAATACCTTATAGTTCTGTGATGTTATGGAATCAATGAAAACTTTTGGATATTTGCACTTATACCCCTATGATTTACATGAAATTCGATGTGGTCAAAATTGGTGTCTCACACAAGGCCGAGACGACCGTCGCTGTGGCGACTCACAAGTGAATCTCGTATTTTAATCAACAATTAACCCACACTAAAGATCAATAAATTAGAAATAATGTGGAGTTAAAATTTATTTTTAACTCTGCACAAATGGTGTATAGTGACAAGTATGCAGAGAGTTCGAACACAGGGAGCAAGCAGGGTAATTCAAAAATGTGCACAAGTGAGTGTATATGTATCAAGTTTCTACACTAAGCAATCAAGCAAATAAATTTTTGTGGGTTTTTAATTTTTAAATTTTTTATATTTTAATTTAATTTTTAATTTTGTATTTTGATTTTTAATTTTCTGATTTTTATATTTTATATTATATATATATATTTTTTAAATTTTCAATATTGGAAAATAAAGACAATGTAATAAAAGACAAGGTAAAATATTTATAAAAATAAGCAAAAATAACCAAAAATTCAGAAATAAAATGTTTTTGATATTTTTAGGATTTTTTACTGTTTTTGTGATTTTGGGGGATTTTTCAAGGTATTTTTGGTATTTTTAATTACTGAAATAAGTCAAATCAGTGAAATAAGTGCTGGCTGTGAATAAAATGGGAATTAAAATTATCAAACAGCAACCAAAATTTTTCACACTATTTTTCAAATAAAGAGAACAAAAGATGGAACAAACAGAAACTGAGTTTGTGATTTTTGGATTTTTCTTTGATTTTATATATTTTTTTGAAGTTTTTGAGTGTTTTTAAATTTTTAGTGTTTTTCTTTTGAGATTTTTAGTGATTTTTGGACTGACACTAAAATATGATAAAATAGACACTAGGTAATTTTTTTTAGAATTTTTCGAAGTGTTTTAATATTTTTTGGCATTTTCTAAGCTAGACAGTAAATAAAAAGCATGTTTTTTATTTTTAATAAAAATAAAAATAAAATAAAATCAAAAACTAAAATTATAGCGTGGAAGAATAAGTTAACAGGAGCTAAACCCTAATTTTGTGGAATTTTTGGAGTTAAGATGATAGTTTAAATAATTAGAACAAGCATCCAAACAATAAACATGCCTGGCAGGGGTATTTATGCAATTTCTCAAACATCCAGGGGAAGACATACAATTTTTCCACAAATATTTGAACTGAATATTCAATTTATATCTCCAAAATTCAATTACAAATCCCGCCTGGGTGTCCTAGCAATTTTCCCACCAGGGCGCGTGACTTGCACGCGCCTGGCGAGGACTAAACTGTAATTTCTTAAAACCTGGGGGTTCACTTGCAATATTTCCAAAAATATAACACGTGATGTTAAAGTTTTGGTACTAAACCAAAATACAACAAAGACCGAGGGTACCCTTGCAAAATGCCCCACACCTCACGTGAACTGGTCACGTCAGGTGACGTGGCAGGGGACCTATATGCAAATACAAGAAGCTGAGGGGTCCTTGTGCAAATATTACAAAAACTTTACACTACAGAAGAAAGTTTTAAAACTAAAATATAAATACAAAAGGCGCGAGGGTGTAGATGCAAAATACCCTCGGTGCGTGATCCGACGGCGATGAAGAAGCCACTTAGACACGTGGCGCAATCTGAATGGTCGATGACGCTTCGACGATGGTCGGCTGAGATTAGATCGCTCGAAGTCGATCTGACGGTTGAGGCGTGACGCGATCCAACGGCGGAGATCAGAACTGGGGCAGCGGCTCGATCGAACGGTGGAAGAGCGAGGTGGAGGAACAGGGAAGAACGCCGGCGGGGCGATCTTCCCCGAGCTCGTTCTCGGAACTCCGGCGATGGACGGGCTCCAAAATCGAGCTGCGGACTCCTGTGAGGTCGAGGAAGATGCTGAGTGGCTCAAGGACGTCGGAGGTGATTCGGAGTGCTGGCGCGAAGGCAGCGGAGCTCGGAGCTCCAGGTAGCTCCGACGAACCAAGCAAAACGGCCCCCAGTGGCTTTGACTGCGCGTTGACCTGCAAAGAGGGGTGAAAGGGTCCAGGGCAAACTGCCTGGACCCCGCGGAGGCGAAATGGAGGTTGGATGTGGTCTGTGGATGGCGAAGAGATGTCGGCCGGAGGTGCGCTCCGGCGAGATGGGATGATCGAGCGATTAAGGCGATGGAACTCGGATTTTTTGGGGGTTTTTGATCCTTAAGCTAAGGGGAATAAAATGACGCAAAGAAATGCAAGGGAGATGGTCCTCGATGGCCGGAGCCAGAGGAAGAAGGTACCTCGACCGTCGGACTTGTGGGAGGTGTTGGAGGCTCCTCCGACTTCAAACGCCTTGGCTGAAGGGCTTGCGATGGAGCTGTCACCTCCAGGAAGCTCAAGAGCACGAAGGTGGCGCAGAAGGGTGGACCGAAGGGACTCAATTCGAAATGAAAAATGGGGGGTCGTTATATTTGGGTTGACCCCTGACCGAGATGCTCCAAACATCAAGGTGCAGCGAGCGCTACAGTGATCCATGGCCCGAGGTAATTACATAGCGGGCTAGATGGATGAACAAGGAAGAGAAATGCAGAAGGAATCGAGGCGAAACGGTGCAAGTCTCGGCGTAGAAAAATCCGCCAAAATCGGTCAAAACCAGGCCTGACAAGGGCTACAGAGGGTAGGGCGTCCAGTTGACCGAAGTCAACTGTTGACGCCTCCTGGTTGGTCCACGTGGACCAACCAGGAAAAACCCTGATAATTATTTTGAAAATTCAATTAAAAATAGAAAAAGGGCGAATTAATTAATGATTATAAAATAAAAAATATTCATTATTTTATGTAGTGTTTTATTATGATTTTTAATTTATTTTATGAAGTATATTTTTATAAGTTCGCTTTTTAACCCTATATAGGTATAATACCTATGTATTTAAGTATTTGATTTTTATTTTATGGATTTCAATTTTATTATTTGTATTTATTATTTTCTAAAATTATAAGATACTTTTATGTACACAAATATATTTTTATTTTATTTTTATGATTTATTTTGTATATTAAATAAAATATAAGAGTGTTTTGTATAGGTATATGTATAGGCAGTATACCTATGTATTCTTTATACAAGTATTTTTATTTTGTATTTTCTTTGCATTTTTATTCTAATTTTAATGCACATATATATTATAAGTAATATTTACATAATTATAAAAATACAAAAATACAAAAATAATGAATAAATAATAAATTGAATATTTTAATCAGTACATTTATACAATGTGGGTCCAAAACTCAACTTTCAAACCGTAGCTCCGCCAAATGCGAAACCACCACCATTAAATAGATTGTTTTATTCTATATACAATTAAAGGTGAGTATTCTGCATTTGGAGTTGTCAGTTGTGAGATACGGGTCTGGGAAGTTGGGATTCTGGATTTTTATTCAGACCATAACTTTTTATCTGTACATTTTTTTTCTGTGAAATCAATTTTTGTATTTTTATTTATAAAATTATCTACAACTTTCATGTACAAAGTTTCTTTATTTGATGTATAAAAAGTGGAACTAAAAATAAGTCCCAAAATGAATAAAGAATGAATTAATAATTATAGGTATTTTCTCTGTATTCCTGACCTTATCTCCCCCTACTTTATTCCTTGTTGACATATTCATCAAGATGCCTAGGTCTTGGGGGGTTTGGGTCATAAAATATTTACAATATTTTATTCTTTTTCTTTTCTTTATTTATTCTATAATTTTGGCTTTAATTACAGTATTTTATACACTAATATGATGCACATGCATGAATGCTAAGATGCTCTATTTAAGGGTATTTACAGGCATTTGCTAGGGTTTTTAGTGCCAAAATGATAGAATAAAGATGATGAAATGTTGATTCATCATCCCCCTATACTTTACCTTTGCTAGTCCCTAGCAAACACTTATGCAATAAGTGCAAAAAAAGAAACAGAAAGAAAAGAAAAAGAAGAACTTGGATTTAGTTCAATTATCAAACTTGTCTTCACAAAATCAAAGTTTGAAGCTTAAGTCGGACCTTTGGAATTTTAGTGCGGGTGCACCTTATTGAGAACCGAATTTGAAATCCAACGGTCCTTGAGAATCCCAAAACTCTGTCCAAGTCTCCTCAATAGCCAGCTCAGAACTACTTCAACTCATACGCAAACCCTTACGACTATGAATCTGACTCGTACAGTGTAAGTGACGGTGGCTTTCCCCAACTAGAATGATAAAGAAACTGACTTCTCAAGTACGACAACCCAATGATTCCCCAATCCAATGACTCCATCCTCGAGGAGCGGGGTATTCCCTTCTAAGTTCAAGTGGCAACCAGCTCAAGAGGAGGGGGTGAAGAGAAGAATGGACGGTAGCCAGTGTAGCTACCTATCCTGGGATGCAAGACCAGTGTAGTCAAGTCATCCTGCTGCAGGCTCACATATTTGACTTTGGAACTCAAGCTTGCTTATTGACTTTGTACATACTTGCAGGCTTTTTATTTTTGTATATGCCTGAATTTTTTTTTGAATACTATATACAGCAGCATTTACATAAGGAGTTTTTCCTCTTGAGCCAGTAGACTATCCCTCTTTTGAAGCTTTATCGCAACCCACAGCCTCCTGTCTTTAGACTTCCTAATCACTGGACGGGTTGGGGTGCACTTCCCTCCCTAGAGGAGGACAAATGTTTCCACTTGTGTGCGTCTCATACCGGCAAATCCAAT
Organism: Ottelia alismoides; assembly: GCA_037367405.1. Classification (NCBI taxonomy): domain Eukaryota; kingdom Viridiplantae; phylum Streptophyta; class Magnoliopsida; order Alismatales; family Hydrocharitaceae; genus Ottelia; species Ottelia alismoides. The sequence goes on from JAZKJV010000590.1 coordinate 492,352, forward strand.
CCCCTCACCACTCCAACTGAGTTGAGCCATGTGAAAGGTGCAGGTGTCCAAGTTAGGTCATTATCAACAAGAGTCGTGCGTGTACTCCGAAATACTCTACTTAGGCAGTCAAGAATCCATTGAACCAAGTCCCGTGATCCTCACAGAATTAAGTCAACTAGACCTGAAGTACCTCAAACCCAATTCCTATAAGGTTCCTGTTATTAGGTAGATTTTAAGGTCCAATCAAGCTCCAATCTTCAGATTTTACTTAGACTCGTTCATCTACCAAACTCAATCTGAAAAATGTGAATGCTATGCAATGCTATGCAGAAAAATATTTTTGTGATGCAATTTTTCCAGATTTTGAACTTTTTATGGACTTCTGAAAATATGATGAAGATGCATATGCAGATGCATGTTTTTTTGGTATTTTTCAAAAAGATTTTTCAAATGTTTTTGGATTTTAATTTTGCAAATGTTTTTGGGATTTTTGAAAAGGAAAATTTTGGCTGAAAACTAGGTTAAAAATATGTACACGGGAGTGCTTCTTATATTTACAAGAAGTGGATTTTAAGAATTTACAAGGGTAAGTGGTCAATTTTATACATATATACATAGTGGCTTTTGGTGAGATGTAAGTATTCCTCAAACTTATTTGAAAACAATTTTACACACAATTTTGAAAACTATAGTCCAAAATAATTTTTACAAACATTTTTGCAAACATGTACACACATTTAAAAATCATTTTGCAAAGGCTTTCAAAACAGTATATATAGATTTTTCACAATATTTTTGCAACCATTTTTCAAACCATTTGCAAATCATTTTTCAAATATTTTTATTTAACACAAAGAAAATAAATTTTACAAACCACACATTTTTACACGGGTTGAAAACATGTAACAAAATATTTTCAAAATAGTTTTCAATAAATGTTCACAAAGATTATCAAACTATTTTTCAAACATTTTGCAAAAAACATTTTCACCTGATTTATTTATCAGTAAACTCAAAAAGAATTTGATGAACAAAACACCTTTTTATTAAGGATTTTAATGAATTTTACAGAATAATTAGTCATATTATTAAGAAAATACGAAAGTACGAGTTATGGCTAAAGTATATACGTAGTATATACGACCCCCCTATACTTAGCTTGAGCTATGTCCTCATAGATCGGAGAGAAAAGAGAAGACATAACTAGTACTAAGTATAGGCAAGTCTAAAGAATGAATGAATCAATGAATGAGAAGTTGACCGTCCCCCTATACTTAGGATCAAATAATCCTAAGTATAACAGACTGTACACATCGCAGGGAGGGTCAAGGGTGGGAATGAACAGATCGTACTCGGGTTGTCTCCCCCTATACTTAGGGTAAGATATCCCTAAGTATAGACAAGAAGAGGAGACAATGGAGAGGATCGAAAAGAATAGAACAACTCGAGGTGCACACCCCCTTATACTTAGGACAAAGTACGTCCTAAGTATAGAGAACTGTCTACAAGGGCGACACCTTTTTGATAGATACAGAAAATAGAAAAGGAAAAGAAGAAAAGAAGAAAAGAAGAAAATAAATTAACAAAAGAAAATAAATTAACAGATGAAAGTGATATGAACAGATGGATCTGTACAGCGGAAGATGGAATTGATTACCATGTATGAGATGCAGATGATGAGAGTCAAAGGACACATCTCATACCAGAAGAATGGGGGCAACGTCAATGGTCGGCGGATCATGATCTAGATATAGCTTCAGGCGTTGACCATTGACGCGGAAGGTAGAGGAAGATGACGGTTCGGATATGTCGATGATGCCGTTGTCATGTACCTTCCTGACCACGTACGGACCTTTCCACTTGCTCTGCAACTTCCCTGGGAATAATTTCAGCCTGGAATCAAACAACCATACTCTCTGATCTGGCTCAAACTGTTTATGGCTGATATGTGAATCGTGCCATGTCTTCACTGTCTCTTTGTACTGTAGGCTGTTCGAAAAGGTTGTGTCTCTAAGTTCTTCCAGGGCTGCCAATTCTGCTCTTCTCTGGTCTTCTATACTCTCGGGATCCAAAAGTAACTCAGTGACTGCCCAAAAAGATTTGTGTTTGATCTCCACTGGCAAATGGCACGGCTTGCCATAGACGAGACGAAAGGGAGATGTCCCCAATGGATTCTTGAAAGAAGTCCGATAAGCCCACAAGACTGAGTCCAAAAGCTATGACCAATCCTTTCGGTCTGGGCGGACAACTTTCTGCAAGATAGTCTTTATCTCCCGATTCGATACTTCGGCAAGACCATTAGTCTGAGGGTGATACGGCGTGGCAACCCGATGGTCAATGCTGAACTCGTCTGCAAGGGCCCTGACTTTGTCATTGATGAAATGAGACCCCCCGTCTGAAATCAAGACTCTAGGTACCCCGAACCGTGAAATGATATTTTTCCTCAAGAACTTGCAAACGGTTTTAGCATCTGCGGCTCGGGCGGGGATGGCCTCAACCCATCGACTGACATAATCCACAGCGAGCAAAATATGCTCGAATCCCTGACTCTTAGGAAATGGGCCCATGAAATCAATCCCCCATGCATCAAAAACCTCACAAAAGTGAATGGGTTGCATGGGCATCATGTCTCTCTGTCCGCAGGTTCCCATTTTCTGACAGTCAATACATCTCTTCACGAACTCATCAGAGTCCTTGAAGAGAGTAGGCCACCATAGGCCGGATTGAAGCACCTTCTGTGCTGTTCTTTTTCCAGAATGATGTCCTCCTGCCTCAAGCTTGTGGCAGTATGTGAGGACGCTATGATGCTCTTCTTGAGGAATGCACCTCCTCCAGATACTGTCCCCTCCTTCATGATAAAGGACGGGATCCTCCCAATGGTAAAACTTGGCCTTCACCAGGAAGGTCTCAAGTTTCTGCCTGGGCCAACCTTGTGGAACCGTCTTGGCTACAAGATAGTTCACAATGTCAGCATACCACGGGAGCGAGGTGACAGCCAAGATCGCCTCATCTGGGAATGTCTCTGTGATAGGTGCGCTGGGCTCAGATTCCTCAAGATTCTCCAATCTGGAGAGATGATCCGCCACCACATTCTTGACTCCAGGCTTGTCCTTAATCTCAATATCAAATTCCTGGAGTAGAAGGATCCATCTGGTGAGACGTGCTTTGGCATCCTTCTTAGACATTAGGTACCGGATGGCGGTGTGATCAGTGTAGATGGTCACTCTAGATCTGAGAATGTAAGATCGATACTTATCAAGAGCAAAAACTACGGCCAGCATCTCTTTCTCAGTCACAGTGTAATTCCGCTGAGCGGCATCCAAAGTCCGGCTGGCGTAGTGAATGGCAAAAGGTAATCCATCCCTCCTCTGTCCAAGCACAGCCCCAACGGCAAAATCTGAAGCATCCGTCATGATCTCGAATGGGAGAGACCAATCGGGTGGCTGAAGGACAGGAGCTGAAACAACCATATTTTTGAGAGTTTCAAAAGATTCAAGACACTTATCATTGACAATAAACTCGGTGTCTTTCGTCAGCAAGTCAGTGAGCGGTCGGGCAATTCGACTGAAGTCCTGAATGAACCGTCAATAGAAACCGACATGCCCCAGAAAAGACCGTAACTGACGCAGGTTGGACGGCGGATTGAGTTTTCTGATGATATCCATCTTGGCCGGATCGACCTCCATTCCCCTGTTGGAGATGATATGACCAAGGACCGTCCCTTGAGTCATTATGAAATGACTCTTCTCCCAGGATAAGACAAGATTGACCTCAATGCAGCGCTTGAGCACACGGTCTAGGCAGTCAAGACAAGCGTCGAACCCGTCGCCATAGACCGAGAAGTCGTCCATGAAGACCTCTAAACAGTCACCCACCATGTCCGAGAAGATGTACAACATGCACCTTTGGAATGTCGCCGGAGCGTTACATAGACCAAAGGGCATCCGTCTGAAAGCATACGTCCCAAACGGACATGTGAATGTTGTTTTCTCCTGGTCTTCGGGCGCAATGGCCATTTGGTTGTATCCAGAGTACCCGTCAAGGAAACAATAATGACTCTTCCCAGCTAGCCGCTCGATAATCTGATCAATGAATGGTAGCGGGAAGTGATCCTTCTTGGTGGCCTCATTCAATCGTCTGTAGTCCACACAGACCCTCCAAGAAGTTGGTACTCTGGTAGCGATCTCCTCTCCAGACTCGTTGACAACTGTAGTGATACCCGTCTTCTTGGGTAGCACATGTAGCGGACTTACCCATATGGAGTCGGAGATGGGATAGATGAAATCGGCGCTCCACCACCTTGAAATTTCTTTCATGACTACGTCTCGAAGATTCGGGTTCAGCCGTCGTTGGAACTCACGCGACGGCTTAGCGTTATCCTCAAGATAAATGTGGTGAGAGCAAAGACTTGGGCTCAGCCCCTGGAGATCAGCTATACTCCATCCGATTGCCTTGCGGTTTCTTTCAAGAACCTCCATCAGACGAGATTGTTGTTCTCCAGTCAAATCTGCTGAGATAATGACTGGATACATTTCTGGCTCACCCGCAAGGAATCTGTATGTCATCGACTGCGGCAGAGGTTTTCGTTCTGGACAACTGGGAGGTGGCAGATCTGGCTTCTGATATGTCTGTGTAAATGCTACCAGGTCTGAATGGGAGAACTCTCGCTCTGCATGAATTTCTGACGAAGGGCGGCCTGCTGAATCATCTATAAACTGCACTGGCTCGCACTCTGTCATGGTTGTTGGCTCAGAAGGAATCAGACAAGGTAAATAATCATCAAAGTCATCCCAGTCAATGTCTGAATCCGAGGGATCAGAAGAAGATGAGCATGAATGAAAATCATCGGCACCAGTCATCACAACACTGTCAGCTTCAGATATATCCTCATCTAGGGATGTCTCTCCCGGCTCTCGACTGCCATGAGCTTGAGATATAGTGAATCTGTAGGCAAGGCGAGAGTCGGTGCTACGGGATCTTTCCAGTTGGATTCATCATTAGTCATCTCAAAATCACAAACCCGGTGGATGTCTAGCTCCTCCTCTGTCATTTGCTCGGCTTCGCTGGATTGCTCTGAGCATGCCAACTCTCTGGCTTTAGTCTCCTCGATCGTCTCTATTTGTATGGTTTCGCCCTCTATGCGAAAGCATACCTTCCCGCTATCATGGTCGGTCACTGCCTTGGCTGTGGCCAAGAATGGACGTCCGAGAATGATGGGGGCATCGGTTACCGACTCAGGGATCTCCATGTCCAACACAATGAAGTCCACGGGGAATTTCAGGCCCTGAATAGTAATGACCACGTCTTTCAATAACCCCTTCGGCCTCTTAGTTGACCTATCAGCAAACTGAAGGACTGTCCTGCTCCTAAGAAGAGGACCAAACTCGAATCGGTCGAGTAAGGCTGCCGGAAGAAGGTTAATTGAAGAGCCGATGTCTAATAGAGTATGATCAAACTGCTGCTCCTGAATCTCGCATCTGACATAGGGAGCTCCTACATCTGGTCTCTTGGCTGGCAGCTTGTTCTGGATGGTACAGCAAGTGGAATGAGTGAGCACATGAATCTGATCTCTGTGGTTCCTCCTCTTCCTACGGACGGTAGTCTTCTCTTTCAGGTTCTTCTTGAAGAGGGGGATGTGCTCAAGTGCTTCTTGTAGAGTCAGCTGAATATGGAATCTATCTATCATCTGATTGCTGAACTCTACCTGCTGATCTTTTTTAGGATTTTCTTTTTTATTCCCCTTCGCACGGCGGAGCGCCTCAGGGAAGGGGATGGTAGGGGCCTCCTCAGATGGAGGACTAGGAATCGGTCCCTGTGACTGTGAAGAAGGAGAATCCATACAATAATCATCATTCACCACATATGGATCCGCAATTTGAACAGAAACCTTTCCTTTATTCATATTTTTGTTTTCCTTTTTGTTCCCACAGTCCTTGGGTACAAAATGTGGCAACATCACAGATGGTGGCTCAACAAAAGTGGATGTGGTGGCCTCAGCACCACCACTAGCACCGGTCTTCGCGGCATCAGCACCGCGCTCTGGTTCATCATCCAAAATGGTGGCATCAGCACCACCATCTGCAACTGGTATCATGACGGCATCAGCACCGTTGTCCTGGACTCCATCATGGGTGGCATCAGCACCACCGTCTTCAACATCATCATTAGTGGCATCAGCACCGCTACTCTACTCTTCTGGCGCTCCTGATCCTGCCTCTGGTTGTCGCTCAGAAGAGGCGTCACCGGCTGGCATCCTACTGCTCCTAGTAGTCACAAAATCAGCATCATTCAAAGAATAAGACATATCATTCAAATGATCACTAGGAGAAGTATCCTCTGTAAACTCTATCTGCTTAGTGAAAACTCGGATTTTGCGAGGGTCAAAATAGTCCACACAAGGCGGGACTACAGTGTCGCTGAGCGACCGCTCACGAAACCCGCATTAATCAACAATTAACCCACAACAATTAAATCAAACAATGAATGTAAATGTGCGGAGTTAAAATTTATTATAACTCTACAACAAGATGTGTATAGTGCAAGTATTGTAGAGGTCGAACACAGGGAGCAGAAAGGCTAGATCGGGGCAAAAATGCTCAAAATATGTGTGTATGTGATCAAATGTCCACTACGCTATTTTTTGTGGGTTTTGAATTTTTATATTTTTTTATTTAATTTTTGATTTTATATTTTTTTGTATTTTGATTTTTAATTTACTGATTTTTATTTTCTTTTTATATTTTATATTTTTTAATTTTCTTTTCCAATATTGGAATAGATATACTATGTGATAAAAGGGAGAAAGAGATATTTACAAAAATAGATAAAAATGTTCAAAAATTAGTAAATAAAGTCTTTTTGGTCTTTTTATACTTTTTTACTGTTTTTGTGATTTTTGGGTATTTTTTAAAATGTTTTTGATATTTTTAAAGGGCTAAATAAAGAAAACAGTGAATAAAAGTTGCTGTCCGAAATTAAATTGAGGATGAAAAATAGTAAACAGTGTCAAAAATTCCTCAAGTTAATTTTCCATAAAAGAGAATAAAATAGAGAAACTACAGGAACTGAGTTTATATTTTTAGGATTTTTCTAGGATTTTTTAGATTTTTAGGAAGGTTTTTGGGCTTTTCTAATTTTTAGGAGATTTGTTTTGTATTTTTTAATGATTTTTGGACTGGAGTTAGAACACAATAAGATAAGCAAAATATATTTTTTTGGGAATTTTCTGATGTGTTTTTATATTTTTTTGGTATTTTATGACGCAAACAGTGCTGAAAATGAGTATTTTTTATTTTTAAAAATGGGAAAATGCCATAAAAATGCAAAATAAAAATATAGCGTGAAACTACAATGCAGCAGGAGCTTAACTTTATTTTTTGAGATTTTTTCGAATTTTTTAGATGCATGAAATAAATAGGGAAAGCATACAAAAATACAAGGCCTAACAAGGGTATGAATGAAAATAGAGCGAAGTTCTAGGGGAAAAGTGCAAATTATACAAAAGTATACAACTACAAATGAATGTTTTGAGTCCTAAATAAATATTACACAAAATGGCGGGGGAAATGGTGCAAAATACCCTCGCCCGGGCAGATCGGACGGTTGTTGTGATCTCTGGAGATCCTCGTGGATCGGACGGCGATGGGCAAGGGAGGAAGAACTGGGACGAACTCCGAGTCCGGCGAACTTCGAGCTCTTCCCCCTCGCACCCCCGACGGTGATTGGCGGCACAACGAGGTACAAAATACTCCTGGAGAGATGCTCTGGCAATCGGTTGCTTCAAAAAAACTCGGAGGTCACTTGAGCTCCTCCACCATGGCTAGGACGGGAAAGACCCCTAGGTGACTCGCCCGGTTGCAAAAACGACCCCAGAAGGGGTTCTTCGGCACCTGGACCTGCAAATAGAGCGCAAAGCAACAATAGGAAGTTCTAGGGCCAACAAAAGGGGAGGATGGTGGCGTGGAATGATGAAAGTGGCCGGAGTTCGTTGAACACCGGCTAGGTGTTTGAGGATGGGAACTAAGCTAGTGAATGAGTGAATCAACAAACTAAATATGCAAACTAAAAACTGAAACTAAGAGCTAATTAATCAGCGATAAAATGGAAAGAAAACGACCCTCGAAGGCGGGTTGCCTGAGATGGGGTACCTCACGGCCAAGCTTGGCCGGAGATGGGTGGAGACGCCTCCGCGCCGCTCCTCCTCTCCTCCTAACGGCGAGGTGAGGTTGCTGTCACCTTCCTCTAACCTCAGCACATGAAAGAAGGGAGGAAGAAGGGGGAAAAGGAGTTCAAACTCGAAATGGAGGAGAAGGGTCGTTTTTGAAGATGTGGCTCTGGAGGCACAAAGAACGAGGTGTCGCGCGCGAATCGATGGTCCAAAGACCCGTCCAAGCCTAGGGCGTGTAACCTCAATATATGGTGAACAAAAGTCAAGAAGGAAGAATTGCCAAATGGTGAAAGACGCGCTCTCCAAAATTCGGAGAAAACGCCAAAAAAACGCAGTCTGACAAGCTTCAGAACATTGGGCAGAGAGTGGGCGAGGAGGCATGAAGATCGAGGTTTATCGAGCAAATCTTCGATCTAAAGACCAAACCAAGTACTGGGCGTGTATCATGGTTATATGGGGAGAAAAAAGTGAAGAAGGACCCGAGGTCAAAATGTGAATGACGTGGCCTAGAAAAATAGAGAAAATGACCAAAAACGCAGCTGGCAGGCTGCAGGTGCAGACCAGGGAGTTGACCAGCGGGTCAACTTCCACCTGGTTGGTCCACGTGGACCAACCACAAAAATCCTTGGGAAAAACATTTGTAAATTCAATTAAAAATAGCAAATCAATTTATTAAATTATGGTTACAAAATAAAAAATGTTTATTATTTTATAAATTATTTTATTATGATTTTTATTTATTTTTATGAAACATATTTTTACAAGTTTGCATTTATACCCTTATAGGTATCTATATCTATGTAATTAAGTATTCTATTTTTATTTAGGTATTTTTAATATTATTATTTTTTGTTTATTATTTTATATAATTATAACATACTTTTATATATGTAAATCTATTTTTATTTTATTTTATTGATGTGTTTTGTATAATTAATAAAATATAAGTATAGTTTATACAGGTTTGTGTATAAGTAATGTATCTATGTATTTTATTTTTAAGTATTTTATTTTTATTTTTATTTAGGTTTTTATTCTTATTTTAATGTACATAATTATTATAAGTAATATTTACAACATTATAAAAATATAAGATTATAAAAATAATGAATAAATAATAAATTGAATATTTTAATCTGTACAATGTACAATGTGGGTCCAAAACTCAACTTTCAAACCGTAGCTCCGCCAAATGCGAAACCACCGCCATTAAATAGCTTATTTTCTTCTATATACAATTAAAGGTGAGTATGCTGCATTTGGAGTTTTCATTTGTGAGATATAGGTCTGGGAAGTTGAGATTCTGGAATTTTATTCAGACCATAACTTTTTATCTGTACATTGTTTTTCTGTGAAATCAATTTTTTATTTTTCTTTATTAAATTATCTACAACATTCATGTACAAAGTTTCTTTATTTGATGTATAAAAGGTGGAACCAAAAATAGGTCCCAAAATGAATAAAGAATGAATAAAATAAAAGGAATTTTATTGGTATTTTTGGCCCTTATCTCCCCCTACTTTATTCCTTGTCGACCTATTCATCAGGATGCCTAGGTCTCGGGGTTTCGGGTCATAAAATATTTACAATATTTTATTCTTTTTCTTTTCTTTTCTTTATTCTATAATTTTGGCTTTAAAAACCGCATTTTATACAGTATTTACATACATATACATGAATGCTAAAATGCATGAATTAAGCCTATTTACACGCATTTACTAGGGTTTTTAAGGCCAAAATGATAGAATAAAGATGGTGAAACGTGGATTCATCATCCCCCTATACTTGCCTTTGCTAGTCCCTAGCAAACACTTATGCAATAAGTGCAGAAAAAGAAAAATAAAGAAAAGAAAAAGAAGAAAGATGGATTTTATTTGATCATCAAACTTGTCTTCACAAAATCAAAGTTTGGAGCTAAGTCGGACCTTTGGAGATTTAGTGCGGGCGGAACCTTAATGAGAACTGAATTTGAAGTCCAACAGTCCCTGAGAATCCTAGAACTCTGCTCAAGTCTCCTCAATAGCCAGGTCAGAAATACTTCAACTCATACGCAAACCCTTATGACTATGAATCTGACTCGTACAGTGTAAGTGATGGTGGCTCTCCTCAACTAGAATGACAAAGAAACTGACTTCTCTAGTACGACAACCCAATGATTCCCCAATCCAATAACTCCATCCTCGAGGAGCGGGGTATTCCCTTCTAAGTTCAAGTGGCAACCAACTCAAGAGGAGGGGGTGAAGAGAAGAATGGACGGTAGCCAGTGTAGCTACCTATCCTTGGATGCAGAACCAGTGTAGTCAAGTCATCCAGCTGCAGGCTCACGTGATATGACTTTGGAACTCAAGCTTGCTTATTGACTTTACAACATATGTACATACTTTGCAGGCTTTTTATTTTTGTACATGCCTGAACTTTTTTTTTTCTCTTTTTTTTCTTTTCTTTTTTTTGAAATACTATTCACAGTAGCATTTACATAAGGAGTTTTTCCTCTTGGGCCAGTAGACTATCCCTCTTTTGAAGCTTTATTGCAACCCACAGCCTCCTGTCTTTAGACTTCCTAATCACTAGACGGGTTGGGGTGCACTTCCCTCGCTAGAGGAGGACAAGTGTTTCCACTTGTGTGCGTCTCATACCGGCAAATCCAATCCCCTCACCACTCCAACTGAGTTGAGCCATGTGAAAGGTGCAGGTGTCCAAGTTAGGTCATTATCAACAAGAGTCGTGCGTGTGCTCCGAAATACTCTACTTAGGCAGTCAAGAATCTATTGAACTAAGTCTCGTGATCCTCAAAGAATTAAGTCAACTAGACCTGAAGTACCTCAAACCCGATTCCTATAAGGTTCCTATTATTAGGTAGATTTTAAGGTCCAATCAAGCTCCAATCTCCGGATTTTACTTAGACTTGTTCAACTATCAAACTCAATTCGAAAAAAAATGCTCATGCTATGCAATGCAATGTAGAAAATATTTTTGTGATGCAATTTTCAAAGATTTTGAACTTTTTATGGATTTTTGAAAACATGATGATGATGCATATGCATTTTTTGTCTTTTTCAAAAAGAATTTTTCAAATGTTTTTGGATTTTAATTTTGCAAATGTTTTTGGGAATTTTGAAAAGAAAAAGTTTTGGCTAAAAATTAGGTGAAAAATATGTACACGGGAGTGCTTCTTATATTTACAAGAAGTGGATTTTAAGAAATTTACAGGGTAAGTGATCAATTTTATACATATAGATATATATCGTGGATTTTTGTGTGATGTGAATATTCCTCAAACTTATTTGAAAACAATTTACACACAATTTTTGAAAACTATAGTCCAAAATAATTTTTACAAACATTTTACACACATTTGAAAACATTTTGCAAAGGCTTTTCAAAACAGTATATATAGGTTTTTCAAATCATTTTTGCAACCATTTTTCAAACCATTTGCAAATCATTTTTCAAACATTTTATTTCACACAAAGAAAATAAGTTTTTACAAACCACACATTTTTACAAAGGTTGAAAATATGTAACAAAATATTTTCAAAATAGTTTTCAATAGATGTTCACAAAGATTTTCAAACTATTTTTCAAACATTTTGCAAAAAACATTTTCACCTGATTTATTAATCAGTAAAAACAAAAAAGAATTTGAGGAATAACCACATCTTTTTATTAAGGAATTTTAATGAATTTTAAAACATTTTTAAAGAATTATTAGCCATATTTATTAAGAAAATACGAAAGTACGAGTTATGGCTAAAGTATATACGTAGTATATACGACCCCCCTATACTTAGCTTGAGCTATGTCCTCATAGATCGGAGAGAAAAGAGAAGACATAACTCGTACTAAGTATAGGAAAATCTAAAGAATAAATGAATGAATCAATGAGAAGTTGACCGTCCCCCCTATACTTAGGATCAAATAATCCTAAGTATAGCAGACTGTACACAAAGCAGGGAGGGTCAAGGGTGGGAATGAACAGATCGTACTCAGATTGTCTCCCCCTATACTTAGGGTAAAATATCCCTAAGTATAGACAAGAAGAGGAGACAATGGAGAGGATCGAAATGAATGAAACAACTCGGGGTGCGCACCCCCCTATACTTAGGACAAAGTACATCCTAAGTATAGAAAACTGTCTACAAGGGCGGCACCTTTTTGATAGATGAAGAAGATAGAAAATGAAAAGAAGAAAAGAAGAAAAGAAGAAAAGAAGAAAAGAAGAAAGGAGATCTGAAGATAGAAGAATAGATCAGAGGATATACGCACCACTCCCCCTATACTTAGGGTAAAAGAAGCCCTAAGTATAGGCACAACAGGAGTGATGACACAGAACGATGAAAGAACACTCGGCTCGTCCACCCCCCTATACTTAGGACAAAGTACGTCCTAAGCTAGGCAAACACGAGAATGAGTGGATAAACAACACGGGAGAAGGACGAAGATGAACATAAGAGAATGTACAACATAGGTGGATGTACACATGATCAAGAAGGTAGAAAGCGAACCTTCTTGCGGGACCGCGGAGGAATAGATCTAGTGTGGTGCAGGTCGACATTGAGGTCCACAGTGGACGGAATCCGATCAGGGTCGACAGGGTGTAAGTCCTCAGGGGCCCTAGGGTGTGAAGGCACAGACGGATCAGTGAAAGAAGTGCGGCTAGGTCCGGCCTTGGGAGTCTCGCTGATATCAAAGTGGAATGGGACGAACTCATCATCATCGGAAGTAGTGTACTCGGAGTCGTCCTGCGAGGTGTTGTCCAGGTCAAAATCAAAAGGCACGAACTCATCGGTGGAAGTAGTCGGACTCTGGTCGTCCTCTATAATCTCAACCGGATCGTCTTTCTCATCAAAAGGTCCGAATTTCTGAAGAAAAGCAACTAAATCAAATTCGGCCTTAGTCTCATCAGTATCTACATGGGCAGGAGCGGACTCATCAGTGGAAGTAATCAGAGCATGTCCGTCCTGTATAGTTTCTAAATCTGCCCTCCGCTCAATGGTGTCAATCGTGTATATCCCGCGGATGTCATCAACATATCGCCAATCACAGGAAGCGGAAACACCAAGGTCTATGCTTTCCGAGCTTTCCTCCTTAGAGAGGAATTCTCGGGTCTCATCATCGGTCATGAAGAAGGTCTCTCTGATATCCTCATATAGATCATAGCCCTCGGGGTCAGCCAAGATTGGTGAAGTCACATCAGGTACGGGTCTATGGTCAGCAGTGGGTGCGGTGATCAACGCTTCGCTCTCCTCAGCAGGACGGAAGCGAATCTCTCCTGATCCGTAATCAATAACGACCCTCGCAGAGGCGAGGAATGGTCGTCCCAGGATGATTGGAGATGGCTCCCCTGTGGAGGTCTCCATGGGCAATACGACAAAATCAACGTGATAGCTCATGCCCTGAATCGAGATGACGGCATTTTCAAGGATACCCTTCGGCCTCTTTATTGATCCATCAGCGAACTGTACGATCATCCTGGTTTTCTTGAGAGGCCCTAAGTGAAGAGACTGTACCAACGAGAAGGGTATGATGCTAATCGAAGCACCGCCGTCTAGGAGAGTGTGATCACATGTGTGGTCAGAGATGGTGCAGCTAATGAATGGTGTGGCAGTGTTCCTCTTCTTAGGAATGGGACGGTGTGTGATGGCGTGGGAAGTGGCCATGGTCAAGATGTGACGCTCAGATCTGCTCCTCCGCTTTCTCTTCTTGGGAAGAGGAGCAGATAAATCAGTCATGGCCTGCTGAAGTGGGGCACGGATAATCTTATGTATGGTGGCCACCACTTCGGGTTCAGTCAGCATTTTTTTGAATTTTTGGACTTCCTCCATATAAGGGAGGAAGTCAGAATCAGCATCTACACGAGGCATGCCAAGAGCAGTCTGTACAGCGGCATCCTCGAGGTCAAAGGTGGGACCGAGTGTGAATGCATGTGTGGTCAAAAAGTCTGGCAAGTGGGCGCTCTCCTCACAGTCCGACTCGATCGTGTGTCTTTCGAAATCTTTTTGTGTTTTTAAATTTTTCTCATTTTTTTGTATTTTGGGCGATTGCAAGCTCTCATGGAAATCCTCGAATGAACCCATATCATCAAATGGTGGAATATCATGGTCGCTCTTATTGGTATTAGTGAGGTGGTCAATCCTTTGTCTCATATGATCCATCATCTGGGTCAAGTGCTCAAGGGTGGACTGCATGAAAGGTGACTCCATCAGCTCAGTCTCGGGTGGATGTGAAGGTGGAGGCGGATAATACAGAGGTGGAGATAGAGGTGGGTGTGGGTAGAAATCCGAGTCCTGATACTGTGGCTGAGGCGGATATGTACAAAAGTAAGGAGCAAAGTCCTCCTGGAAAAGGGAGGTGGACCAGCTGGAGTGAGCGAATGATCCGCAACATCCGGATAAAATACGCTCCAGTTGGCCATCTCGAAAACAAAAGGAAAATGATCGGGAGAGCACGACGGTCAAATCAAGAGAGTGGGGAAGAAGGCGCAAATGCGTGGGGATGATCTAGGACACACAAAAACAATCACAGATAAAATTTAAACAAGACAAACCCTCAATTCACCTACTCAACTCGGTGAAGACCACAAATGCGGTCTTTTTATCTTGTCTATTTTAGAGTTAGGTGAGAAGTCCGAAATTGCACAAACACTTAGGGGCTGAATATGGGATTTGGGCACTAACCTTAGTGTGTGCACGAGCAAGTAAAACGAAGACAATGAGGGGATTACTCGCCCCAAAACAAGATTTTCTTTTTGGTGAATTTTAGGGCCAAGTAATATTAGCAGTCCCAATTTTATGGATTATCACTTTTTTTGGATTTTTAGTGAGTAATGCACGAGCCTAATGAGGAGTCGATTCCTTTAAGCACCTAGGTGATCAAAATCAGAGGGAGAGTCGGAAAAGCAATGCAAGCGGCAAAAACGATGATGAATGCTAAAGCGTAAATGCTCACCTTGCCTCCAGCACTCTACATGCAAAGATGCTCAGCAGAATTGAAACCTATCTATATGCAAATGCAAAACCGATGAAATCGCCCTAAGTTCAGAAACTGCTATTAGCAGGAAGCACCACAAGTTGACCGCCAATCCTCAACCCTAGAGTCCGGTCTAGGCTCACCCCTCCTCTGCTCAACAAATTGAGGGTAGGAGAAAGCGCTTTGCGGGGAGAGCTCGCGGCGCGACAGATTGAAGGTGATGATAACTGTTTAAATTTGGCTAAGTCCAAATGCGACTATAGGTACATGCAATGTTGATTAAGATGTTTGGACCTAATTCTACGCAAGCAATCCTAAAACTAAGGGCTCAATCACACAAAAGAAATAAAATCGGAAAACAAAACAAAATAAAAAAAATGCGAAGAAAACCGTAAAAAGCCGCGGTGAGCCCCCAGGTGAACAGACACCTGGAAGTTAGGCCCGAGAGTCCTGAATGTCCGAGTACCTGTATTATTACAAATATAGGTTGCTCTCTCACTTAAATTACAAAAATAAATGCGGGAAATAAATTCTACAACTAAGGGTGGAGCTCGGTCTTCAAAAATCTCTAACCGTCTCCTCGGTGCTAGGCTGGCTGAGCCAGCTTCACGTGGGTGCGTAGGCGCCTAGGGTGGAGCGCCTCCCTCGTTCCACGGTTCCTCGCACAAAGTCAACACAAGAGAAGGTTAGACAGCCCAAGAGATATATCAAATATAAAGAAAATAAAATAGCGAAAAATAAAAGCCACGAAATAGACAATAAATCACAAACACAAACAAGACCCGAACTACGCGCTGTTGCTCCCCGGCAACGGCGCCATTTGAAAACTCGGATTTTGCGAGGGTCAAAATAGTCCACACAAGGCGGGACTACAGTGTCGCTGAGCGACCGCTCACGAAACCCGAATTAATCAACAATTAACCCACAACAATTAAATCAAACAATGAATGTAAATGTGCGGAGTTAAAATTTATTATAACTCTACAACAAGATGTGTATAGTGCAAGTATTGTAGAGGTCGAACACAGGGAGCAGAAAGGCTAGATCGGGGCAAAAATGCTCAAAATGTGTGTGTATGTGATCAAATGTCCACTACGCTATTTTTTGTGGGTTTTGAATTTTTATATTTTCTATTTAATTTTTAATTTTCTATTTTTGTATTTTGATTTTTTAATTTACTGATTTTTATTTTCTTTTTATATTTTATATTTTTTAATTTTCTTTTCCAATATTGGAATAGATATACTATGTGATAAAAGGGAGAAAGAGATATTTACAAAAATAGATAAAAATGTTCAAAAATTAGTAAATAAAGTCTTTTTGGTCTTCTTATACTTTTTTACTGTTTTTGTGATTTTTGGGTATTTTTCAAGATGTTTTTGATATTTTTAAAGGGCTAAATAAAGAAAACAGTGAATAAAAGTTGCTGTCCGAAATTAAATTGAGGATGAAAAATAGTAAACAGTGTCAAAAATTCCTCAAGTTAATTTTCCATAAAAGAGAATAAAATAGAGAAACTACAGGAACTAAGTTTATATTTTTAGGATTTTTCTAGGATTTGTTAGATTTTTAGGAAGGTTTTTGGGCTTTTCTAATTTTTAGGAGTTTTGTTTTGTATTTTTTAATGATTTTTGGACTGGAGTTAGAACACAATAAGATAAGCAAAATATATTTTTTTGGGAATTTTCTGATGTGTTTTTATATTTTTTTTTGTATTTTATGACGCAAACAGTGCTGAAAATGAGTATTTTTGATTTTTTAAAAATGGGAAAATGCCATAAAAATGCAAAATACAAATATGGCGTGAAACTACAATGCAGCATGAGCTTAACTCTATTTTTTGAGATTTTTTCGAATTTTCTAGATGCGTGAAATAAATAGGGAAAGCATACAAAACTACAAGGCCTAACAAGGGTATGAATGAAAATAGAGCGAAGTTCAAGGGGAAAAGTGCAAATTATACAAAAGTATACAACTACAAATGAATGCTTTGAGTCCTAAATAAATATTACACAAAATGGCGGGGGAAATGGTGCAAAATACCCTCGCCCGGGCAGATCGGATGGTTGTTGTGATCTCTGGAGATCCTCGTGGATCGGACGGCGATGGGCAAGGGAGGAAGAACTGGGACGAACTCCGAGTCCGGCGAACTTCGAGCTCTTCCCCCCTCGCACCCCCGACGGTGATTGGCGGCACGACGAGGTACAAAATACTCCTGGAGAGATTCTCTGGCAATCGGTTGCTTCAAAAAAAACTCGGAGGTCACTTGAGCTCCTCCACCATGGCTAGGACGGGAAAGACCCCTAGGTGACTCGCCCGGTTGCAAAAACGACCCCAGAAGGGGTTCTTCGGCACCTGGACCTGCAAATAGAGCGCAAAGCAACAGTAGGAAGTTCCAGGGCCAACAAAAAGGGGTGGATGGTGGCGTGGAATGATGAAAGTGGCCGGAGTTCGTTGAACACCGACTAGGTGTTTGAGGATGGGAACTAAGCTAGTGAATGAGTGAATCAACAAACTAAATATGCAAACTAAAAACTGAAACTAAGAGCTGATTAATCAGCGATAAAATGGAAAGAAAATGACCTCGAAGGCGGGTTGCCTGAGATGGGGTACCTCACGGCCAAGCTTGGCCGGAGATGGGTGGAGACGCCTCCGCGCCGCTCCTCCTCTCCTCCTAACGGCGAGGTGAGGTTGCTGTCACCTTCCTCTAACCTCAGCACATGAAAGAAGGGAGGAAGAAGGGGGAAAAGGAGTTCAAACTCGAAATGGAGGAGAAGGGTCGTTTTTGAAGATGTGGCTCTGGAGGCACAAAGAACGAGGTGTCGCGCGCGAATCGATGGTCCAAAGACCCGTCCAAGCCTAGGGTGTGTAACCTCAATATATGGTGAACAAAAGTCAAGAAGGAAGAATTGCCAAATGGTGAAAGACGCGCTCTCCAAAATTCGGAGAAAACGCCAAAAAAACGCAGTCTGACAAGCTTCAGAACATTGGGCAGAGAGTGGGCGAGGAGGCATGAAGATCGAGGTTTATCAAGCAAATCTTCGATCTAAAGACCAAACCAAGTACCGGGCGTGTATCATGGTTATATGGGGAGAAAAAGTGAAGAAGGACCCGAGGTCAAAATGTGAATGACGTGGCCTAGAAAAATAGGAGAAAATGACCAAAAAACGCAGCTGGCAGGCTGCAGGTGCAGACCAGGGAGTTGACCAGCGGGTCAACTTCCACCTGGTTGGTCCACGTGGACCAACCACAAAAATCCCTGGGAAAAACATTTGTAAATTCAATTAAAAATAGCAAATCAATTTATTAAATTATGGTTACAAAATAAAAAATGTTTATTATTTTATAAATTATTTTATTATGATTTTTATTTATTTTTATGAAACATATTTTTACAAGTTTGCATTTATACCCTTATAGGTATCTATATCTATGTATTTAAGTATTCTATTTTTATTTAGGTATTTTTAATATTATTATTTTTTGTTTATTATTTTATATAATTAAAACATACTTTTATACATGTAAATCTATTTTTATTTTATTTTATTGATGTGTTTTGTATAATTAATAAAATATAAGTATAGTTTATACAGGTTTGTGTATAAGTAATGTGTCTATGTATTTTATTTTTAAGTATTTTATTTTTATTTAGGTTTTTATTCTTATTTTAACGTACATAATTATTATAAGTAATATTTACAACATTATAAAAATATAAGATTATAAAAATAATGAATAAATAATAAATTGAATATTTTAATCTGTACAATGTACAATGTGGGTCCAAAACTCAACTTTCAAACCGTAGCTCCGCCAAATGCGAAACCACCGCCATTAAATAGCTTATTTTCTTCTATATACAATTAAAGGTGAGTATGCTGCATTTGGAGTTTTCATTTGTGAGATACGGGTCTGGGAAGTTGAGATTCTGGAATTTTATTCAGACCATAACTTTTTATCTGTACATTGTTTTTCTGTGAAATCAATTTTGTATTTTTCTTTATTAAATTATCTACAACTTTCATGTACAAAGTTTCTTTATTTGATGTATAAAAAGTGGAACCAAAAATAGGTCCCAAAATGAATAAAGAATGAATAAAATAAAAGGAATTTTATTGGTATTTTTGGCCCTTATCTCCCCCTACTTTATTCCTTGTCGACCTATTCATCAGGATGCCTAGGTCTCGGGGTTTCAGTTCATAAAATATTTACAATATTTTATTCTTTTTCTTTTCTTTTCTTTATTCTATAATTTTGGCTTTAAAAACCGCATTTTATACAGTATTTACATACATATACATGAATGCTAAAATGCATGAATTAAGCCTATTTACACGCATTTACTAGGGTTTTTAAGGCCAAAATGATAGAATAAAGATGGTGAAACGTGGATTCATCAGGAGGCTACAATTCTCGAGGGTTATTCAAATAATTGAAAGTCAATTAAAAGAAAAAGGGAATCTCAAATGCAAGCTATCGTGTTTTTTTTGTGTTTTTTTGTCTTTTTATTATTTTTTTAAAATTAGTTATTTCTTTTTTTTTCTGATTTTCAATTTTTTATTGATTTTCATTTTTGCAATTTTTTATTTTCGAAATAAGGAACGATATACACAAGGGAAGAAATACACACACCACACTCTTTTTGTATTTTTCGAAATAGTCTGAAATGCTCAGAAAAAGTTAGAGGAAATTTTTTGGGGTTTTAAAGGATTTGAAATGTTTTTGGGTTTTTTTTAGAATTTTTTGATGTTTTTGTATTTTTCTAAAAATCAAACAGGGGCAAAAATGACAAACAATGCACAGCCTAGGGTAATTTTCAACTTAAAAATATTATAACTGCCTAAAACTCTTGGAGACTATTTTTATGCTAAACTATAGACAATTATTTACAAACTAGAAGTGAAATCACGTTTTTTTGGATTTTTGTAGAATTTGCTGTGATTTTTCAAATATATTTGGTATTTTGTTTTTGGTTTTGAAAAGAATTAATGCACGAAAATTAGACAGGAATTAAAAGACAATAAAATAAAACTAATCTAAATTTTTTGGATTTTTTAGAGAAATAATCAAATTTTTATGAAATTTTGAATTTCAGGAAGAAAAAATAATATTGTTTTTGATTTTTTAATGATAACAAATGATAAAAAATACAATGAAAATTTTATGCTAGAAAGATACACACTTCAGGAGCATAGCAAGATTTTTTGGAAAATTTATTGACCAACAAAAACATTTATTTCACTAAAACGAGCACGCAAAATAATGTTTGGAAAGACAGGACTAGAGGGGAAGTATTCAATGTTTTTGCATCAAAAAATAACAAGAAAATAAAGGCAGGATGAGAAACGTAAATTACTCAATAAAATGTGTGCGTTGCCCATGCTAAGTGCTGGAAGCGGGGGTCTTTTTTCGCAATTTGTAAAATTTCCAGGGGTTTAGATGTACTTTCACCCAACTTGAATGGCAAGGGCTATTCTGCAATTTCTGAAACCTTTAGGAGTGATTTTGTAAATTTTCTAATATTTTTGTTTTAAACACCCCTTAGGGTTTCTTCTTTGTCCTTCGTTTCTTCAAAATCAAAGAGGCAAAAAGGGGAGTACGCCGTCATGTTATTCTCCAACGCTAAAGGGAAGCGACAGTGCTCCGCGGGGCAAGGTGGTCGCAGTTTGAGCTCGTAGGCGATCGACGCTAGTTCGTGCGACGACTGAGGGAGGAAGCTCACGGATGGGGCGACGGGTGGCAGATCGGCTGGTGCACAATTGCAGGAGGAGGGCGTTGACGAGCCGCAGGCGGTGGAGTGGAGGGACTGCAACGGGCTGATGGAGGAAGCTCACGGTTGGGGCGACGGGTGGCAGATTGGTGGCGCAGGTGCGATCGGCAGGACAGGCTCAGGAGATCGGGGCGACATCCACGATAGGAGAAGGTGGTTGGCGGACGAGCCTCAGGTGGTAGAACTCCGCGCGGACTTGTGGCGATGAGGAGCAGTGTGGGCTGATGGCTGGGCAGTGGTGTATACTCCTAGGCAGCGCACACACGTACTGTTTTAATTATATTGTTAGTTTTTTTTGTAAAATATAACTTAAATGAAAACTTTTTTATTTTTTAGAATAAAAACTGTAAATAACTTTTTTTTATTTTTTTTATTTTTTTATTTTATCTTGCAAAACAAATGTTAAAGAGAAAACTTTGTATTTTAGTATTATTATTATTTATAAACAAATGAGGACGTGAGCACGACGACTCGGTCCTGATTATTCAAAATGCGAAAAATCAAACGGAGATATGAGTGGATGCAGATCCTTGCGATGTGAATCGAATCTGTGTCTCCGACCATCGTACGCGGCCGGAGTTGGAAGATTGCATGAGGTAGAATAAGAACGCGAATTGATCAAGATGTGAAGGTGAAAAATTGGATCAGAGTTAGATCAAATTGTGATGGATTCTAAAATCTAGAGAAAAATGATAACGAGATAAAAATGCGATAAATAAAAAAAAGTTAACCTAGATTAAAAATAAGGGAAGAAAAATGTGGATCTCAACTTAGGAGCGGAAAAGACGTGATCGCCTCGACGAAGGCCGACTCGCTATCATCGGACGGCTCAGAGGCTAGACATCTCTCTGTGATAAGATAGATCTCAGAGAAAAGGCCCATCTCACCAAAGATTGATAAAGTTGAAATGAGGGAGAGAGAGCCATATTAATAGATAGAGAATGGAGTTTGATTTTTCTGAAATTTTGATTGAACATAAGAGATAAGAGAGAAAATTTGGAATGCGATAAAGTTAAAATTATTTACAAAAATTATTTTTTATTCTTTCATCACTTAATTAAATTGAATAAAAAATGTTAATTTTTTATTTTTTTGGTGGTTATTTAAAAGTAGCAACTATATACATATACTATATATATACGGTACATTATATACATAGTTAAATAACGAAATTAGTTTTTTTGTTTTAAAATTTTTATTTTTTTATATTTATTTTAAATAATTAGTAAAAATTTACAAATATTTACAAAGACAATATGTACAAATAAATGATGAAATTGCACAAACCACCCTAGAAAATTGACTTCTCAACTGTTACTCCGAAAATTATGAAATCACAGCCAGTTTGAAGATAATTTAATTTAGAATACAATGGAAGTGAGTTTCGTTCAATTTGAGTTCATATAGAGCCAAAATTGATCTTTCAATTATTGCTTAGTGGTTTTTTCCAAGTATGGCTGCTTTTATTCTGTACATGATTTGATTGTGCAATTATTTTTATTATTTAGGACACATTTTTATTTACAACTTTTATTTTGAACATTATTTTGATTCAGGTCAATTTATGTACAAATAAAATACTGTAAGTATACAAATATACACAACACACACATTGTTTTTGTATTTTTTTGATTAAGGATCCTATCTCCCCCTACTTTATTCCTGGTCGATCAGGTCAAGTCTTGACCTTCTCTCGAGGTTCGGGTTAGCCTGTATCTATTACATATATACAATCTTCTCTTTTTTCTTTATTTTTCCTTTCTTTCTTTATTTATTTTAGGTTAAAATGGTAATAAGTGTATAACATTTACACACAAATGCAAGTTGGTAAAAATATGGAGTTAGTATTATATACATGTGTTTTATAAGGGATTTTAAGCTAAAATAAATGAATAAAGATGATAAAATATAGATTCATCATCCCCCTATGATTTACCTTTGCTAGTCCCTTAGCAAACACTTATTTGAAAGAATAAGTGAATAAAAAGAAAAAGAAAGAAAAAATAAAGAAATTAGGACAATATTGAGTATTAAACTTATCTTCATAAAATTGTAGTATGGAGCTCTGTCAGACCTTTGGATTATTAGTGTGGCGGAACCTTAATGGGATCTGGGTTTAAAACCTAACAACCTCTAAGTTACATAAGACTCCTATTCAGGTCTCCTCAACAGTCAGGTCAGAACAAGTCCACATACAAAAATTCTTATGACTATGAATCTTTACTTGTATGGTGTAAGTGAAATATAGCTCCCCATCTCAAAAGTAGCAAAGAAACATCCTCCCTCAATAAGGTAACTCTAGTCCCCCGATCTAGCAACTCTTTCCTCAAGGAGCGGGGATATTCCCATCTAAGTTTAAGTACAACCAGCTCAAGAAGAGGAGATGGAGAAAAGAATGGATGATAACCAGTGTAGTTATGTATCCTTGGATGCATGACCAGTGTAGCCAAGTCATCCAACTACAAGATTACAAAAAATTAACTTTGAAGCTCTTATTAATTTTTTTATTCTTGTATATATATACTCTGATAGGCATTTTACTTTTCAATCAAACCTGTCCACTTTCGGAGAATCTGCATTTTTTCCTTTTTTTTGAAAGTATATACAAGGTGCAACATGTAGATAAGGA
This sequence comes from Ottelia alismoides, assembly GCA_037367405.1. Lineage (NCBI taxonomy): Eukaryota > Viridiplantae > Streptophyta > Magnoliopsida > Alismatales > Hydrocharitaceae > Ottelia > Ottelia alismoides. The sequence continues at coordinate 515,872 of JAZKJV010000590.1, forward strand.
GTTTTTCCTCTTGAGCTAGTAGACTACCCCTCTTTTGAAGCATTATTGCAACCCCACGACATCCTGTCTTTAGACCTCAATGCCACCAGACCAGGTTGAGATGCACTTCCCTCCCTAGAGGAAGACGAATGGTTCTGCCTAGATGTACTACCCTCGTATGCTACTCTAAGACAAAAGATTCTGCCTCCTCACTACCTCCTCCATGAAGAGCAACGTGTAGAGTGCTTGTCCAAGATAAGCCACGGTCTGAAAGAATCATGCATGTATTGTTAAGTGTTCTACTTAGAATAATCAAGATGACATGTGAACATAATCTTATGGACTCAAAGAATTAAGTCTCTAGGACCTGAAAAGTCTTAACTCTAGTTCTTATAAGGTCCCTTGAAATTAAGTGGATTAAGGCCCAACCAAGCTCAATTTGTCAACTTTATTCTTGACTTAGTTTAAATCTCAATCATATCCTAATGCACATGCAAATGCAAGAAATATTACAATGCAAAAAGAAAGCATTTTTTTGAAATAATTTTCTAATTTTGAACATTTTATGGGTTTTTGGAAAATAAAGGAAAAATGATGCACCTGTGAAAAGAGTTTTTTAAGCAACTTTTTATAGATTTTTGGTTTTGTAGTTTTTTTTCAAAAAAGGAAAAGGGTTAGTAAAATATATACAAGTATATAAAAGATTTTTTTGGGGTTTTTTTGTTGTTTTTTTTTGTTTTGTTATTTTTTTTGTTTTTTTTTGTTTTTTGAAAGGTAATCAAAGTTTATACACACACACATGGATTTTACGAATTTACATACATATATCCAAAAATAAAGATTAAATGTACGAGTTATGTCTAAAGTATATATACAATATATACAACACCCCCTATACTTAGCTTGAATTATGTCCTCATAGTGATCAAAGAGTGGAAAAGGAAGACATAACATGTGCTAAGTATAGAAAAGTGAAAAGAATCCTATGCTACAATGACTCAAAGAGAAAATGAAAAGAATAGAAGTCGGTGATCCCCCTATACTTAGGATCAAGTAATCCTAAGTATAGAAGACTGTAAAAAAAAGGGAAAACCAATGCAGAGAATGTACGGACTCAAAAATAAAAGAAAATGATATGAACAACATCACTCCCATACTTAGGGCAGAGTATCCCTATGTATAGGCAACAACAAGAGTGATGAAAAGGATGGATACAAACAACACAAATCATTTACGACCCTATACTTAGGGTAAAACACATCCTAAGTATAACATACACACACACACACAGAAAAGGGGTGAATGATAAAACAGAAGAAGAAAGAATGAAATGAAAAGATATACAAAAGGAATGAATTTGCAAAGGTCAAGAAGGTGGAAAGTGAACCTTCTTGCGGGACTGCTGAGGTATGGATCTGACAAGGTGTAGGTCAATATTGGGGTCATCATTAGACATGAACTGATCAGGATCGACCAAGAATGTATCCCCAACAGTCTCAGAGTGTGTAGGCAAGAATCGGTTAGTGGATGTAGTGTGGTCATGTCCTGCCTGGGAAGTCTCGCAAATATCAAAGTAAAAAGGCTCGAAATCATTATCAGAAAAAGTAAGATCAATTCTAGCCTGACGAGCCCCTACTGGATCATCATCTTTATCAAAAGGCCCAAATTCCTTTATAAAAGAAATCAAATAAAATTTGGCCTTATCAGTCTCATTTAATTAGGGTGAATAGGAACAAACTCAACAATAAAAGTAGTCAAATCATGTCCGTCCTGTCTAGTCTCAAAGTATGTCTTCCGCTCTAGGGTGTCTATTGTGTAAATCCCGCAGATGCCATCAATGCATCTCCACATACCAGAAGGGGAAACTCCAAGGTATATGCTTTCCGAGTCTTCCTCCTTGAAGAGGAATTCTTGGGTTTCATTAGCATCCAACATACAATAAGAATATTTGATATTATCATCAAGGTCATGGTCCTTGGGGTTGGCTAATGCGGGCACATTCTCATTGGGATGCAAGTCTCTGGTCAGTAGTGGGTCTAGTGATCAACACATTGCTCCCTACATCAGAACGGAAGCGAATCTTTCCAGATCCATTATCAATAATGGCTCTCGCAGAGGTGAGGAAAGGGCGTCCCAAGATTATTGGAGGGTGCTCCACAGGGGTGGAGGTCTCCATGGGCAACATGACAAAATTAGAAGTGAATTTCATGCCTTGAATAAGAACGTCATCGTTTTCAAGAATACCCTTCGGCCTCTTGATAGATCCATCTGCAAATTGAACTATCATCCTGGTTTTCTTGAGAGGCCCAAGATGAAGAGATTGCACCATAGAGAAGGGTATTATATTGATTGATGAACCGCCGTCAAAGAGAGTGTTATCACAAGAATAGTCAGATATGGAGCAACCCACAAGAGGTGTGGCAGTGTTCCCTTTCTTATAATGTGGACGGTGAGAGATGGCGTAGGCAGTGACCAAGGTCAAGATGTGACACTCAAATCTGCTCCTCCGTTTTCTCTTCTTGTGTGGAGGAGCAGATAAATGTGTCGTGGCCTGGTGAAGAGAGGCATTAATGATCTCATGAATGGTGGCCATCACTTCAGGTTCAATCAACATTTTTTTGAATTTTCGGACCTCCACCATGTAAGGGAGGAGATCAGAAGCAACATGTACATGAGGATTGCCAAGAGCAGTCTGTATAGTGGAATTCTCAGGGTCAAAGTTGGGACATGTGGTGAATGACTGTGTGGGAAAATGGTTTGGCATGGGTGCTCTCTCCTCACAAAATGAATCAACAATGTGTCTCCTGAAATTTTTTTGGATTTTTATAATTTTCTCATTTGTATTTTAGGTGATTGTAGGCTCTCGTGATTATCCTCAAGTGAATTCATATCCTCAAATAGTAGAGCAGCATTCTGGCTCATATTTATGTTAATTAGATTTGTAATCCTCGAATTCATATGCTCCATCATCTGGTTCAGGGTCTCAAGTGTAGAAATCATGAAAGGTGAATCCAAAATCCCAGGATCAGGTGAGTGGAATGAGGGTGGGTGACAATCAGAGTCCGATTCCTAAAACAACGGGTTAGGCGGATATGCAAAAAAATTAGGAGGAAAGTACTCCCGGAAAAAGGAAGGTGGATCCACTGGAGAGTACGGGGGATCCACGAAGATCGGATTAAAATAACTCCACTCGGCCATCTTCGCAACAAAAGACGGGGATCTGAAGAACACGATAGTCAAGTCAAAAGATATGGAGAAAAAAGCGCAAATGCACAAAAGGATCGGGTATGCACACAAGCAATCAAACAAAATACAAACCCCCAATTCACCAAATCAATGCAATGTGAAGACCATGAAGGTTCGATCAATTATCTTGTCAATTTTTAGAGTTTGGTGAGAATACAATCTATCAGAGCGGTTAGAGCGAGCTTCTAGGAACCCAATGCTCCCAGGAGTTTGTCCCAATTTCATAACTAGTTTTTTCCAACCAATATGGGTGCTGACCATTTACCGGCTACCCGATCTGCTCACTTTGCTAAGGAAATCCCAAACCGATTACCGGCTACCCGGTGAAGTCCTCGCTGGAGAACAATTAATCACAAGACAGTAGTATGAAGAGAGTTCGACCGTGTATCCTAGTGTGCGGGTCACTCTCTCGCTGCAGGTAAATCAAACAAGAAGTGGTTACTCTCCTTAAAATAATTATTTTTCCTTACATTTATTTTAGGGTCAAGTTTTCTTTAGCAGTCCTGAATTTTAGGCAGTTATCACTTGGTTTGAATATTTTCAATGAATTGCCTATCGAGTGTCCAATTTCCTTTTTAACTTATGTGAGTGAAAATAAGGAAGGAGATCGGAAATGCCAATGCACGATTAAACACAATGATGCATGCAGGGCTAGAGATGCGTACCTTGTCGCCAGCCCTCTACATGCAAGTGATCAATGCAGAATTAAAATACAAAAAAAAAACTAACTTATATGCAAATGCAAGTGAACCGTCCTAATCAATAGCTTCTATTAACGAACAAGAACATGTTAATTTGATTAAGTCCAACTACACTCTATTCTACAGGTACAAAAATTCTTGTTCAGTATGTTTGGACCTAATTAATTACCTGGCTCAAGCAAATTATTTAAAGCAATCAATAGGTAGCTCACGAAATCCGCGAGAAATAAAGAAAAATAAGCTGATGAAAACAAAACCAGTGAGGTCCCCCAAGTGCACTGGTACTTGGCGAAACAGACCCTACAACAAATGAATGTCCATCTACAAGGGTTTAAATGCTATAAAAAAATAATAAAAAAGGAATCTTTTTTGGTCTCCTTCAATTCTTCTTCTCCTCCTCTCATGCTATCCTGCGGCTCGGTGAAGAATCAAGCCGCCTCCGCATCGCTTGGGTGCTTGAACTCTCCTAGAATCGCCTCCTTCGCTCCACGGGCCCTTGAAAGAAAAAGAAAAGAGAGAATGTGTACGAAACACAATTATCAAATATGAGAAAAAAATGAAATAAAAACAGTGAATATGAATAATAGAAAATTGTGGCAAAACATAAACATATATGTACAAACAAGAATAGCAGGTCAAAAGAGAAACCTAACTACCCTCGCCGTGCCTTCTCGATAATGGCACCATTTTGTTGAGACGAGATTCTCGGGTTTAGGGATTCAAGATATGAAAACCAATGCGCGGTGGTCTTTGCAACCCAAATATCCTATAACAAACAAACAAATTTTTTTCTTTCTCAAGCTACAAAAATAATTACAAGAGAAGAATGAAGCAACATAAAATTTTGCTACTTATTTAACTGTATAGCAATATGATCGCACTCAGGGAGGCTAGAGTGCTCGAGGGTTATATAAATAATCGAAAGTCAATTAAAAGAAAAAGGGAATCTCAAATGCAAGCTATCTTGTTTTTTTGTGATTTTTTTGTCTTTTTATTATTTTTTTAATTTTTTATTTTTTTATTTTCTGATTTTCAAATTTTTATTGATTTTGATTTTTGCAATTTTTATTTTCAAAAATAAGGAATGATATACACAAGGGAAGAAATACACATACCACACTCTATGTATTTTTCAAAATAGTCAGAAATGCTAAGAAAAATTCAAAGATTTTTTTTGGGTTTTAAAGGATTTGAAATGATTTTGGGATTTTTTGTAGAATTTTTTGATATTTTTGTATTTTTCTAAAAATCAAACAGTGGTAAAAATGATAAACGATGCACAACTTAGAGTAATTTTCAACTTAAAAATATTTTAGTGCCCAAAACTCCTAGAGACTATTTTTATGCTAAACTATAGACAATTATCTATAAACAGGAAGTGAAATCATGATTTTTGGATTTTTGTAAAATTTACTGTGATTTTTCAAAGATTTTTGGTATTTTTCAATTTTTTGGATTTTGAAAAGAATCAATGCACGAAAATTGGATAGGAATTAAAAGACATTAAAATAAACTATATATATTTTTGGAATTTTTAGAGCAATATTCGATTTTTTATGACCTTTTGAATTTCAGGAAGAGAAAATGGCATTGTTTTTGATCTTTTAATGATAACAAATGAAAATAAAATGCAATGAAAATTTTATGCTAGAAAGATATATACTTCAGGAGCGTAACATGATTTTTGGAAAAATTATTGACTAACAAAAACATTTATTTCACTAAAAAGAAAATGGAAGATAATGTATGGAAAGACATGACTAGGAGGCAATTATTCAATGTTTTTGCATCAAAAAATCACAAGAAAATAAAAGCAGGATGAAAAACATAAATTACCCAATAAAATGTATGCATTGCATGTGCTAAGCGATGGAAATGGGGGTCTTTTTTTCACAATTTATCAAATCTCCAGGGGTGTAGATGTACTTTCACCCAACTTGAATGGCAAGGGCTATTATGCTATTTCTAAAACCTTTAGGAGTGATTTTGCAAATTTTCCAATATTTTTGTTTTGAATACCCCATAGGGTTTCTTCTCTATCCTTCACTTCTTCAAAACCAAAGAGGCAAAAAGGGGAGTGCGCTGCCCTGTTGTTCTCCAACGCTAAAGGGAAGCGGCGGTGCTTCGTGGGGCGAGGCGGTGGCGAACTGAGCTTGTGGACGATCAACATTGGTTCGTGGGACGGTTGAGGGAGGAAGCTCGCAGCTGGGGCGTGAGTGGCAGATTGGCTAGCATACGATTCCAGGAGGAGGGAGTCGATGAGCCGTAAGCGGTAGAGCAGAGGGATTGCAGTGGGATTATGGAGGAAGCTCACGGTTGGGGCGACATGTGGCAGATTGGTGGCGCAGGTGCGGTTAGCAGGACAAGCTCAGGAGATCGGGGCAGCGGTCGCAGCAGGAGCAAGCGACCGGCGGGCGAGCCTCAGGTGGTGGAACTCCACGCGGACTAGTGACGATGAGGAGCGGCGTGGGCTGATGGCTGGGAGGCAGTGGCTGCTCCCAAGCAACACACACACACACTGTCTTTATTATTTTTTTGTTTTTTTTGTAAAACAGAATTTAAATAAAAACTTATTTTTATTTTTGGAACAAAATCTATAAATAACTTTTTTTATTTTTTATTTTTTATTTTATCTTGCAAAATAAATGTTAGAGAAAAAACTTTGTATTTTTTATTATTTTTTATTTATAAACAAATGAGGATGCGAGGACAATGGCTCGGTCTCGATTATTCGAAATGCAAAAAATCAAATAGAGATGTGAGTGAGGTAGAATAAGAACGCGAATAGATCGAGATGTGAAGGTGAAAAATCAGACTAGAGTCAGATCAAATTGTGATGGATTCTAAAATCTAGAGGAAACAATGACGACAAAATAAAAATGTGAGAAATAAAACTAAGTTAACCTAGATTAAAAATAAGAGAAGAAAATGTGGATCTTACTTTAGGAGCAGAAAAGACCGTGATCACCTCGACAAAGGCTGACTCGCTATCACCGAACGACTCGGAGGCTAGGCACCTCTCTGCGACAAGATAGCTCTTGGATAAAAGGCTCCTCTCACCAAAGATTGATCAAGTTGAAATGAGGGAGAGAGAGCCATATTAATAGATAGAAGATGGAGTATGATTTTTTTTTGAAATTTTGAATGAAGATAAGAGATAAGAGAGAAAATTTGAAATGCGTTAAAGTTAAAATTATTTACAAAAATTATTTTTTTGTATTTTTGTCACTTAATTAAATTGAATAAAAAATGTTAATTTTTTATTTTTTGTGGTGGTTCTTTAAAAATAACAACTATATACATATACTATATACATATGGTACATTATATACATTGTTAAATAATGAAATTAGTTTTTTTATTTCAAAATTTTTATTTTTTATTTTTGTTTTGAATAACTAGTAAAAATTTAAAAATATTTACTAATACAATATGTATAAATAAATGATGAAATTGCACAAACCACCCTAGAAAACCGACTTTTCAACCGTTAATCTGAAAATTATGAAATCACAGCCAGTTTGAAGATAATTTAGTTTAGATTAAATGGAAGTAAGTTTTATTCAATTTGAGTTCATACGGAACCCGAATTGGTCTTTCAATTATCGCTTAGTGGTTTTTTTCCTAGTGTGGCTGCTTTTATTCTGTACATGATTTGATTATTCAATTATTTTTACTATTTAGGACACATTTTTATTTACAACTTTTGTTTTGAACATTATTTTGTTTCAGGTCAATTTATGTACAAATAAAATAATGTAAGTATACAAATATACACAACACACACATTGTTTTTGGATTTTTTTATTAATTATTCCTGATAGATCAGGTCAAGTCTTGACCTTCTCTCGAGGTTTGGGTTAGCTTGTATCTATTACATATATACAATCTTCTCTTTTTTTCTTTTCTTTATTTTTCCTTTCTTTCTTTCTTTATTTTAGGTTAAAATGGTAATAAGTGTACAACATTTACATACAAATGCAAGTTAGTAAAAATATGGAGTTAGTATTATATACATGTGTTTTAGAAGGGATTTTAAGCTAAAATAAATGAATAAAGACGATGAAATGCAGATTCATCAACATGCTCAAATCATGTGAAGAACAACTTTAATGTTTGATATATAATCTTCAATTTTGCACAGTATACACCTTATTTATTTCATGAACACAACAAAGAAAACCACTTAATGCATGATCTTTATTTACTATCTAGTTATATTACTTATACAATGAGATTACATTTATATTCATCACATAAATAGAACTTAAGATAATTACCTTTATAATCTAATAGCACATATTTATATTTACTATAATAAAAGAAATTAAAATGTCATTTTGAATATATGTATGAAGTGCAAAAGAGAAAGAGAACATTAAATCAAATCCAACATATTGGCTTGTTCAATTTGGCTCTACAATTATCCTTTACATTTTATCTTATAATGAAAAGGGGAGGATGTGTTGTGAAATTTGCCCATTTCACTTTCCATGAATGCATGTGAATACTCTCTCCTTAAATTCTCTCTCTTTACTTTTTTTGGAGCCTCACAGACATCCCTTTTCCCATGCACGTTAATACCCCACCCATCTTAACTTCTTTCTTTTTATTCCTTTTAGCAGGGGAACAACTCAAGCCACCTCTTCTCATGGCTCAAGGATTCGGGAAGGATCACAGATGTTTCGTAACCTCCCCAAAGAAGCCGCCCAAGGTCTCTATAATATAGGCTTGAAGAGGAGAAGACCGGGGGCTCTATCTCATATACAACATCTTATCCCTTTGGAGGCTCTCACATCCACCTTCTTCTTCTTCCTTGGTTCCATCTCCACCTTCATCGACACATCTGGGTTCTCGTGAACTTGGGTCTTGCTACCAACACTTCCACAACCATCCCGTGTGTGCGATCGTGCCCTCCAGCGGTCCTCTTTGTGTCCGGTCCACTGCTATCCCCATGTGAGCGACCAGGCTGTTCATCGCGCTCTCGCCCAGCCACCTAGGCCATAATCTCCTTGTGCACACACTCAGTATGCGCAACCCCGTGCACAGAACCTCCTCTACGCGAACTGCAGGTGCGACCCTCCAACCTCACACACCTCCTTGCATGCGTGACTCCCTCCTCAGCCCGCACATCCGTCTCCATCACCTTCTCCTCCACGCACCCCCGCACATGCGCACCAGCGCCTAGCATGAGTGCGCGACCTCTCCCACCCGTTTCCTCCCTGCACATGCAATTCACCAGTGCAATTAGCATGCACGTGATCAACCCACATCATCTCCACACACTCCGTCTCTGCTACAGTCTCCGCACCGCCACCATCTTGTGCTCCATCGTCACATCCGGTTCCGAGATTCTCTTCACGTTGCCATCATCTTGGGACTCCGTTGTTATCTAGAAAAGAATTCCTTCCACCTTCTCTCTTGCATTTTTTTACATTAGTTGATCTTGTTTAAGTTAAGTTTGATAGAACTTTTATTTTGTAATGTCTTTTGTTAACTCTAGTTTTTATTTAATACATGCAGTGTAATTCTCATATTTTATTATCCTATTTTGAAATATTGCAAGTGTCCCCTTATTTCTTCTATATTGATATACAATTCAACACCCACTTTCTTAATTAGTTACACTCATGCCTTCATATGTTTATCTTGAGTGTTAAGAAGCATTTCAACCATCTTAAAAGTAGTTTGCATTTCATTTCAAGTTTCCTTAGCATAATATCCTCTCATTTCCATGCACTAATATCCGAACTAAGTTTGGAAGAAAAAGTTAAGATCGCAAATTTGCTTGGTCCCTATGGATTCGATCCTCTACTTCCTTCTTACATTTTTATTTCAGGTTATCCTAGCTACAATTAAAGATTCTAGAAGATGGCTCTCAGAAAGAGGCTTCTCAGTCTTGGAATCAGACCAGAAGGCTCAGGTGCGGAGCCCTCTTGCTGACGAAACTACCGAGATTGCCTTTCCGCAGGCCCATCTCAGTCTAGTCCCATGGAATGGTTAGAGATGAATGAAGGCATGTGCAGAATTCAGAGCCTGTACTAAGCACCCCGTACTTTCCCTTGTAGTTACTAGAGGTCCTTCGGACCCCGAGAAATATGCGGACAATTCACCAGCTCTTTAGAGACTCCTGAAGCACCCTTTTTCGAGTTTTGTAATCCGATCATGCTCGTAGTTGTAATCTTTATTTAAAGTGACTGATTTTCGTTCGTACACAATGATAGCGATAAAATCATCATTTTAAACTGCATAAAATCACCGTTTCATTTTGGCGTCGTTGCCGAGGAACATGCAATATTTGCAATTTTTCTTCATTTTAACTTATTTTTGATATTCTAATCCGTGCACTTTTTTGTTTCAGGTACTTGGAATATGAAAAGAAAAAAAAGAAGATTCATTCATTTTTTTTATTTTCGTGAACTTGTAATTTTTTCTAAGTAGAAAATATTTTAAGTTAATTTCTCCCTCCTTCTCGAGTCGCTCTCCATCAACAGGACAAATATGGATATAACACTAGAAGTGTGGGTACTGTGAACATTCTCTTCATTTAAGCATTTTAAGTTTTAATTTTCTGTATTTGTTTGTGCTTCGAATTAAATAAAAAATAAAAAGATTTCTTGATTGCATCGTCTCCATGGTCTTCTCCCTCTGTGATAATCTAATTCAAAGACCACAAAAACTGTGTTTTGATCACATAAAAAGATAAACATGAAAGATCACCGCAGTGATCCGAGAGGAAACAAATAAATTTGAATGCATGTCTGATTGCACCGTGGTGATTGACACATATTCACATGCACATAGAATCCTAGGATAGAGACAAAAATCCTTGGTGTTAGACAGGATTATAGAGAGAAATGACTTCTTGACACGTCGGGCACATGTTCTTGAGGGAAGAATATATCATTGATCTGAGTACCCACTTTGGATCCCCTAGCTGGATGAGAACATCGATTTTCCACAATCTTCCACAAACACCTCTTGATCTAGGATCAATAATTTCCGAATAACATTTCTTATACAACTAAATAAAAAATTAAAAAGATAACAGTATTTGCGGTAATTTGTGTGGAGTTGGTTAATCAACAAATTATTTTGTGTTTGTGCTGTGTATGCCTGGTCATAGATCTCTGAAAAATCCACTACAACAACCGCTTGATTACAACCTATTTTACAGATCGAAAACCCGCCCATCCCATCCTAGCGAAAAAGCCGAATCTGGCATAGAGAATATGGGTGAGAAAATTATCTCAACCCAATGGACATCCTCCTATAGCAACTAGAATTATTGAGAGAAGAAAATGCTGTGATTCGACAAACCATTTCTCCATTGAACCGCTCACCACCTATCAGTACACATTACAATCCCACGACTGAAGATCTAGTCCACTGGATCCAAATTCCACATGAGGTAGGACACTTTGAGATAAAACATGCATCTATCTCGTTCATACCAAAATTCTATGGAAATGAGATTGAAGACCCTTTCCCACACATTCAAGACTTTTGATCCATATGTGATACAATGAGCATCCCCGAAGTAGAAAAGGAATACATTTACACAAAGGCCTTCAATTTGTCTCTGAAAGAATGAGCACTCCAATGGCTCAGAAATTATGGAACTCATCTCATCTCTTGGGATGCCTTAAGAGAGGCCTTCATCAAGAAATACTTCCCTATAGGAAAGACAAATGCCTTGAGACAAGCCATATCATCCTTCATTCAAAGGAACAAAGAACCTATTCACGAAGCATGGGAACACTTCAAGGAATTACTCAAGAAATGTCCTCATCATGCAATTCCCAAATGGAAACTAGTTCAATTATTCTATGAGGGCATAGACACATCATTCAAGAGTGTTATCGACGGCTCGTCTGATGGGAACTACATTAGACATGATGAACACTTTATGTGGACCTTATCTGAGAATATGGCAAACAATTATGTAAACATCTCCTCTATTGAACAATATAATGGGCACAAGAGACCTATCAATAGTCAATCACGAGAGCTCCACCAATGACTCATCCAAACAAAATCATGATAAATGGGAAACCCTATCCAAATAAATGGATCTCATGACCTAAGCCATAGGTAACCTGGTTCTGAATAAAGTTTCAAACAACATATGTGGGGTTACGTCGAACCCTAATGTTCATGACTTTTGCCATTTACCACTCTCTCATGACCAAGAATTGACTTCTGAGATTGTAAATTGGATACAAAGAAATCAATGAGGATCATTTTCTAACACCCAATATTCAGAATGGAGAGAACATCCCAATTGTAGGTGGCATAATAAACATAACAAATCCACTTTCAAAATCACTTACAACCCCAACAACCAACCACACCTCCAATGACTCAACCTCCCACAACCATGAACTTTGATGCATTAACTCAAGGTATACAACAGCTTGCTGCAACACAACAACATGCCAAACAAGCGCAACAATACGCCAACACTGAGAATGCTCGACAATTCGTCGAGATCATATCGTAAATTCCAGTGCTATCACCTTAAACTCTATCCAACCTCAATACCAACCGAGCCAATTCATCGAGATCTTTCCACACCCCACCACCTGCCGGGTCCTTCATTCCACCTCCTGGATTTTAAAACAAAAATCAAGGATCTTCTGCTACACCGCATAAGATCAACAATTTAACCCAAGGGACCACACACCAACATACTAGGAATCACGTGAGTTTCAAATCACCAACCCATTCCAACTAATCCACCAATGCCGTGCCCCTTCAAAATGGGAAAACCACATCTACTTACACCACACCACAAGCTATTGAGAATCAAATCAATAATGAAGAGGACATCGATAATGAAGAGGGACCAATTGAGATCTCTACCCTCCTCCTTCCTCCCTGACCACAACCATTCCCTTTCCTGAAGCTCTTCGCAAGAAAAATACCAGATCATCTACCATTGATCATGAGGTGGAGAAATTATTTTCAGATATTGTCATTGAGATTCCACTACTAAAGCCCTAGAAAAGTCCCAACTTTCTCCCGCTTTTTAAAGGAAAAATGCATACCGAAGAGGAAATTGAAAGGAAAGAATAAAAAGGATCATGAAGACATTAAAAAATATGTGCTACCTCGAGTAATAGCCAATGCAATTTCCCAATTCCTACCTACCAAGTAGAAACATCCAGGAGCACCTCTAGTAAAATGCACAATCGATGAGTTGACCGTCGAGCGCACACTGTTGGATAATGGTGCCTCAATTACCCTCCTCCCTACTGCTATTATGGAGCAGTTTGACTTAGGGAAACTGAAACCTATCTCAATGATTTTATAGATGGCTGACCATTATATGAAGGATGTAATAGTCATGGTTCAAGTACAATAATTCCCAGTGGATTTTGTTGTGATGGATATGGATCCAACCAATACACTAAGTGAAATACCCATCATACTTGAACGAATGTTCTTGTCCACTGCTAAGCCACACTTTGATTATGAGGATGGGAGCATAGAATTTAAAATCAATGGAAAGGCCGTTCCTGCTGATCTTGTCATACCCACTTCTGTTGATTCTAAGACTGAAGATTGTGGTTGTATAGAAAACTGTACTATACTCGACATACAAAATGATTTTGACCCTTGATGAGTCGCTTAGCACGTGTTTTAATTTGGGTACATTGTATTACGTGTACTTAGCGAGTCAATCAGAACCGAGAAAAGATCTCCGTGAAGAGGGCTCAGCTTTAATTTATATCTCGGGCAAGTCCGAAGTCGAACATAGGGAGGCAAAGGAACAACTTGAGGTCAATTCAAATCTTTAGATGTAGATTTCCAATGTAGATTTTTTTAATATTTTTTATGCAAAAACAAATGCAAATGCAAATGTGGATGAATCAAGATAGTAAGAAAACACACAACTAGGCCAAATTAATTTTAATGTCAAATATGTTCAATTCATCTAAATTATATTTTCTTAGGATCTTAATTTAGTGATGCATGAAAAACATATTTTTTAGAATTTTAGGGGTTAAAATGCAACACTTCAAAATGCAAACTATTTATGTGTTTTTTTCGCAAATTTTCTCACAAACAGTAAGCAAAAATCATGAAAAAATTACTGAAATGAAAACATGATGCAAGGAAGCTACAATAATTTTTTTGGAATTTTCTGATAAAATATGATTTTTTTATGGATTTTTTAGTGTAAACAGAGTGACTGCAAGTAATTAATTCCTAATAAATCTAGTTATCAAATTAGACAGAGGGCAAGTTATATCATATAGGTATTTTCATATGGAATCCAGGAGACTTGAAATTCTGTAGAAAGGATGTATGTGGATTTAATTAAAAATCAAATAGGAAAATCACTCCACAATTTATTTTAGGCATAAGACAACTCTATTTTGGATGAAATTTACACAGTAATTCAATCACATTTCATGGAATCAAATTTAATTTTTCAAGAATTTTTAGAGCAACCATTAGTTAGATATGAGTTTAAGAGCACAAATAGGTAAAATATACAGAATTTCAGTTAGATAATTTTAATTAATTACCCAAATATCAGAAAAATATAAATAAATATCCACGTGGTAGAGAGCTAGTTGCTCAACATCAAGACATTTTTCATTGAATAAAATGATTCAATACATGTGACCAAATTAATAGTCAAACACATGGTTGTCTATGCAAAATAGAATTAAAATTGACGATAGAAAACATGCACAGGGACTGAACTATAATTACAGAAACTTAAACATGTAAACTTGCAATTTTTACAAATAAAAAAATAATAAAGAAATGACCTCTTCTTCTTCCTGAATGCAAGCGAATCAGGAGCTGGGAGGGGGGGGGGGGGCGTTGCCCGCCGCACGCAGGTGCGCGATGTCGGCGAGGAGGCGGCCAACGACCGTGGAAGGCTAGGGCCGGCGCAGAGGGGATGTCGACGATGGAGGCGGTGGCACCGCAAGTCCATGGCGGAGGAGCACTGCAGCTCTGGCAGGAGGCGGTCGAAGTTGGGCTGCTGGCAAAGGACCACCGGTGGCTGCGCGATGGTGACTGGGGCACGAGCGGCTGGCAGTGGTCACGCCACTGAGGCGGGAGGCAGGCGAGCGGCGGCGTTGGGGGTTCCCACCGCTGCTGCTGTTTCTTTTTTTTAATTTTTTTTAATTTTTTTGAAATCTTTTTAATGCTATAATGAAAAAAATGTTTGTTTTTTTTAAATTTTTTCTTATTGAGAGAATAAAGAAGAATTGATAAGATGATGTTGGTAAGGATGATGGAGATATAAACAAATGAAGGAGTAGGGGTGGTGAATGTGATGTAATAAAAAAATGCAAAAATAAAAAGATGATAAAATGAGAAGAAAAATTACCTACGATGGAGACGATCACCTATGATGTGCTCACAAGAGCACGGTCTTCGCTCGAATCACCGACGAGTGATGAGCTCGAGCAGCGCGTGAAGGCGACTTCGATGTTGGCCAAAAAGCCAACGGATCTCACCGGAGAGAGGGCTGTCGTCGCTCCACCGCGGTTGCGTCGTTGTCACCGATTCAACTTTGGGAACTAGGATCTCCTCACATAAAGATGGATCAAGTGCAAATTGAGGAAGATGGGATGTATATAAAGAGAAGACATGAGAAGTTACTAAGGTGGTAGAGTTGAATGGGAGGTTGTATTATTAATGGAGTTAAATGAGAAGTTGTTAAAAAATGATGGAATGGTGGAGTTGAATGGTGGTTATTGTAGAGAATGGAAAATAAAGGAAAATAAAATAAAAAAGTAGGCTACTTTAGATACAATAAAATAAAAGAGAAGAAAATAAATAGTGGAGAATTTACAAAATAAGACAAACAACATGTATATTTTTTGTTTGCTTTTCTAATTTATATTTTTGGTCTTTTAAATAAGAGATATTTATAACAGAAAAATATAATAAAATACTAAAATCAAAATACAACACAATAATGATTTTTTTTATTTTTTAGTAATTAAGAAAGATAAACTAAAAAAATGAAGAAAGAATGAATATATACATAATATACAATGTACATCAAGGTCCCAAAACCCAACTTTTGCAAATGAGCTCTGACTTTAATGAAACCACTTCCATTGGATAGATATCTTTCTAACTTGAACTTTAAAAGTGTTTTGGTGAATTTGGAGTTCATACAGAGCGGAAATTTGGCCGGGAAGTTGGACTTTACGTATTTTTCTCCTTGAGATCTAGGAGTATTTATTTGAGGTGATATTTATTTTATATTTTTATATTTTTATATACATTTTTATGAACAAGATAGAGAACGAATTAGCCAAAAAGGTTTTGAAATGAAAATTTTAAAAATACATGAAGTTTTTGGCTATTTACAGGTGAAAAACTCCTTTATTTTTGTGGCTTTTTATTGTTAATTTATTTTGTACAATATAATCTAAGTTAATTTGTGTGTTTTATTTACAAGAGTCATTTTGTTAATTTATTGATTTTATATACATTTATTTGAGATTTTACTGAAGGATTTTGCTAAGATCAAGATATTGAGATGATGAACCGTGGATTCATCAACCCTATCTATCTTTCCAAAGACCCTCTAGAGGTTAGTCTGAACACCTCCCACTCTACTTATAAGGACATGTCTCATCAGATTGTTAAGGACCCATGGGCCAAGGGACAAGGTAGACAATTAACGTATTAGGGGGGTGTAGGCCTCCCAAAAGGTAACGGAGGCATGCAAAGGTTTCCTCAAGCCATATGGAGATTGCCCCTCGAGTGCAAAGGCAAAAGGGAGCTTGACTGCAAGACCTTGGGACGAAAGTCGGCCTCAGCTACGAGCACTATTGTTGAAAGCACCCTAATAGAAGGGCCTCAACAGAGAAAAGTGGAATTTTTTGAATTGGATTAAGCCTGGAATACACTAGATACTAAACATGCATTAAATTCAGCTCCGGTCATGCCCATGACGGAGCCACCATTTGAGACCATTTCATTGATGAACACATCAGAAGAAACTACCTCTTTTACCCTACCGACCCCCATTATCGAACTAAAACCTTTAACGTAAGATTTGAAATATGCTTTCCTTGATAATGATCACACTTTACCGGTCATCATTAATTCCAACCTAGAACACACTCAAGAAAGACAACTCATGGAAGTTTTGAAGAGATTCTCAAACTATTGGATGAAAAATAACTGATTTGAATGAAATAAGTCCGACATTCTACACCCATCACATTTACTTGGAAAATGATAGTAAACCCTATCGAGAAATGCAAAGACGATTGAATCCTAATATATGAGAGGTTGTAAAGAATGAAATATACAAGTGTACGAGTGCCAACATCATTTATCCAATGGTCGATAGTTCTTGGATCAGTCCTCTCCATGTCATTCCCAAGAAAGCTGGTTTAACAATTGTGAAAAATAAAAAAAGGAGAGCAAATACCTACTCGAGTGGCAACATCTTGGAGAGTATGCGTCCTTTATAGGAGACTCAATATGGATACATGTCAAGACCACTTCCCATTACCATTCATTGATCAAATCATTGAGCGACTAATCGAAAAAGAATTCTTTTGCTTTCTGGATGGATATTCCAGCTATAATCAAGTGTCCATAGCACCGGATGATCAAGATAAAACTACCTTCACCCGTCCTTTTAGGACTTATGCATTTTGAAGCATGCCTTTTGGATCGTGTAATGCCCCAGCCACTTTTCGAAAATATATGATGGGTATCTTTGCTAATATGATCGATGACTTCATGGAGTGTTTATGGACAACTTTTCAAATTTTGGAGACTCCTTTGAGGAAACACTTGGATTTTTAGATAGAGTATTGCAAAAATGAATTGAAGTGAACTTAATCTTATCTTGGGAAAAGTCACATTTCATGGTAAAATAAGGGATTGTGCTAGGTCACATTGTATCAAAGAAAGGGATGGAAGTGGATCCCTAAAAAATCGAGACCGTCACCCACTTGTGCCTGCCCATTAATATAAAATGAGTTCGGCCCTTTTTAGGTCACGTCAGTTTCTACCTACGCTTTATAAAGGATTTATCAAAACTTGCTCACCCACTCACCAAACTAATTGAGAAGGACCAAGATTTTACATTCACTGAGGAAGCATTTGAGTCCTTCACTATTCTGCGAAAAATCATGATTGAGGCACCAATATTACATCCCCCTGATTGGACCCTTGAATTTAAAATCATGTGTGATGCCTCAGATTATGCTATTGGGGCAGTTTTGGGGACAAAGGAAGGATGGAAGCCTTATGCCATCACTATGTCAGCAAGACCTGGATGATGCCCAAAGGAACTATATTGTGACTGAGAAAGAAGTGTTGGCTGTGGTGTTTTCACATGAAAAAGGTCGTTCTTACATCATAGGATCACACATCATAATTTACACAGACCGCTCTACTGTAATGTACCTTTTCACAAAGAAAGATGCTAAGCTTAAACTCATTAGCTGGGTATTGTTGCTTCAAGAATTTGACTTGGAAATTCGAGATAAAGATAGAGCAAAGAATGTCATTGCCGATCACTTATCAAGGCTTCCTTCGTCACCTTCACTAATCAACAACATGGTTCTGATTTCTGACACTTTCCTAGATGAGAGTATAATGTTAGTCTATCAACTTCCTCGGTATGCGGACATCGTCAATTACCTCATCACTTCCACAGTACCTGACGACTGACCGAGACATAAGAAATATAAAACCAAAGACCAAGCCTAATACTACCACTGGAATGACCATCTACTTTTCAAAGAGGAAACTGACTTGATATGGAGATGATGTATTCCTGAAGCAGAAGTCTCTAGTGTCATATCTCACTGCCACACCTATGGGTGTGGAGGACACCACTCGGGGAAGCGTACAACTGCTAAGGTGATACAATGTGTTTTTTATTGGCCTTTGCTATCTAAGGATGCCCACCATTTTTCTCAAGTCTGCCTTGCCTATCAAACAAATGGCACAATGAGTCATCGTAACATCATGCCCTCCAACTAGTTCACGTAGTCGAAAATTTTGACACTTGGGGCACAGATTTCATGGGACCTTTCACCACATCACATGGCTACCAACACATTCTTCTTGCCATTGACTATATATCCTGTTGGGTTTAACCAATTCCCACTTGCGCTGCTGATAGCACCACTGTTGTCAAGTTCCTGACCAACCTCTTTTCTCGATTTGGATTACCTAAGTAGTCATTAGTGATGGAGGAACCCATTTTCTGAATGCATCGATGAAAAAGCTACTTAAGAATAATGGAGTTGGATACTGTGTCTCGACCGCTTACCAAGACCAACGGAATGGGCGAGCTATCAAACTGAGAGATTAAAACCATACTCCAGAAAATTATCCGATCCGATCGTAAAGACTGGTCCCAACACTTGCCATCTGCTCCCTGGGGCCTACCGTACAACCTTTCGTACACCCTTAGGAATGAACCCGTACCTACTTGCCTATGGAAAACATGCCATTTACCTGTTGAGATCCACCATAAGTCACTCTGGGCGATAAAGAAATGTCATTTGGATTATGATGAGACTGGAAAAAGAAGATTTTTAGATTTGGCTGAATTAGAAGAATTACGATCACAGGACTATGATAACAACTTGATCTACAAGAAGAAAATCAAGATATTGCATGATGCCAATATTTTGAGGAAAACATTCTAGGAGAATAAAAAAGTGTGGCTATTTGATGCAAAATTGAAATTATTTCTAGGAAAGCTGAGATCAAAATGGAAAGGACCATACATTGTAACCCAAGTTTTTGAGAATTGATTAATAGAAATATGCAATCCAAAATCTAAAGCCACTTTCAGAATCAATGGTCAAACATTGAAACCTGTTGTTGAACCTCTAGTCCCATGCTTGTTGTTGAAATATATATTCTACATGAACAGTAAGAAGTACACATCGTCAAGTTGAGTCGTTAAATCATGCATTCTTGTGAGTCTCTCCTCACATGTATCTTTTTTTATTATTTCTCACATGTTTATCTTTATTGAATTGCATGGGGGGTACCCATCTATACTTCAAAAACAAACAAATAAAAATACTTTTTCACATTACTCACCCAATCTGTTGGTCCTCTTATTTATTGTCTTCACCTTGAGGACATGGTTTCTGATAAGCATGGGGGTGTCTGCATATTTTTCATGATCTACAAATGTCCATGCTTTTCAAAATTGCATATTTATCTTGAAAAGTACTTTCCAAAAATCAAATAAAAATTTGTAAAATTTTCCTCAAAATATTTGTCTAAAAATATAAATAAAAATCTGTTCAAAAACCACAAAAATATGACCTTACTTCCCAATTTTGTCCTATTATTGAGAAACAAATCTTCAATGCATAGATCATGGACTAAGGCTGATTTGACCCTAATTCACTTAATTCCATCAAGAATTTCACTAGGCATGTGTTTTAGTCTTCTTTAAGTCCATATGGAGTTTATTTTTAAGTTCCACTAACTCTACCGGTGAATGAACTTTTATATCTACCTAGATCACCTAAGAAACTAGTAGAACTCTTAAACTCTTCATTAGATATTAAGCAACTGCACATTCTACTTAGCTTGATTGAGTTTATTTTACGACATATAGTTACAATCTAGTTGAGGTGAGGAGTTGTCCTCTTGGTTGTGCCGATGTCTGAACCTTATCTATGGTTAATAAAGAAACTTGACTCAGGAGCAACATAATCTCTCTAGTCCAAGTGTGTTAGCAAATAAGCCTAGTATAGTGTCTAAGAAGTCAATATTCAAACGATACTACCTTGATGCCAAACCCAAAGCAAAAACACCATAAAAAGGTATATCACAATATAAAAGAATGCCAAATACCACCAATTATGCAAAAATGTGAAAAGCAATGCAATGAAAGAAGATCCACAAATAAACCTACTCCACCAACAAGCCATGGCAGCAGTCCAATGGATACCTAATTTCTTAAAAGAGGACAAAGAGGTCCAGGATTATGCTCTGTAGAAGAAAAAGAATGAGAGCAATGGACCAATGCTATCCACAGAAAACCCCAAAATTAAGTCACATTCTCCATATGAATTGCTACCTATTTTTTTGCTGACATACTTGGATGAAAAGAGACTGCCTGAATTCAGGTGAGGATTGAGACTATATGCGTAGGGAATCATTCGATACATTGATAGATTGTGCTGTTGTCTCATTCTCTTGACTCATGAAAGCTAAAACATCACAAACACTGTTTATATCCACTCAAGGTCAAAGATAATTCTTGTTGATTAGGGACGATCTGACTTTATTGACTTTCTGAAACCACTCGATTTTGTCAGAACTGATAGGCTGTTGAATCTACAAACTCAATTCAAGTCAATAATTTGAATAAATCTTTAATCCATGGGCCAACTCTACTGAAGTTTGTCTATTTATGTGTTTGGATATGAAAACTCAATACTTTATGGGTGTGTCTGCTGCAAACCCTCACACGTTCATCTTCAATATTTCCTTCCTCCTTCATTATGATTTATCTTATTTTTGCTCGAGACTAGCAAAATTTAAGTATGAGGGTATGATGATTACAAGA
The DNA here is from genome assembly GCA_037367405.1 of Ottelia alismoides. Classification (NCBI taxonomy): domain Eukaryota; kingdom Viridiplantae; phylum Streptophyta; class Magnoliopsida; order Alismatales; family Hydrocharitaceae; genus Ottelia; species Ottelia alismoides. The sequence goes on from JAZKJV010000590.1 coordinate 537,358, forward strand.
TATATTGATATAATATGCTCAAATTATGTGAAGAACATCCTTAATGTTTGATATATAATATCCAATTTCACATAATATGCATCTTATTTATTTCATGCACACAACAAAGAAAACCACTTAGTGCATGATATTTATTTACTATCTTGTTATATTACTTATACAATATACAATGAGATTACATTTATATTCATCACATAAATAGAACTTGAGATAATTACCTTTGTAATCTAATAACCCATATTTTTGTTTACTATATTGAAGGGGAGATATCCAAATCTCATTGTGAATATATATATATTTAGTGCAAAAGAGAGAGAGATAGAGAACATTAAATCAAATCCAACATATTGGCTTGTTCCATTTGATTCTAAAATTATCCTTTACATTTTATCTTAGAATGAAAAGGGGAGGAAGTGTTGTGAAATTTGCCCATTTCACTTTCCATGCATGCATGTGAATACTCTCACCTTAAATTCTATCTCTTTACTTTTTTTGGAGCCTCACAGACATCCCTTTTCCCGTTCACGTTAATTCCCTACCCATCTTAACTTCTCTCTCTCTCTCTCTCTTTATTCCTTTTTGCAGAGGAACAACTCACGCCGACCTCTTCTCATGACTCAAGGCTTCGGGAAGGCTCTTGGATGCTTTGTATCCTCCCCAAAGAATCCACCCAAGTTCTCTATAAAATAGGCTTGAAGAGGAGAAGACTGGGGGCTCTATTTGATATACAACATCTTCTCCCTTTGGAGGATCTCACATCCAACATCGTCTTCTTCCTTGATTCCATCTCCACCTTCATCAACGCATCTGGGTTCTCGTGAACTTAGGTCTTGCTGTCGACACTTTCGCAACCAACCCATGTGTGCGACCGTGCCATCCAATGTTCCTCTCCATGTCTGGTCTGCCACTATCCCCGTGTGCACGACCGGACCATTCACCATGCTCTTGCCCAACCACCTCAGCCATCATCTCCTCGCACACACACTCAACCTGAGCAACCCCACGCATGCAACCTCCTCCACACTAGCTGCAGCCTGCAGGTGTGACCCTCCAGCCTCACACACGTCCTTGCTTGCGCAACTCCCTCGTCAGCCTATGCTTCCGTCTCCATCACCTTCTCCTTCGTGCACTCCTGCACGTGAGCACCCATGCCTAGCGTGCACGCACTACCTCTCTAGCCTGCGTCCTCCTTGCGCATGCAATTCTCCTACACAACTGACATGCGTGCGATCAACCTAACGTCCTCTTCGTACACTCCGTCTCCACGACCGTCTCCGCACCGCTGCCATCTCATGCTTCGTCATCGTATCTGGTTCCGTGATTTTCTTCACACCATCGTCATCTCGTGACGCCGTTGTTATCTAGAGAAGAATTCTTTCCACCTTTTTATTTCTCTCTTGCATTTTGCCACATTAGTTCATCTTGTTTAATTTTAATTTAATAGAACTTTTATTTTGTAATGTCTTTTATTAACTCTAGTTTTTCTTTCATATATTAAATGCAATTCTCACATTTTATTATCCTATTTTGCAATGTTGCAAGTGTCCCCTTATTTCTTGTATATTAATTTACATTTCAACCCCCACTTTCTTAATTAGTTGCACTCATGCCTTCATATATTTATCTTGAGTTTCAGGAAGCATTCCAACCATCTTAAAAGTAGTTTGCATTATTTTCAAGTTTCTTTAACATAATATTCTCTCATTTACTTGCATTAAAATCTGAATCAAGTTTGGAAGCAAAAATAAGATCACAAATTTGCTTGGTCCCTGTGGATTCGATCCTCTACTTGCCGTTTGCATTTTTCTGTAATCTGAACACAAACCCTAATTCCAAGATGACCAGACTAAAATGCTGATATCTTCCACATACAGTGTCCGATTTAATCCTACTCACTTTTGAACTAACATACATTCAATTAGCTTTAAAACAACACCAAGTTCAAGTGTTTTGGAGCTCATATATGAAAGTTGGGTTTTGGGCCTCTTTTGTACATTATGTATTTTACCCAATTTAACCTATTATTTTATGTACAAATTTGACTCTTTTTATTTTATTTCTTTTTCATTTATTTTCTTTGACTGAAGTTTTATCAAAATGCGTAAAAATCCAAATCCAAAATAAAACCAAAATCAATGAAATTGACTGAGTCTGAGTGTTCACTAACTATCAGTACAAACGTCCTCTTTATCGTGCTTTATTTTATTTCTCTATTTTCTTAATTAATAAAAATCCAAAAAATTAGAGTAAATTGTCAATATTTACTTTGATTTTTTCGTACTTTGTCCGTATTTTTTTATCTTGTTTAAAAATGATAAAAATACAAAATTCAAAAATCAAGGTATTCTATATACATAGAATACCCAAAAATATCACTTTGTGAAAATGACTTTGTTTTAGTCCCTTAATAAAAGTTGTAAATCTCATCGAGATGAACAACTTTTGTGAAGAAAAGTTTGTGATCCAAGGCCATTTGCTATTTCTTCCGAATTTTCTGTCTTTTTAGTTTCTAAATTTTCTAGAGCTGACACGTGGCTACTCCTGGAGTCGCCACGTGTCACCCATTTTTGGTATTTATATATTTCATTTAATTTAACAAAAATATAAAAATATAAAATAAATTTTAAAAATCCACGTGGCATGACCTGGGCCACCCGATCTCGGCCGATCGGACGACCCCAGATCATCTTCCACCTTCGATCAATCTCTCCCCCTTTTTTAATTAGGGTGGGGGGTGCCGCCCACCGTGATTTCCGTCGCCGTACCTTCCATATGAGGTCATGCCACCATCCTATCCCTCCCCTCGATCTCGCGACAACCACCTCGTTCCAGATCACGCCACCATCGATCTCACTATCGACTGCATCCTCCCTTTCTATATACAACCGATCGTCAACATCCTCTTTCTAAATCACCACAACGTCGCCACCTCAATCATGTCAAATATTCGATTCATCACTGTCCATCATCGACCCCTTTCCATCTTAAGCCTTCTCCTCCATCCTATAAGAGCCTCACTGCCACCCTCCTTGAAGAATCATCCACCGATACACCTAGCAAGAGGAGCGACATCCAAACTGGAGATGGTGACAGCGTCTCCAATGAACTCCACCTCGAGCGTGGCACGATACAGTCATCCTGAGCGTCACAAGTCTTCCTCAAATCCTGCCCTTGCTCTAGTCTTCGCGCAATGGAGCTTGTGCCTGCAGGTACTTCCGCCTCTTCTCCACTCTTCTCATCTTCTTCGCCCTCTCTCCAAGAACCTCTACTCCAAAACACCTCCGCTCCTCTGCGTCAACTCCTACACTTGTTCGATTTGACGCTGTTGAACCACTACATCCATATCTCCGCTCCAGGATTCATCTCTACCACAACACCTTCTGCCGCTCATCTTCACCGAGCTCGAGGAGCAACGCCTCCGATATCCTGGGTGGATTCTCCACCTCCATGCTTCCGTCTCTCAAGCTCGATTTGTCCTGTACCGTACGTCGCCTTGCACTTCCTTCACCGACGACCTCGCCACGCCCCGTGCCTTCGCCTCCTCCATGGACTTCGTAACTGACCTCCTGATCACAGAGCAACCTTGCTGGAGGATCTCCGCCTAGATCAGATCACCGTCTACCCTCCAACCTCCTCCATCAAAGCTTCTACTTCGCTGGCTCTAGGAGGCCTCTTCCTCCTCGGCCACCTCACCGCAAGTGGGACACCTCCTCCGCCAGTTACCACCAGCTAGCAACAATCCTCTGCCTTCGCAAGTTCCGGCTCCCTCGACCATTGGAGATCCCTCCAAGAAACCACTCCTCCGCCACCAACCGTCGGGCTTGAGGCCCGAGGCCCCTGCTACGTGCGCGACATGTGCGTTGGGGTAACTTTCAGCCACACACCTTAGGGCCTGTTTGGTTGCAGGGTTGGGCAGGGTTGGGTTGAGCTGGGTTGGGCTGGGTGAATAGTAATCTGTGAGGAGGAAGTACCCTTGTGAATAGTAACCAGGGTTGGGCCAACCCTGCACAACCCTGCAACCAAATAGGCCCTTAGAGATTTCACATACCACACGAGGAACCCTCTCCCTTAGAGCTTTTGTATAACAATCCCTTCCAAGGGTCGGTAATTCTGCTTTTGCTTTAGCCAATTCATTGCATTTTCTATTTTAATTTATCATTGTAATTTTGCAAACCAAACCCTGACTTTTATCTACTATTTGAATTTCATTTTTTCATTATTTTATCATTAATAAATAATACATTGTTCTTCAATTAATTATCTACATTATGGCATGCTTGTGATATTTTTACACTTTGTTATTAATTATCCATAATTATTCTAGTGAAAATTTACATATTTTACCCAGTTTAAATTCAAAAAATCATATTAAATTAGTTATTGCTAAAAAATTGCTAAAAATACACAGAGAGTAGAATTAATTGTCTTTCACATTGTGCCAAAAATAATTACATTTGCATACATATTTTGTTCTATAAAAATCATTTTGTGAATTTCAATATTTAATTTTTCATACGTATTTAACTCCATCTTTTTAGGGTTTTGGATTTTCCAGGATAGTTCACTTATTGATATATCTTGGATAGTTTTATTTTCTAAAAATAAAGAGATTTAATATTTATTATTAATTAATTATTGTGATTTACACTATTTTCATATTTTAATTCACTAAATATTCATATTTCATCTGAAAATAAAAAAAATAGAGTGCATTTATTTCCTAATAATTAACATCTTGGCCAGTTTTATAGTTTTTTGGATATCGTTTGGTTGACATTAATTTTCTAGTCCTTAATATTGGCCAACATTTTCATTTGCATTCTAAAATTGAATTAAAAATACCAAAAATATTCCGCCTCAAAAACCGTACACAAAATTGATCAAAAATCACCTAGGTTGTTCCTTTGCCTCCTCGAGTTCGACCATAGTGGTTGCCCAGGACAAATAAATCGCTTCTATCAAATTGAATTAAATAATTAAGTTATTATTTTCTTGATTGATTCCGATTACCCACCTACAACGAATGAATAACGACGCTATTTTCACTTTTTTTTTCACAAATTAGCAGAGGATTTTTTAGACTCATAAGATGGCATCGTTGTCTGGAAGGCAAACAACTTAGGGTTTTTGTCCAAAAATAGATTTTCCAAATGTTCGAGTAGTGTAACCCCCGAGCCCCATCACTATTCATTTTCCATTTTCTTATTATTTTCATGTATTATTTTATTTTATTTTATTTTTCTGTTCAGCATTTATTTTCTTATTTTTATTTTTGATTATTTTTTTGTCACTCTCTTACACACACACACACACTCTCTCTCTCTTATTTTTTGTACGAGGTACCTAGCGTACATGGAACGATTTTCCTAGAAATCGACGCATCTTTATTGACTTTCGAAAAACTTTGTGAGAGAGTGTAGAGCCTAGGATTTTTTTCGGTATTATTTAAAAATTTTAATAATTACTCAATTAAAGAGGCCTCCGTTTGGATTCTCACGTGTGTAAGAAGACTTGAACTTTCTATGTGGTGTTTCGTGACCTGTTTCACTCTCCGAGGAGGATGGGTTCTGACTTGAGTAGCTCGCAGGTTAGACGTGCACTGGGGCTATTAGAGCTTTTATGATTTTTTTTCTGATTGTGCTCGTAGAACCTAAGAGTACACTACACTCTAATTGAGACACACCTTAGCTCATTCAACTTAATCAGAAATTTAACTCATTTCTTCTCGGTTAATAGAAATATCTGCTAGGTACGGTTTTGTCAACTTGCATATTAAGTAGAATAATTTTTAAATTCTTGTATTGCATCCCATATGGAGATTGCAAGGAATCATTGTAAGTCTTCTTACTAAGAATACATCATTGTTTTCCGCGTGCATCGGCTTTTCCAGAATTTCTCCCTCCTATTTTATCTCTTAAGATCTAAAAGAATTTGGGACTGGATGGTAGACGTGTATTTTTGCTCACCTAAATTTTCAATGATCACCTAATTAAAATTGGGGTGGCTAAACAAGACTGATTAAATTAATCCATAAAATTGAGATTTTTTGCAGGAGAACAACCCCATCCTTGTATTCATTTTTCTTTTTGCGAGATTGAGAGATACACACTAGGATAGAGCCAAGCTTCGAAATATTCATTCAGACTACTGATTCTAAAAATGACTTGCTACTTCTCAGTGAGGGAACTACGGTCTCCCTTAGCAGAGTGGGTGGTTAAAGACAATGTGATTGGCACCATCCTTAAGTAACACATGTAGTTGTTTTACAGTCCGTACTTATACCCATACTGGCTGAAAGTGGATGCAACTAGCCGTAGGAATTCAGGACAATATTTAGGAACATTTTCGGCACCTAAAAACTCAAAGGATTGCAAGATTGACTTTATCACCAATGAAAATTGATATGATAATTGGCCGGACTTTTGTGGCCTTCACTATATGAGTTGGTGAACCTAGGGTTTGGATTGTGTTTGTATTGCACATAGATTCATTTAATCATCAAGTACGCACACTTGTGCCTACATCATGAAGCGTAATCCTCTTCCAAACCATTTGAAATCAAGAATGGAGGATTGTGGTGAATTTTGTTCAGACTCCGCAATCTTTCACTGACCACAACAAACTTACTATTCTTAAGGGATCAGGAACACTCTTACTCCGAACCACCTTGGGTTCTTGGACACTCTTCCCTTGAATCCTCATCCTATAATCTTTTCTTCTTCTGTGAGGGAGGTCAGACCCAAACCGTATCCCTCTCTCCTCACCACATCGAGGAAGACTCTCACCTCGATGATTCCTATTCTAATTCTTTCCACTCTATTAATTCAAATCCTTTATATTATGATGGTGAAGAAGAAGAAGAGAACCTAAAAAAGATGCATCCCAAGAAAAGAGATCTGGAAGAAGAAGATAATAAAGACCCAATGGAAATAATATTAGCGAGATTGGCTACATCAGAACAACAACACATTTAGCTGAGGGAACAACTCAACCAGCTCAATGTGGGGGGTGAACCGCCAATGGAAGCAACATATAACCTTGGCCAATATAGAGTAAGAAACTATCTGCAGTCATTGGAGCTAGAAGTATATTATGAACTGAAGCCACCATTCTTGAACTAGCTTCCACAATTTCATAGAAATTTTGGTGAAGAACCATATGAATTATTACAGGATTTGGAACTAGTATGTTAAAACCTGAGACACCCCATGGTTATCCAGGACTGTATTCATCTCACTGCACTTCCATTGACCTTGAAGGACAAAGCAGACTACTGGGTGAAGCATCTAGGAGGACAACCATCATATATGATCAATTCAAGGATCGGTTCTTAAAGAAGTTCTACCCTTTGAGTAGGACTAATCAGATGAGGACACATATCACTAGCTTCTCTCAGATGCCTCATGAACCATTCTGTGAGGCATGTGATAGATTTAAATATTTGTCACAAAAATGTCCATGTCATACTTTGGATGACAATATCTTGGTCTAGTTACTCTATTCTAGTCTAGTTACAGGACTCAAGGTTTAGTTAGCGCTGCCTGTGGAGGCAACTATACAACACGAGGTGCGGATACCGTCTGGAAGGTATTCGAGCAAATGGCTGAAACAAGCCGCTCACAAATTGCCAATAGAGCGTATACCGACTCCCACAATTCATTCCAATCTAAAGGAGGGAAACATACTGTTGCTAAAATAACTGAGGATCTGACTCCGAACATGGGCATCATCGTTGACAAGCTAGTCGTAGTGGACCATATTCACAAGAGGATGAACGACATCGACAACATGATCTCCTAGTTTTCGAAGCAAGCTGACTGAGAAGGTATCCAAGATCGGGATACCTGGCACAACTGCATCCGTTGTTCCCATTTACCAAGTACATCAGGTCCAGGAACAACCAATGTCAGGGCCACCTCAATTATGGGTTTTGAACCAGTCCTATGCCCAATCACTCCAACAGTCGCCATCACCAACCGAGATCATCGAAGAAGTACTAGCTCTGGTGTTTGAGGTGAACGATATTTGGTACCCTCAAAATCTTGCCTAAAAGGGTAATTGATGAATCCATGATTATAACTCTTTATTCTTTATTTTAACTCTTTTTCTTGGAAAAACATCATGAAAATCCTTGTAAATACAATAACTTAGCAAATGGCATGCTTGTGTCAATGTTGCATACTTAGCATGCATCTTTGTGAAAAAATAAAAGAATAAAGGAAAAGAAAAAGAATGATGTATATAGAATAAATACGGAGTGATTCGAACCCCAAGAGATGTTCAAACCTTGACTTGATCGCAAAATAAAATAAGTCGAGAGAGATAGGGCTCACTTTGTATTGTATATATTTTGCCTTTATTTGTACATACCTATTTTTGACAAATAAAAATTAAAGAATTATTTTTACAACCTTGTACATATTACTAAAAATAATATAAAATAAAACAAAAATAAGAAATTTTAAATTTTAAAAAATAAAATCATTCTTCATTGTATGAAATACATGTATATACATCACATTCCATATTTATTATATATTTGTAAAAATAATACAAAAATTATTTTTTAATCCTAAAATTATTTTGTAAATAAATAATGCATAAAAAAGGGTATTAGTGTAAAAATAAATCAATAAAAAATAATGGTACATAATACATATGTTTACTATATCTGTATATAATACTATATACTGTATACACATTAATTTATTTTTTATAAAAATAATTAAAAATCACAGAAAAATACTTTGAAAAATAATAAACATTTTATTTTGAATTCATTTATTATTTTTTATTGAATTTAGAATTATTTTGTATATTCCTTTTTTCTGATTGGTCCAAGAGGGTTGGTTGACTCTGGTCAACGCCCCCTCCTATCTTGGATCGGGTCGCCATCTCTTCGTTGGAGCTCCTTCTCCGATTTTTCCCGCCCAATTTTGAGTCCTCTTGCCTCAAGATCCGGACTTGAGATTCCTCATACATTCGACATTCTTGTGGGTCCTTCGGTTGATCCAAATGACTTTAGGATTTCGCACGCATTGCCAATCTTTCTAGACCCCCGAGCTGCATATAAACCTTTTGCTTTGCCTCCTAGCCCCGTAGCTCGTCCCTTGCATCTCGTTTCTACCCTAGCCATCCTCATTGAAGTGACAACCATCAAGTGAGCGGATTAGGACCTTCAGGGAGTCGACAGGAGGCTCATAGCTCGACGTGGCCGGACCTCTCCGCCGCATGTATCCTCCCCGCCAGCGCAGCGTGGTCGAGGCCATTACCACGATGACCATCTTCGCATGAAGCGTAGAAGCACCTTTGAACCTTCAGGTACCTTTTCTATCCTCCCCACTTTCACTTTCGTTCCAATCTTTCCATCTTTCTCCGCCGCACACACCTTAGCTCCTACCTCCGGTCTGGAGCTTCGACATTCGTCCCCAATCGCATAGATCGATTCCTCGACTCATGTTTCACCTCCCCCCGCAACCTGATCATCTTGAACCTTGCTCCGTAGAGTGAGATTAGGCTCGATCTCTTTCCTCCACGTATGCCGGAGACCCAATCAACATTCCCCAATTGCTTCTCCTATTACTTATGCAATAACCTCGATCGGAGCCATGCCCCCGAGTCACCCTACCATTTGCAGTACTCGTGCGCGCGGGGAGATCCACCTGAGGCCTCAACTGCTCAGACGGAGCAGCTGCAGGCGGAGCTACCTCGTCCCTCCCATCTGACCGTTGATTCCTCCATTGGACACTCTCACCATACGCGGAGTGTGCTCACGACCTTGTTGGACTCTTCCGAGCCTTCATCAGAGTGCTGAATCTTCGTTCTCATTCCGTTGAAGTTCATCCCCGACGAGTTCTTCTAGGACCTCTTTCTGCCATCGATCAGGAGCTTTGCCCATAGTTTTGATCTAAGCTATACATCCACACCCTATTCGTAATAGTCGATCAAGACTGGGGACCAATCTGCACTGCACGTCCATGCCTTTTCCAAAACCGTCAGATCTGTACTATAGCAGCGCATCACGACCACACATTCCTAGAGCATCAGATATGAGGCCACTAGTCAGGTCCGCACGCCCGCGCTCCACCAGAGCTCGCCACGTGTCCCCACGTGCCCTGACACGCCATGCAAGGGTATATTTCACATTTACCCTCTCTTTGTTTTGCATTTGCTATCGAGTCCTATAAATATTTGTCGCAATTCATTTTATTTTAGATAATTTGCAGTTTGGACCCCTTGATTTTACATATTTGCATTTAGGTCCTGTTTGTTTGAACTCACATATAGCCCCACATGCCTTTCTCGATTATTTACATTCTCTACCCTGTACTTTTTTGGATGTTATGATTTAAATGGTAAGTTTTTGAGATTTGCATTTATACCCTTGCGAGTCTAGTTCATATGTTATGCATATGTTTGCTCGGATATTTTGCAAGTTAGGCCCTGTACTTTTCATCTACGTTATTATTTGGTCTGGAACTTTGTTTTAATTGCATACATGTCCTTGTAAACCATTTGTCGCTTATTTAGTTTAATAAATACCAAATTAATCCCAAAAATTCCCTAAAAAATACTGCTAACTCCTGTTGGCAGGTAGTATTTTTGGAGATTTTTGTGGATTGATTTCATGGTATTTATTATTTAAAAAATAAAAAACCCATAAAAGTATCCTGTCTATTTTAGAAAATCCATAAAAATTCAGTAAATTACCTTAAAAATTCCACAAAAAATCTTGCATGTATGTTTTCGTGTGTTTTATCTCCTATAGTACTTTTCTTTTAGAACTCATTATAAAAACCCTACAAATCACAAAATGAGTAAAAACTTATAAAAATCCTATAAAATTCAAGAAAAATCAGAAAAAATATCATTTCAGTTCTTATTTATATTGCTTGAGTTTTCTATAAAATTTATAATCAAGACTTTAGGGCATTTTAATTATTTTTAACTTGCAATATAGTCCTGGCTGTGTACTATTTACATTTTTAGCCTTTGTTTGATTTTTATAAAATCGTAAAAAATATGAGAAAATCCCTAGAAAATTACCCAAACACACTTTAAAATTTTAAAATCCCAAAAATATTTTCTCTTATTTTTAAATATTTTTAGTCTTGAATAAAAATTCAAAAATCTTGTTGTGTGCCTTGATTTCTTAATTGGTTGGTTTTGTTCCCATATTGAAAATTATAAAAATTTGCAAAATTAAAACCACAAAAAATATGTTGCTTTATTTCTGAATTTCGACTACTTCATACATTTCTGTGCTCCTTGTGTTCGACCCTTGTTGCTATACTAGGTAAAAGTAATAGCGAGACCTCTTGCATTTTGCTTGATTTTTTTATTTGCTTGAGTGGTTTTTATTCTTCTTAATAGATCGAGCTTAATGATTTGAGTCGCAAAGACCTTGATTATTTGTTTACTTAACCCAAGTCATCGAGCGCGTCATCAGAATGATGCCATTGCCGGGAATCATGGCTTAGTAGTCGTTTTTCTATTTTTGCTTATTTTAGTATCTATCTGATAAAATTGTTTCTGACATTCTCTCTGTTTCTCTTTTTGTGCGAGGAACCGCCTGAGGGACGCTTCAGCTTTCTGTAGGAGACAACACCTGAAGAGTAGCAGAAGAGCAGGAGGTCGTAGTTTTATTAAATAGATAGTTTAATTTCAGCAGATTAGTATTATTGTAATAATTGTGGACTTGGACTCAATTTAAGACACCTAGATATTTTGGGGTCTGTTTCGCCGGACACCAGTTTTCTCGAGGGACCTCACCGCAACTTTTGTCGTGTTTTGATTTTATGGCCTTACTTTCTATTTGATTCTCGAAGTTTTGGCCCTTAGACTAAGTATTTTTGGTGATTGTGACGTAAATAGATAAGGCCCAACACCTAATGACTTGCCTATTCCTATAGAACGTAAGTGGACCTAGCTAAAAATAAATAATAAAAAGCTAACTTGATCGATCGAGACGTGCCGCTAGAGGTCATATACATCGTGTGCATGATCCGTTGTGGCAGACACCGATAGACATCCGAGACCAGACTTAGACTTCTCTCGCTTATTAGTTAGCTGTTGTTCTTCACGATCATTAGAAGTTTCTCGTCTAAGGTCGATTTCTTCGTGCATCATATAGATAGTTTATTTTCTGTCTTTAAATTTATGCGCGGATCACCCTGCATGTAGAGTGTTGGAGATAGGTACACATTTCTATCTCTGCATGCATCATAGTGTTTGATCGTGTAACGACTTTTTCGACTTCCTCCCCCTGTATTTGGACTCAAAATAACCCAGGAGATCGAAAAATTCATTAGGCGTTGTTTATATTTGAAAAATATCTAAAAAAGTGACAACAATAAAATAGGGACTGCTAATGCAAATTAGACCCTAAAACACACTTCAATATAAAATCTCTTATTTTTGGGAGAGTCACCCCCTCGTTGGTTGGTTTGTTTGTAGTGAGAGATGACCCACACACCAGGCTAGAGCCATAACTGAACTTCCTTCAGACTACTGGTTTTACGGTTGGTTGTTATCCAGTGAGGATTTCACCGTGTAGCCGGCAATCGATCCTGGACTTCCTTGGCAGATTGGGCAGATCAGGTAGTCGGTAAAACGGTCTGCACCCATACTGACTGGGAAAAACTAACTTTGGGATTGGGCCAGTCTCTTAGGAGCATCGCGGTCCTAACAACTCGGTTAATCGTTCTGATAGATTGATTGATCACCTAAATAAAATTGACAAGATTAACGATCAAGCTTTCACAGTCATCAGCTCAGTGTTGCGTAGGTGAATAGGGGGTTTGATTTCTGATCCTGTCTACATTCTAGATCTCATCCACATTCATCCCTACAACACGATGATGGGAAGGAGGTCCCTTAGGCTACCTTTGACAGCACCGCTCTCGAGCACTCCTTTCCACTCATCTAGGACAGTTCCGAAGAGCCCAGACCCACTCTCTGAACCTGAGTTCGCTACCACCTTGTTCCCCCTCGACCACCCTTCGTCTACCAGTTCTGAGGTGCCCGAGCAGAGGCCAGCATAGATTTATGTTCATTTGACGGCACCAGAGTTGGGGTCTTTTGCCTTTGAAGAGACCCGAGAGATGGCCATCAGTGAGGGACACACTGATGAGCAGCCTTAGGGGTCCACATACGTACTTGATCAGGGTTCCATCAACAACACACTTCTAATCTCCCTGAAGATCATGAAAAGACAGATCATAGATAAGGGAGCATTTATGGCAGAGGTGAGATGAAAGCTCGTGGAGATGAAAGCTGGCATAGGGGAGCCGCAGAGACCAACCAGTGGAAAGATACTCACAGCTGGAGGAGAAACTGGAGGAGGAGTCTGACATTCAAATGATTGGCCAGAGCCAAGATCACCACACACGATGAGGTAGTTGCATAATCCTGGTGCAACTCTCACTCATCCATAGATTCAACTCCCGAAGATCCTGTGCAATTTTGAGCTTCGCCCCCAAACTATTCAGCTTTTGCCCAGGTTTCATAGACTTGCCACCGAGGAGCTGCACCTCCATCTCCAGGAGCTCGAGTGATCTACAGTATTGTCCATGATAGATTCATGGATGAGGACATGATCAAGATGATTGCCTTCCCTTTCTCATTGTTTGACAGAGAAACCTAATGGCTGAAGCATTTGGGGATGTACGTCACCATCTGGGAGGAGCTACGGACCGAGTACTTGAACAAGTACTATCCACTCGATCGAACCAACATGGCTAGAGAAATGATCAACAACATTACCATGATCTCAAACGAGCAGTTCCACGAGGCTTGGGATGATTTCAGAGAGCTCATTGACCGGTTTCCACATCACAAGATTTCCATGCCCAACCTAGTACATATCTTCTTTTGTGAGATGACACCGGAGCTGCAGGGGCTTGTGAATGGCTCATGTGGGGGGTCCTATTTCTCCAAGGATGAGGACCAAGTCTGAGCCATCTATGAGGAGATGGCAGAGAACTACACGGTGATGTCCCAAACTTGGGTTTACACACAGGGGAAGCCCCTCCCACAGGCCGTGTCCTATCAGAGGATAACATGGGTCGATGCATGTCCTTCTACTTCATTAGCAGCAGCAGCAACACAGGAAGACTCGTTAGTAGCTGACATGGGTATTATCAACGAGAAGTTGGGTCGCATCGAGATTATGGAGAAGAAGCAGTGACATTTCCTCACATAGATAGATCAGTTGGCACAGACGCTTAGTGACATGAAGACCTAGATCATGTGTCTCCAAGAGGCACAGCCGGCTCCTCAGCCCCATCTCAGGTCATGGGCTGATCCTAGAAGTAGCAGTTCCACCCAGCCTTCTGCCTACCGCCAGATGCATCACATTCATGCAGAGCCGGTCCAGCCATTGCATCACTACTCTCAACCACCACCATCTCAGGATACTCAGATGGTGTTGTATCAACTGGATCATCCCCTGGCAGTTCTTCCACCTTCCATATACGAGCAAGAGCCATTGATGGAAGTCAACGGGATTTGGTATGACCGACAACAAACCAGGATCTGTCGTGATCATCCTGGATTCAGGTGGTCTATTGGAGGCATCTCGTCCCAGTAGCAGCCTCCAGCTCAGGGTGGAAAGATCAGCCAGCAACAACACCAACCCCAGTACTCCCAACCATCGCAACAATACCAATAGGGTTCTCATCCCTACCATGAAGGACAACAACGGAGGAAGCAACAACAACCTCAACAGTATTCTCAGCCTCTCCCTCACCAGTACCAACAGATTCAACCTCATTTCTTGTGAGGCAAACCATCCGGTTCTCATGGATCAGTCTGTGAGAACCCAACCCTTGATGATATCGCCCACCTACTCTCAGATTAGCAGGCATCCTTTCGGTAGGAAATGGATGAGTTCCGGCATGATATGAGAGAAATAATTAAGGGTAAGGCAACCATACATGCATAGATTGAGCCGAACCTGAACAATCTGAAGAGGAAGTCTAATAAGGTACAGTTCACAGAGACTACCACTCCTAGTCATTCCTTGGGTGATATTTCTTCCTACATATTTGATGCTGATTTTGTGACACTTAGGAGCGGTAGGATGCCAGCCGGCAATGCCTCATCTGAGCAATGACCACAGGGAGATCCAGGAGCGCTAGACGAGGAGGATAGCGGTGTTGATGCCACTCATGATGTTGATGACAGTGGTGATGATGCCACCAAGGATGATGATCCAACTGACAGTACTGAGGCCGTCATATCTCTAGATGCAGTCGGCGGTGCTGATGCCACCAATCTTCTAGATGCTGAGCCAGAGCGCCGTGCTGATGCTGTGAAGACATACGCCGTGGGGGTGTTGATGCCACCATTTCTACTCTAGTTGTGTTTCCTTCTGTTGTATCTCAGGACAGTTTTGGAAAAACCCAAGAAAATAGAAAAATGGAAAAGATAAAAAATATGAATAAATGAAAGGTTCTTGCATCTTCTTCTTCGAGTCCGTATGTGTTGCATGATGATATTGGTATGGATTCCATTCCTTCACCCGCACAGGAGCCTATTCCTAGCCCTCTATCTAAGAAGGACCTAGCCATCCCCTTCCTCAAGCACTCCGCTTAGGGAAGGGGAATAAAACAGAAAATCCCAAAAGGAAACACCAGCTAGAGTTCAACGAGCATATGATCGATAGATTCCAGATCCAGCTGACTCTACAAGAGGCACTTGAGCACATCCCTCTCTTCCAGAATAATTTGAGAGAGAATACCATCATCCACAGGAAGAGAAAGAATCACAATGTCGAGATCCATGTGCTCACTCATGCCACATGCTTTGCCATCCAGAACTGATTGCCAGCCAAGAGGCCTAATGTAAGAGCTCCATATGTCAGATGCCATATTCATGAGCAACGGTCTGATCAGACTCTATTAGACAGCAACTCTTCTATCAACCTTCTTCCGACAGCCTTACTCGACTGATTCGAGTTTGGCCCTCTTCGACAGAGCAGGACATTCCTTCAGTTTGCCGATAGATTTGTCAAGAGGTCGAAGGGGTTGTTGAAGGATGTGGTCATCACATTCTGGGTCTGAAATTACCCATGGACTTTGTTGTACGGGACATGGATATCCCTGAGTCTATGACAGATACCCCCATCATACTAGGATGCCCATTCTTGGCCACAACCAAGGCGGTGTACGACCATTATAGAGGGCAGGTGTACTTTTGTGTCGACGGTGAGAATGTACAATAGAGACGATTGAAAAGGCTAGAGCGTGAGATTCAGCTTGCTCCGAGCAGTCTAGCGATGAAGAGCAGATGACAGATGAAGAGCGAGGCATCCACTAGGAGTGCGATTTTTTGATTACAGATGATGAAGCAGTTTGGTCCGATTCGGTATTACGATCTCTTGCTGCACCTTCAGATGCTGCAGATTCACAGATTCCAGTAGGTGAGAGTTCGGATAGCACACTCTTGGCAGAGGACACATTTGAGGCTGACAATCACGGACCTGATAACGTTGAAGAATATATTTCACGTGATTCTGATTCAGATCCCTCAGAATCAGACATTGATTGGGTTGAGTTTGATGATTATTTGCAATATTTGATTCCCATAGAGCTGCCAGCTAGGGTGGAGATTGAGCCAACACAGATTACAGACACACCAGCAGGGCCGTCTTCGCCAGATTTTCACGATCAGCGAGAGTTATCCCATGCAAGTTTGGTTGCTTTTACTCAGACTTTTCAGAAACCAGATTTTCCAGGTCCCAGTTGCCCAGAGTTGAAGACCTTACCATAGTCGATGAAGTACAGATTCTTTGCGGGTGAGCCTGAGATGAACCCAATCATTATCTCAACAGATTTGACTGAAGAGTAATAATCTTGTTCAATGGAGGTTCTTGTCAGAAACGACAATGCGATTGGATGGAGCGTAGCCGATCTATGGGAGATAAGTCCAGCCCTATGCTCCCACCATATTTATCTTGAAGAGGACGCTGGGAGTTCTAGCGATGGATAACCCGAACCTTCGAGATGTGGTTATGAAGGAAATATCAAAATAGTGGAGCGCCAATTTTATCTACCCCACCTCCAACTCCAAGTGGGTTAGTCCATTACATGTTGTGTCCAAGAATACATGCATCACTACAGTTGTGAATGAGTCTGGAGTGGAGATAACTACCCAGGTATCCACTTCTTGGAGGGTCTGTGTGGACTATAGACGATTGAATATGGCCACCAAGAAGGATCATTTCCCGCTGTCATTTATTGATCATATTATCGAGAGGCAAGATGGGAAGAGTCATTACTGCTTTCTTGACAGGTACTCCGGTTATAATCAGGTGGCCATAATGCCTGAAGAGCAGGATAAAACAACATTCACCTGTCTGTTTGGGACATATGCTTTCAGACGGATGCCCTTTGGTCTATGTAACTCCCCGGTGACATTCCAAAAGTGCATGTTATCCATCTTTTTGGACATGGTGGGTGATTGCTTAGAGGTCTTCATGGAAGATTTTTCAGTCTACGATGATGGGTTCGATGCTTGTCTTGACTGCCTAGATCACGTACTTCAGTGTTGTATCGAGGTCCATCTTGTTTTATCCTGGAAGAAGAGCCACTTCTTGGTGACTCAGGGGACGGTGTTTGGCCATATCATCTCCAACAGGGGCATGGAGGTCGATCCGACCAAGGTGGATATCATCAGAAAACTCAATCCACCATCCAATTTATGGTAGTTGCTGTCTTTTCTGGGGCATGTCGGTTTCTACTGACAATTCATTCAGCATTTCGATCGTATTTCCTGACCGCATACTGATCTGCTGAAGAAAGACATCGAGTTCATTGTAGATGATGTGTCTATCGTCCTTTGAGACTCCCAAGGGATTAGTTGTTACGGCTCATGTCCTTCAACCACCTGATTGGTCTCTCCCATTCGAGATCATGAAGAATCCTTTTAATTTTGCCATAGGGGTTGTGCCAGGACAGAGGAGGGATGGATTGCCATATGCCATTCACTACGCTAGCTGTACTTTGGATGCCACCCAACGGAATTACACTGTCATAGAAAAGGAGATGCTAGCTGTAATCTTTGCTTTAGATAAGTTCAGATCTTATATCCTTGGATCCAGAGTGATGATTTTTACAGATCGCATCGCCATCCGGTACCTAATGGCAAAGAAGGATGCCAAAGCTAGATTGACCAGATGGATGCTTCTACTCCAGGAATGGCGCAAAGTAGGGTTTATATACCCTATTTCTGACTCCAAGTGGGTGGCCCCGCTTCATGTTGTTCCGAAGAATGTCGGGAATCCAGATGGTCAGTAACAAGGAGGGGGTAGAGATCACGACACGAGTACCCACCTCGTGCCGTGTCTATGTCGGCTATAGATGCCTGAATGTCACAACAAAGAAAGATCACTTTCCTTTACCATTCATCGATAAAATCTTAGAGAGACTTGCAGGGAAAGTGTTCTTATGTTTTCTTGATGGGTAACCAGGCTACAATTAGGTGGCCATCACTCTCGAGGATCAAGAAAAGACCACATTTACATGTCCTTTCATCACTTACACTTTTAGGCGCAAGCCATTCGGGCTCTGCAATGCCTCGGGCACATTTCAGCAATGCATGATCACCATATTTACCAAGATGGTGGGCGACTTCCTGGAAGTCTTCATGGATGACTTCTCAGTCCATGGTGATTCTTTTGATACATGTTTAGCGCACTAGGACCGAGTACTTAAGAGATGTAGGGAGGTCAATTTGGTACTCTCCTGGGAGAAAAGTTACTTCTGGTGACGGAGGTATCATGTTGGGGAACGCCATCTCCAAGAAGGGAATGGAGGTTGACCCTGCCAAGGTGGATGTTATCAAGAAACTTGAGCCACCAACCAACGTCAAGTCAGTGCCGTCATTATTAGGGCATGCCAGATTTTATCGAAGATTTATTTATGATTTTTCAAAGATGGACCGTTGAAAAGTGGAAAAATCAGTGTCGCTAAAATGAGCTGACAAATCTACTTGTCACTGAGGTGACTACTCAAATTCTCGGCTATTTAAACAATTAACCCACACAATAGATCAATAAAAAAATAGTGTGAATCAAAATTTATTATACCCTACTAAAGATGTATAGTGACATGCAAGTAGAGGTTGAACTCAGGAAGCAATGGTGTAAAACATTGCAAGATAGAAATCAAGCCCAATTTGTCTCTCAAATACTTAGCCAAACTTTGGTTTTGGTGAGGTTTCTAATTTTGTATATTTTTATTATTTTTATATTATATATATCTATATTTTATTTTTAATTTATATTTTTATATTTTCTTTTTATATATTTTTTAGATTTTGTACTTTCTTATTCTTTTAGATATATAATATAGGATATATATATTTTTTTACTATTTTTTGATTTTTAGTGATTTTTGCTAATTTTTATATAATTTTAAAGTTAAAAATATCCCAAATAAAAGATTTAATAAATACCCAAAATTGAAATGAGAGGAAAAATAACAAAATAGGTCCAAAATTCCTCAAATCATGTTTTATATATTGAAAATATTATAAATAAACTTATAAAATAGAAAAATGTATTTTTGGAATTCTTAGGAATTTCTAATATTTTTATACTGGATTTTGGAGCTTTTTGATTTTTATGTATTTTATTTTTCTATTTTTATGGGTTTTAGTTTCTGGAGTTAGAAAATAAATAAATAAACATGGAATATATATTTTTGGAATTTTTCAAAAAGATTTTTTTATTTTTAGGTATTTTATACTGTAGACTGGGAATAAATATGCTATGAATGATTTTTCATAAATAATAAAAGGTCCAATATTGCAAATAAAAATATGGCATGAAACTAGGAGTAATCAAGAACCTACATCTATTTTTTGGAATTTTGCTGGGTATAATTTCTATTTTAAACAAATAATACAAACACATAAAAATTCATGCTCTAATAGGGGCGTAATTGTAATTGAAATAAAATACAAGGGCCTCTTTGCAAGCTATCCAAAACTTTTAACTGCTAATGAAAGATTATGTTCTAAAAGGAAATATGAAGACCTACAGGGGCTTGCTTGCAAAATAGCCAAGCTCACGTGTAGGGACACGTGAGCCTTACTAGCAAGGACTGAAATGCAAATATGATAAGTTCGGGGGTCTTTTAGCAAATATTACAAAATATTTATGATAAATGAAGATTGGGTCTCAATTATTAAATATAAGAAATAGCTGGGCCTAATTGAAAATACCCAACTTATGCGTTGTATCAGATGGTGTAGAGCGCTCCACTTGACACATGACAGCCTCCTAATGCATGATGACGGTTCGATCACAAACGACTGAGATTAGATCCCCTGGAGATGATTGGATGGTGGAGGCTCTAGGGAATCAAACACTTGCTGCACGCTTGGAAGAACATGTGCAAATCAAATGGCTCTTGATGACGGTGGATGAACGCACGAAGAACTCATGGCTGGGGACCTTCGATCTGCAAAATATCCTTGATCAAAGCATCCTCTTCCCCGCTGATGATCCCAATAGCCTCCCAGGGTCCTCCCACATTGAATTCAAATGTCAAAATGCCCATGAGGTCTCTAGTGAGGGCTGGCGGCGGAGGAATTAGAAGGTATCCTGCAGCTACGACGAGCCTCGATGAAGCTCCTTCCTTAGTCCTTTCTATAGGGGTTAGCTCAAAAGAATGGGGCAAAGCTCCAGAGGTTAGAATGAGCGAGGGGTCTGGGGTCTGAGGTCCCTCCGACAAATGACAGAGAAGGAAGAACTAGGTCTCTCGTTGTGTGCAAGAACGAGGTGGATGGAGGTGCATTGAGCATCGAGAAGGCAAAGGGGAAGAGTGTGGAGTTCTCAGGCAGAACTGAATGTGTCGAAGGTGGCCGCAAAGAGGCGGCGGATTCGGAGCTCCGCTGTGCGTTATTATGGAAAACATGAAACAATAGGAAGATTCAAACCGAACTAATACTAGACTTTGACTACTGCTAACCTAAGTGACTAAAAGAGCTAAACGGATAGAAGCTTACGGTCGAAGCTCGACCAGAAGCATGATCTCCGGCGAGGGTGCCAATGAGCAGCGGACCAACCACAATTCGACACTAATCTTTACACAAAAAGGTTGAGGAAGCTCCTGCTGTCACCAGGAAGCGTTCACAGAGCTTGAATTTAGGTGTAGGAGGTGGAAGAGGGATCAAGTCCCAACTTTGGACAGAGGTGATTCTTTATATAGGTGGTGAAGCCGGGTGTAAGAGTGAGGGAGTAGCAGCGATTCAGCGGCCCATTGGTCGAGAATCATACACGCATGAATCACTAAGGAACGAGGTTCCAATGTGCAGAAAGAATCAAACCAAGTCGATGCTCGGATCGACTTGGAAAAAAGGGAGAAGATGAGTCAAAACAACGTTCTGACAACATTCAGACCTGGGGATAAGAGTTGACCAGGGTCAACTCGACTCCTCCTGGTTGGTTCACATGGACCAACCAAAAAAATGTCTTATCCAAATTATTTGTAAATTAGTTAATAAATAATAAATAAATTTATTAAAGTAACTTATAAAATAAAATATGTTTATTATTTTATATATCATTTTATTATGATTTTTATTTATTTTTTCGAGGTAATAAATTACAAGTTTATTTTTAGGGCTCCATTATAGGTATATTTTATTATATATTTATATTTTATTTTGTATTTTGTATTTTATTATTTTATTTCTTATTTGAGATATTTATAACTCATTTTATATACATAGATTTATTTTTATTATATTTTTCCCATATAATGTATACATTTGATTAAATAGGTTTGTAAAATGCATATGTATAAGTATAGGTATTTCATCTATGTATTTTTGTATTTTTTATTTGAATGTTTTATTTATGGTTTTATTTTTTTAATATTTATAAGTAAAATAAATAATATTTACTAAATTATATAAAATAAAATTATAAAAATAATAAAGAATAAATAAAATGAATATTTTAATCGAGTATATAGTACAAAAGGGGTCCAAAACTAACTTTCACACCTTAACTCCAAAAAATATGAAACCCCCTTCATTGAATAGCTTATTAAAAGTTATATAAATTTAAAGGTGATTTTGATACATTTTGAATTTTTATCTGAGAGATATGGGTCTGGGAAGTTAGGATTTTGGAATCTTATTCAGAGTGTAATTTATACAGTGTAGATTATTTTTTTATGAAATCAATTTTTATTTTTCTATATTATTATCTACAACTTTCATGTACAAACTTTGTTTATTTGAGGTTTAAAAAGTGGAAAAAAATAGGTCCCAAAAATGCATTATTCATGAATTAATTAATGGAATTGTTATTGTATTATTGGCCCTTATCTCCCCCTACTTTATTCCTCCTCGACCTAATCATCAAGATGCCTAAGTCTCAGGGCTTAGGGTCATAAAATACCTTTGACATTTTACTCTTTTTCTTTTCTTTTCTTTATTCCATAATTTTGGCATAAAAAACAATATTTTATATAGTATGTATACAACAAAGAATGCATGTTAATTTGTGCAAATTATGGTTATTTACATGCATTAGCTAGGATTTTTAAGACCAAAATGATAGAAGAAACGTGATGAAATTGAGATTCATCACCTGCCCACTGGCTAAGCTATTAGGGAAAGACATCGAGTTCATTGTCAATCGCAAGCATCTAGAGGCCTTTGAGCTCCTAAAAAAGAAAATACGTGAATCGTCGATTTTACAAGCTCCCGACTGGTCTCTCCCCTTTGAGATCATGACTGATGTATCAGATTTTACGGTAAGAGTTGTGCTTGGACAAAGACGTGATGTGATACCATATGCGATTCACTACAAAAGCACAAAGAAATTATATGGTGATTGAAAAAGAAATGCTCTCAGTAGCTTGGGCCCTTGAAAAATTCAGATAATATATATTAGGCTCCAAGGCTATAATTTTTACTGATCACGTACAAATCAGGTACCTAATGGAAAAGCTGGATGTGAAGGCACATCTTCTAAGATGGATCTTATTAATCCAGGAATTTGATTTGGAAACTAAGGACAAACCTGGAATAAAGAATGTTGTGGCTAATCATCTTTTCCCAATTGAGCAAAATGATAATCCTGATATTGGACCAATTTGAGAGACCTTCCCAGAAGAGTCAGTTTGCGCCACTGATTCACTCCCGTGGTACGCCAACATAGTGAACTATCTTGTCTCCAAGCATGTTCCCTTGGGTTGGATCAAGAGCAGGATTAACCGATTGAAGTTGGATTTGAGGAAATACCATTGGGACGATCTGTTCCTTTTCTTTGAGGGATCAGATTGCGTTTTGCAAAGGTGTATTCCTCAGGAGGAATACTAGAGTGTCCTCACACATTTTCATCCACTTGAGGTTAGAGGACACCATCTGAAAAGAGAATTGTTCACAAGGTACTCCAATGTGGACTTCATTGGCTGACCCTATTTAGAGATGCTAATGATTTCTTACAGTCGTTCCCGATTTGTTAGAGAATGGGAGGGATTGTGAGTTATAGAGATGAAATACCCGTGCAACTGATGATTTTTTGTGATGTTTTTGATACATGGGAATTGATTTTATGGGTCCCTTTCCCAACAGTAATGGACATGAGTACATCTTGTTAGCAGTTGAATATTTATCAAGATTGGTGGAGGCTATCCCAACCGTAACTGAAAATAACAAGACTATGTGTAAGTTTATCAAGGATAATATCATTGCAAGGCTTGGGGTCCCAAATGTTTTGATTTATGATGGGGGTAGATACTTTGTAAATATAGAAATGAGATAATTGGATAAAGACTCAAAATTCGAGCATAGAATAGCCAATCCATATCACCCACACTCTTAAGGCACGACATAGATTTCTAATAGAGAGGTGAAGAGCATTCTTCAGAAGTTGGTTCGTCCTGATAGGAAGAACTGGTCCCAGCTTTTGGACCAGGTCTGTGGGCCTATAGGACAACCTACAAGACTCCACTCGATACTTTACCTTTTAGGATGATCTATAGCGCAAGCCATGCCATTTACCTGCGGAATTAATTCACATATCTAAGTGGATGATCAAGAAGATTAATTGGATTTGTCATCTTGAGAAGCTTTGCCATGCATTTAATCTGAATGAGCTAATAGAAATCCGAAATCGGGCATATGATAAAAGTGTGATCTATAAGGACAAGGTCAAGAAATGGCATGATAGACACATTAGGCATAAGACCTTTGTCCTTGGGCAGAAAGTATGGTTGTTTAATGTGTGGTTGAAGATTTTTCACGGGAAACTCAAACCAAAATAATTGGGTTCCTACATTGTCATAGACGAGCACAACAATGGAAGCGTTGATATTGCTGAGCTCAAAGATGGTGCACAACCTTTTCCAATGAATGGGCAATTGTTAAAGCCATATGTAGATTCTAAAGAGCAGTTAGCCCAAGTCAAGGTCATCAACTTCATGCTGAGTGAGCACATTGAAGACTCATCAGAATACCCTACCCGAAGAGAATTAGTCAGATACATGATGTACATATCATCTTTATTCTTCACACATTTCAAATGTACATTCTCCTTGTGATTCTCCAGATCTCATCGTACCCCACCCTTTTTCCGTACTTAGGCTGACTAAAGCCTAAGTATAGGGGATTCGATGCCCATTTATCTCTTCATCCACTTCTTCCCTTATCTGCCTCATTTTCACCCTTCTTCTATACTTAGACTGTCTACAACCTAAGTATAGGGGGGAGGGCCGACTTTTATTTTTCTTTTTCACTCTCTTATGCTTAACCCAAGCTATGACTTCTCTGTGCTTTGAGGACATAACACTCGCTAAGTATAGGGGGTGTTTACATACTCTATATATATTTTACCCATAGCTCGTACGTTAATGTAAGTCTATATTCTTATTTATGAGGTAGGTAACTAACTTGCTAAAAATTCAAAAAAAAGGAAAAAAACTAACTTTGTGTTTTGCAACTAACACTACGTGTGCAACACAAGTTTTAAAAAAGGGCCTCTTATTCTTTATTTAAACTTGCATTAAAAAATTAAAAAAAAAGAGAATAGAAAAATGGTCTACATTCCATACATTTACACTTCATCCGACATTACATGCTTCTGCATTGGTGAAAAGCCCTTGGGTTCTAAATCGAGTTATGATTAGAAACTGAAAGTGGTCTTGACTTGACCTTAATTCTCCTAATTTTCAGAGGAACTTCACCGAGAAAGAGGATTTTAGAAGCTTCAGGTCTTTGGCTTAACTCTTTGAGTTCCACATGACAATGTGCAGAATTTGACTCTTAGTGTCTAACCCGGTCGACTCATTCTGGGTACGATGCTTGAATAGGGGATTAATTTGTACTCTCGCACTATGCACTTAGCTCAACTCAGGGGGGTGTTGGACGACTATGTGAGTCCCTTTTCTCGTAGCATGGACATCTAAAGACCAGAGTATAAGTTTCAATAAGTATTCGGATAAGGGATGAAGGACTGGGCATATTTTTTTCTAAGACCCCAAAACATGTGCGGAAAGAAAGATTCCATATCCGCAGGGGCACAACAAGATCCACACAAAGCTACCAAAAATCCAAACAAAACGAGGCCAACTACCAAATAAATATTTGATTATAAAAGGTCCAAGATTCAAGACTACCTGCAGATCTTGGTGGAGACTTGGCTAAACTCGCAAGGTTCACAAGGAGAGATGACTACACTGATCACCCTCCAGTTCTTTTCCCTTCTTCTAATTTCTAACCTTTGTTGATTGTACAGTGCGATAGACCTTAGAAGTAAATACCTGGCTCCCTGAGGATGAGTTAATGGAGAGGAGGTTTGCATGGTAGTCCGACACTCTTGATGTGTAGAGCTAAAACCTTTCACACACATGAGACAGTTGTTCAATGTTCATGGGGCATGCTTTGGGAAGAGAGTTGATCTAAGATGACTTATGAGATGAAACTGTTACAATGATATGTAGAACTTGAAGGCTATTGATTTTAAAATCCTAATTCTCATAGAAGTTCTGCCAACCTAATAATCCAAAGGTCGGGTCTAGCTCCATTTCCTTTTGCTCATGGTCTTGGTATGGAACCCACTCTCATTTCACCTCATTTCATTTCTATAAATGCTCGGGGTCGAGCATGGTTTAAGTATAGGGGGGTTGATGAATATGTGATTCATCACTCTAAAAGTGATTAATTAAGTTTAGTTCCCTAAAATTCATCCTTATTTTATCAATTATCTTGCATAATTAACATTCATGCATTTATAAATAATCATTGCAATTTATCACTCATAATTGCATAAAATAAGAAGCCAAAAATCCCAACCAATTAACCTGAAAAATAAGCTAACTTCCATGATTTTTAACTAACTTATGATAACTCCAAATCACCCAAAACCACTTCATTGTGTACATAATCCTAATAAGAATAATGGAAAAATACTAAAAATCACTAACAAAAATAGGCGCACCTAAAACTCAAACCCGAATTCCAGGATGACCGGAATAAAATTCTGATATCTTCCTCATATAGTGTCCGATTTAATCCAACTCAGTTTGGAACTAATATACATTCAATTAGCTTTAAAAAGACCAAGTTCAAGTGAATTCGAACTCACATGTGAAAGTTGGGTTTTGGGCCTCTTTCATTGTGTATTTTACGCAATATTGACCTATTATTTTATGTACAAATTTGAGTCATTTTATTTGATTTAATTTCATTTATTTTCTTTGACTAAAGTTTTATCAAAATGGGCAAAAATCCAAATACAAAATAAAATTAAAATTAAAGGAATTGACTGAGTCTGAGTGCTCACTAATTGCAGTATAAAAGTCCTCTTTATCATGCTTTATTTTGTATCTCTATTTTTTTATAAATAAAATCCAAAAAATTAGAGTAATGTGTAAATATTTGTCTTCGATTTTATTGTATTTTTTCAGATTTTTTATCTTATTTAAAAATGACAAAAAATACAGAACTCAAAAATCAAGGTATTCTATGTACATAGAATACCCCAAAAATATCACTTTATGAAAATGACCTATTTTGGTTTTGACCCCTTCATGAAAGTTGTAAATCTCATCGAGAAGAATATCATCTTTGAAGAAAATTTTTGATCCGAGGTCATCTGCTACTATTTTTTCGATTTTTTCCTTTTATTTTTCAAATTTTCTAGAGTTGACATGTGGTAGCTCCTGGAGCTACCACCTGTTACCCATTTTTGGTATTTTTATATTTCATTAATTTTAAAAAAGTCAAAATATATAAAAATATAAAAAAGCCATGTGGCATGACCTGGGCCGCCCGATCTCGACTGATGGGATGACCCTAGATCATCTTCCACCTCCAATCAATCTCTCCCCCTTTACTAATGGTGGTGGGGGGGCACCATGATTTTTGTCGTGACACCTTCCATCTGAGGTCGCGTCACCATATGATCCCTCCCCTCGATTTCACGACCACCGCCTCGTTCCACATCACGTCTCCATCGATCTCGCGATCAGCCGCATCCTCCCTTTCTATCTTCATTTGATGAATCTATGATTCTCGTTCTATATTTTTTATTTTTTCTTTATCTTTTAGCAAAAACATCTATAAATATGTGTAAATACTATAAATTATCACTGTGCATGTCATTGTTAATATTGCATAATTAATAAATATTTTCCAAAAAAATAAAGAGAAAAGAAAAAGGAAAGAAGGATGTAATTATGAAATAAGTACACACTGACCCAAACTCCAAGAGAAGGTCAATCATTGACCTGATCGATGATGAATAAAATAGGGGGATACGGGGTCCTTGTATATTCTTCACTATGCATTCTATCTACATATTACTTCTCCTATTTTATTTTTCAATAAAAATACCTCAAATCAAATTTTTCTCTATATAAAAGTTGTACATAAAAATGTTTTCTAAATAAGAAAATTACTTATCAAAATAAATTATTGTACGTAATACAAATAAAACCACTCATAAAAAAACAACACGATAAGAATTTAAAAGATAAATTCCGGCTCCACATGAACTCAAATTCTTTCAAAATCACCTCTATTGGATTCTAAATTAAATTATCTTTCAAATGAGGTGGTTTTATAAATTTTGGAGTTACGAACTAAAAACTGGCTTTTTGGGTGCATTGCATAGTCATATGGTACATATACTTGTAAACACACACACACGCAAATATTTACACTCAGGCAGGCATTTTATTTTCAATCAGGCCTGTCCACTTTTTTTTGGTGTTTTTGCCTTTTGATTTTTCTTTTTTTTGAAATACTATATACAACAACATTTACATAAGGAGTTTTCCTCTTGATCCAGAAGAGTATCCATCTTTTGAAGCATCATTGCAACCCACACTTTCTTGTCTTTAGATGCCTTTGCTACTGGACGGGTTGGGGTGCACTTCTCTCCCTAGACAAGGACAAATGTTTCAACTTGTGTGCGTCTCATACCAGCAAATCCAATCCCCTCACCACTCTAACTGAGTTGAGCCAAGTAAAAGGTGCAGGTGTCTGAGTTAGGTCATTATCGACAAGAGCCATGCATGTGCTTCGAAATACTCTACTTAGGTAGTCAAGAATCCATTGAACCAAGTCTCATGATTCTCAAAGAATTAGTCAACAAGACCTGAAGTACCTAATTTCCAGCTCCTATAAAGTTCATGTATTAGATAAATTTATCGTCCAACCAAGCTCCAATCTTCGGATTTTACTTAGACTTGTTCAATTATCAAACTCAATCTGAAAAATTCTAATCTATGCAAATGCTATGTACAATGCATACAATTTTTTTTGTGATGCAATTTTCTAACTTTTGAACTTTTTTATGGATTTTTAAAAAAGGTTTTGCAAATTTTTATGCAATTTTTGAAAAAGATTTTGCAAATGTTTTTGGTAGTTTGGATTTTACAAATATTTTTTTGATTTTTGAAAATAAAAGATTTTGGCTAAGAAAATAGGTACAAATATTTACACGAGGACGTATCTTATGTTTACAAGAGTTGGATTTTCAAGAATTTACAAGGGACATGTGATTCTTTCTATAGATATGTATCTAATAAAGGATTTTGGTGTGATGTATATATTCCTCAAACTTATTTGAGAAATCCTCTTACAAAAAGATTTGAAAACTATAGTCCAAAATAATTTTTACAGATAATTTTAGAATCATTTACAAAATTTGAAAACCATTTTGCAATGGTTTTTCAAACAGTATATATAGATTTTTCAAATTATCTTTGCAACTATTTTCCAAACCATTTGCAAGTCATTTTTCAAATATTTTTATTTCACACAAAGAAAAGAAATTTTTACAAACAAATATTTTACAAAGGTTGAAAATATTTAATAAAACATTTTCCGAATAGTTTTTAAAAGATATTTTGAAAAGTTCAAAATATTTTTCAAGCTTTTTGCAAAAAAATATCTTTTCCTAATTTATTAATCAGTATATACGAAAAGAATTTGAGGAACGATAAACATCTTTTATTAAATGATTTTAATGAATTTTATAGTATATCTATATTATTTTTAAAGTATTTTAGACATATTTATTATTAAAAAGATAGAAGTATGAATTATGGCTAAATCATATACGTACTATATACGACCCCCTGTACTTAGCTTGAGCTATGTTTGCATAGATCAGAGAGAAAAGAGAAGACATAATTCGTAATGAGTATTGAATAGTCTAAAGAATAACGGATGAGGGAATGGATGAATAAATGAGAAGTCTACCGTCCCCCCTTTAATTAAGATCAAATAATCTTGAGTATAACATACTGTACACAAGGAAGGGGGGGGGGGTTCAACGGTGGGAATGAACAGATCGTACTCAGACTGTCCCCCCTATACTTAGGGTAAGATATCCCTAAGTATAGATAAGTAGAGGATACAATGAATATGATCAAAGAATAGAAGAACTTGGGGTGTACATCCCCCTATACTTTGGATAAAGTACGTCCTAAGTATAGAATATTGACAAAAAGGGGCGACACCTTTTCAGTGGAAAAAGAAAATTAAAAACAAAAAGAAGAAAAGAAGACAAGATAATTTAAGATAGAATAAGAGATTTTAACAACTCGGAGTGAACACCCTCCATACGTAAGACAAAGTACATCCTAAGTATAGCCATGATGAAGGGGATGACACCTTTTCGGGAGAAAAAGAAACTAAAGAATGAAAAGAAGAAAAGTCATTCAGAAATGTTTTGATTTGCTTTGTCTTCGATTATAGTTATGAAAGTATTTGGCTCCTCATCATAAATCACTTGGATTGAGTCAACGGTAGACATAAATGTGTCAAGTTAAGATACGGTTTCAAAAGATGTCCACTGACCACAAACGGTTGTGCGTTAGCTAATAAACCAGATATCATCACACTTCCGTTGTCACACACACGCCTCACTATAAGTGACTCAGTCCATTTGCTCTTCAGCTTGCATGGAAAGATCTTTAATTTCACATCGAACAACCACATCTTCTAACTTGGCTGAAAGGACTTGCGACGAATATGCTTGTTGTGCCACTTTTTGACCTACTTCTTGTACATTAGGCTATTGTAATATGCATAATCTCTGAATTCCAATAATCTTCTCATGCTTGCTTTTCAGTTCTTCCTGACATTCTCAGAGTCCAAGTTGCAGATGTTAATGGCACATAAAGGTTTGTGAATCAGCTCAATGAGCAGATGACATGGCTTGCCATAGACAAGGCAGTATGTAGACATTCCTAATGGAGTCTTTTACGTGGTTCTGTAAGACCAAAAAACTGAATCAAGTAGCTGAGAATAGTTCTTGCGATCTGGACGCACAAGCTTTTGCAGAATTGTCTTTATCTCCTTGTTGGAACATTCAACTAAGACATTGGACTGTGGGTGGTATAGTGAAGCGACACAATGTTCTATGTAGAATTCTTGAGTTAACTTCTTCACCTCTTTGTTGATGAAATGGCTACCCCCATCTGATATTAAAATCTTAGGAATCCCGAACTGTGCAATAATGTGACCTCTTAAGAATCGACAGATAGTCCGACTGTCAGCAGTTCGAGCGGGAATAGCCTCTACCCAACGACTCACGTAGTCGACAACAAGAAAGATATATTCGTATCCATGGCTATTAAAAAATAAGCCCATAAAGTCTTTGCCCCAAGCATCAAAGACGTCTGATATGTGTATGAATTTCATAGGCATCGTATCTCTCATTCCTATGGTGCTTCCCATCTTATAACAGTTGGTGAAATGCTTTATGTAATCTTCTGCATCATTGAATAATGTTGGCCACCACAGACCACTCTGAAGAACTTTTGCTGCTGTTTGTCTTCCTGAATGGTGTCCTCCTGATTCTTTATCATGATAAAGTGCAAGGGCACTCAGAATTTCCACCTGAGGAATACACCTCCTCCAGATGCAATCTGCCCCCTCACGGAATAGATATGGAACGTCCCACTGGTAAAAATGGATATTAGACATTGTCTACTTTCAACTTCGTCCAATCTTGTTGAGTTCTCTTGGACACAAGATAGTTCACATTATCTACGTACTAGGGAAGGGAGGTGACTGAAACAATTGCCTCATCTGGAAAGGTCTCTGTGATGGGTTGCAAGTTTGGCTCAGGAGATCTAGGCTCAGGAAATCTGGACAAGTGTTCGGCCACCACATTCTTAACTCCAGGTTTATCTAGGATTTCAAGTTCAAATTCATGGAGAAGAAGGATCAACCGAATTAGATGTGGTTTGGCATCCTTCTTCTGTTGTATGTACCGGATGATCGAGTGATCTGTATATATGATGACATTAGACTTGAGGAGGTGGGATCTAAACTTTTCCAAGGAAAAAACTACCACTAGCAACTCCTTCTCAGTGACTGTGTAATTTCTTTGAGCTTCATCGAGCGTTTGACTAGTGTAGTGAATAGAAAATGTGACGTTATCCTTCCTCTGTCCAAGCATGGCATTGATGACATAATCTAAAGCATATGCCTTTATCTCAAAAGGTTGTGTCCAAATCGGTGGCTGGAAGACAAGGGCCTGAGTGATAAGTTCTTTTAACTGATGCCTGAGTGATAAGTTCTTTCAACTGATTAATGGCCATCAGCACAAAGTCATCGATGATGAAATCATTCTCCTTACCCAGTGAAAAATGATTGGACAGGTATCGCTAAGTAATGGACTGACAATTCAGGCTCATTGTCGCTGAGGCGACTACTCCAACCTTCTTGTTGTTTCAACAATTAACCCACATAGATAATTAGACAATTAAGATCAAGAGTTAAAATTTATTATACCTTATTAAGAATGCATAATGTCAAGCAAGTAGGGGTCAAACACATGAAGTAAAGGAATAGAGCAGGCAAGATAGAAATCGAAGCACGAATTATCTCTCAAACACTTAGCCAAGCTGCGTTTTTTGTGGGCTTTTGATTTTTTATTTTTAATTGTGTTTTTATATTTTTTCTTTGATTTTAACTTTTCTGTTTTTTATATTTTCTTATTATATTTTTATATTTTCATATTCCCTTTTTCTTTTAATATATATAATGCTATATAAAGATACACACACACACACACACAATATAAGCTAGGTTTAATAGAAAAATAAAAAAATAAGCAAAATAAATAAAATAAAATCTTTTTACTTTTTATATAATTTTTTACTATTTTTGTGATTTTTTTTACAAAATTTTATATAATTTTAAGTTTAAAAATACCCTAAAACAAAGAATAATTAAATACCTGAAATTAAAATAGAGATTAAAAATAGAAAATAGAATAAAAAATCTCCAAATTAATTTTAAAATAAAGATAAGAATATAAATAAAATTCAAAAATAGAAAATATATTTTTTTTTGGATTTTTAATAGTTTATATATTTTTAGGAAGGTTTTAGGGATTTTTCTATTTTTAATGTTTTCTTTTATATTTTTTTAGTGATTTTTGGTTTGAAGGTTAAGTACTCATAAATAAACAAAATTTATTTTTTGATAATTTTTTGAAATGTGTTTTATAATTATTATGTATTTTCTATTGCAAACAAGGATAAAAATGACACTTTTTGATTTTTAATAAATATTAAAATTCAAAATGCAAAACAAAAATTATGGCATGAAACTAGAATGCAACAAGAAGCTACATGTATTTTTTTGGAATTTTTAGAGCAATGTTGATATATGAAATAAATACAAGAAAACCAAGATAATGTAACACTAGTAGGGGCATTTTTGTAAATATAAATACATCCAAGGGCCTCACTGTAATTTTCTCAAAAAATTAATCTTAATAAAATAGTTTGTGGACTAAACAAATATACACACAATCACAGGGGTCCCATTGCAAAATTACCACCTCACATGATGCGTCACGTGAGGTGACGTAGCTTGGACTAGAATGTAAATACAAGAAACACAAGGGGCTAAATGCAAATATTACAAAATACTAATCGTCAGAGGAAAGTTTTTGTACTAATATTAAATACAAAATTTATTTGGGTAGAAACTGCAAAATTCCCCAACAAGTAGGCATCCAACGACAGGTAGGCAATCTCTTTCCACATGGCATGCTATGGTCGTCCGACGCCGCTTTGCGCCGATGGTCCATATTAGAATATCTCCAGATGATGGACAGTGAGGGCCCGCAGGATCCAACGATGGCTGGATGGTAACCAAGAATAGGCGAAATCGGATGGTGCAGAGGGGACCAGCAAGAACGTGGAAGAACTGCCAGCGAGGCAAGTTTTCCCCATCAAGACCTCCCTCCTTTGGCCATCCTTCAAGCTCCAAAATGCTTGATGCTCCTCCTGCAGGGTTCCTCTAATGGTTGGGTGCGTCAAAAGGGGTGGAAGCACACTGGAGCACCACCACGAGGTTGAGGAAGATATGGCGCTCCAGGTGGCTCCGTCCAACTGCAAAATCGCTCCAGACAGCTTCTTCGTGCCAAATACCTGCAAGAGAGGGTAAGACCAAAAATACGGAGCTCGGAGGAGCTCATGGAGGTGGAATGTAGGGGGGGGGGTACGAGGTGGCGACAGCTCCGACGGGTGATAGCGGTGGAGCATCGAGATCCTGCTCCAACAAGGAGCATGTTCACTGAATTGGTGCGAGATGAGGGGAAGCGTGAGGGTGAGAAGATGGTGGTGGTAGGTGCGGTGAAGGACGGCGGAGCACAGGTGAACGGGGTTCACCGGAGCAAGCTCCGATGAAAGTCGAAGATGCGATCACAGCTAAAATACATAACTAAAAGACAAAATAAATGTTCGAGATAAACCTACGATTAAAGCTACGCTAAGAAAGCAAGAAAAAAGAGCCTCACTGACTGAAGAATCGGGAAAAAGCTCTCAACGGCGGCGCTCTAGCAGAGAAGTTGGAAACACTCCTTGATAGGCCTTACACCTCCAAGAAGCTAGAGAGTTACCTATCACCTAGTTCAATTCGGAGCTCCAAGAAGAGGGCCAAAGGAGGGTGCAAAAAGGGTCAAAATCGAAGAGGAGGATGAAGGGGGCTTATGTACATGTTGACTGGAGCTGCTCAAAAAATGAAAAGGAACAGGCGATGTAGAGATTCAAACCCCGAGGAAATCAATAGGAGTGTTAGAGGGCTCCGCGAGGAGAAAAAGTGAAGAAGGTATCGACGTGAAATGGTGAAAGGGTTGGTCGGGAAAAAATCGAGAAAGATGGCAAGAATCGAGGTCTGACAAGGTATAGGGGAAGGGTCAGATAATTGACCCGAGTCAACTTCAGACTGCACCTAGTTGATCCACGTGGACCAACCAGAAAAAACCTGGCCCAAAAATATTTTAAAAATAAAAAAGAATTAATAAATGATTTTATAAATTTTAACTATAAAATAAAAATGCTTATTATTTTATGAAGTAATTTATTATTATTATTATTTATTTTTTAGAGCTATATATTTACAAGTTACTTTTCAGGGGCTATATATAGGTCTATTCATCTATATATTTGTGTATTTTATTTATATTTTATATTTTTGATTTTATTAATTTAGGTTATTATTTTATATATTTATAACATATTTTTAGGTATATAAATATATTTTTATTATATTTTTCTGATATAATATGTGCACTTAAATAAATAGGTGTATTAATTATATATGTATAGATATAGGTATTTTACCTATGTATTTTATATACATATTTTATTTGGATTTTTTCTTTATTTTTTTATTCATGCTTTAATATGTACATATATTACAAATAATGTTTATAAAATTAAAAAATATGAAATTATAAAAATAATGAATAATAGATAAATGAAATTTTAATCGGTATAATTATATAATAGGGGTCCAAAACCTAACTTTCGAACCTTAACTCCAAAAAATATGAAACCACCTCCATTAAATATCTTATTAAAAATTATATACAATTAAAGTGATTTTGATATATTTTGAGTTTTTATTTGAGAGATATGGGTCTAGAAAGTTGGGATTTTTGAAATTTATTCTGAGTATATCTTTTTATCTATATATTATTTCTTCATGAAATATTTTTTTTATTTTTATATATTTTATTATCTACAACTTTCATGTACAAAGTTTCTTTATTTGAAGTATAAAAAGTGGAACTAAAAATAGATTCCAAAAATGAATAATAAATGAATAAATAAAAGGGATTTTTTATTGTATTTTTGGCCCTTATGTCCCTCTACTTAATTCCTCGTCGACCTAGTCATCGGATGCCTAGGTCTCGGGGTTTTAGGTCATAAAATATTTTTAGTATTTTATTCTTTTTCTTTTCTTTTCTTTATTCTATAATTTTGGCATTCAAAACTGTATTTTATACACTATTTACACAATGATGCATGAATGTTAAAAAGCATGAATTATGGATATTTACACACATTTACTAGGGTTTTTAAGGCCAACATGATAGAATCAAGGTGATGAAATGGAGATTCATCACCTAGTAGTTCTGTCAATGCTCTACCCAACTTACTGAAATCTTTGATGAACCGCCAGTAGAAACCGACATGGCCTAAGAATGACCTGATTTGTTTGATAGTTGTTGATGGCTCTAGTTTGGAAATCGCCTCCATCTTGGCTTGGTAAACTTCCATGCCACGTTTAGATACAACGTGAACCATCACAATTCTTTCCACCATGAAGTTGCTCTTCTCCCACGAAAGCACTGGATTTACTTCG
This sequence comes from Ottelia alismoides, assembly GCA_037367405.1. NCBI lineage: Eukaryota > Viridiplantae > Streptophyta > Magnoliopsida > Alismatales > Hydrocharitaceae > Ottelia > Ottelia alismoides. The sequence continues at coordinate 573,508 of JAZKJV010000590.1, forward strand.
CAGCACCTCCGTAAGACTCGATCTAAGTAATCAAGGCATCGATCAAGGAAGTCCCTTAGACCGAAAAATCGTCCATGAAGACCTCAAGAAAATTTCCCACCATGTCGACGAAAACTGCAAGCATAATCTCTGAAATGTGGTTGAGGCATTGCATAGACCGAATGACATCCATCTAAAGGTGTATATACCAAATGGACAGGTGAATGTAGTCTTCTCCTAATCTTCAGGAGCTATACCAACTTGATTATACACAGAGTATCTGTCCAAGAAGCAGAAGTATTCCTTTGTAGCCAGTCTTTCAAGAATCTAGTCGATGAAGGGCAACAGAAAGTGGTCCTTCCTGGTAGTGACATTAAGTCTTCTGTAATCCACGCTCACTCGCCAAGAAGTGGGTACTCTGGTCGCAATCTGCTCTCCTTTATCATTCTTCATGATGGTGATCCCTGCTTTCTTCAGCACTACATGTATAGGGCTCACCCATTTGCTGTTGAAGATGGGATATATGAATCCCACATCGTACCATTTCTGAATTTCTTTGATGACAACATCCCGAAGGTTTGAATTCAGCCTTCTCTGAAATTCGTGGTGGGTTTGCTATCTTCCTCAAGGAAAATGCAATGCGAGCAAAGGGAAGGGTTGATCCCATGGAGATCCGAAGTTTTCCAACCATTAGCCTTGCGATTTCGTTCAAGAACCTCCATCAGACGAGAATCCTGGTCTTCGGTCAGATGGACATTGATGATGACCGGGTACATGTTAGGTTCACCCGCAAGGAAGGCGTAATTTATATTGTAGGGCATTTGTTTCAGCTCAGGCGGAGTGGGAGCTGCTTTGACGGTGACATCGGCATAACATGCGGTGGTTCTTCATCTGTTCGGTGTCCACCGTGCTTCATTCAACCTTTTCATTCAAAAATTCACAGAAGTTTTCAATAATATCCTCTTCATTGCAGAAATCTTCAATGATCTGCTCTTGGTCTTGAGGGAACATGATCTCCACAGAAACCTCATCAAGCGATTTAGCAAGAATCCTGTCATGATCGACAAGGGGGAATTCGACTGCATTCTCCATTCCTTCCTCTAGGTTGAGGAATTTATAGATGTCATTATCATCCATAAATAGGTTGGTATCTTGAATTTCAGCTAGAAAGTCGTAGTCTTCGGTATGGTAGATCAACCGCACACCTGCTGTAGATGTTCCCTCTGTAGGCTTTGCATCAGACACAGACTCTACCTTGACTTTGCTATCGCTGGAGCTGAACGTGATCTCTGATGAGCCGAAAATCTGAGAGACTAAGGTGAGAAGGTATCAAGGGTCGTTGTGACCTCAACCTCTCGAGTCGTACTCAACAAGAAAACAAAGATCACCAAATAAAAGAAAACAATAAATCAACATATAAAGCGGTCTTGTTATTTTATTTAACCTGGTATAACTACAAGGGTCGAACTCAAGGAGCACGGACTGGACAAATTCCTACTAAGTAGTAGGGAATCAAAAGTAAAACAAATAAAGTATTTTAAGTGAATTTTTAGATTTTCAATTTTTTTGATTTTAAAAATTAATAAAAATGAATAAAGGAACCTAAAAGGTCACAAATTTTAACACAACAAAAATAGTCAGAAAATTAAAATAAAAATATTTTTGGATTTTATAATTTTTAAAGTGTTTTTGGTATTTTTCTCAGATTTTTATGATTTTCAGGGAATTTTCTAAAAACGAAATAAGGCAAAACTGAAAACCAATGTGCAGCCAGAATCTAAAGGCTGTTTATAAAAAATGAAATAAGGCACAAACTGAAAACCAAAGTGCAACCAGAATCTAAAGGCTATTTAAAAATAGCCTATAAATTTCCAGAGACAAATTTATGATAATGTAAAAATAAAAACCTAATTAATGGAAAAGAAATTGCAATTTTTCAATTTTTTTAGCATTTTTTAATGATTTTTATGAGTTTTAGTGTTTTTCAATTTTTAGGGTTTTTATATATCCAAATCAAACAAAAATGTCATAAAATTAAAAACACAACAAAATACGTACAAAATATTTTTTTTTTAGATTTTTTTGAGGCTTTTTAATATTTTTAGTTGGTTTTTCAAATTAGACATTAACAAAATAAGGGGTTTTTGAATTTTTAAAAATATAAAAAGAAAACAAAAAGGGTCCAAAAAATTCTAGAAATTCCTACAACATGGCAGGAGCCATGTATCAAAATCTCATAATTTTTGGTCATGATTTGATATTTTATTAAAGCCAATCAGAGATGCATAGAACACATGGACCTAAGTGCATATATTGAAAACTAACCAGCCAAAGAATAACATGTGTAAAAAGTATGGGGCTGAAAATGGAAAAAGACCAAAATAGCACGAGGAAGGCACGTGATTCACACTAATAGGGGTACAACTGTCATTCCTATTTATAAAAATTCAATCAGTAACAGCAGTAAAGTCCCGGAGGAAATATGCAATTAATCCACAAGGTCACGCGTCGATGCACGTGTTCCCATGCAAATAGGATGGAAGTGTAAATCAAACAAATAGTAGGGGCTCACATGCAATTTGTCCGCAGTATGCTATTTATTTAATAGACTAAACAAGAAAAGAATGGAACTGCAGGGAGGTATGGTGCAAATTACTCAACTGTCGCGTGCTGGACACGTGGGTGACAGGTGGCGGGCGGTCAATGGCTGCGGACGTACGGTGGAGATGCTGACGCCTGGTAGATCTGATGGTCCTGCTGCAACGGCACACGTGGGGGGGACGTGGACGTTAGATCTGCTATCTAACGGCCTGTTAGATGCAGGCAACGGATGGTCCAGATGGAATCTGGCGAATACGCATGATCTAACGACTCCGAGAGGGTCTGGATGAACTGCTCCCTGGAGAGGTTCGCCGGAGGACGGGAGGTGCTCTGATCTGCTGAAGGGCGATCTGGGGGAGGGTTTCAACTCGCGACATCCCTCCGCGTCTAGTGGCGGTGGCAGATGGAGCTCCCAACGGTCAGATCTCCGAGAAGGGTGGTACAACTTGGGACGTCTCCGGCGAAGGGGGTGAGATGCAAACTGGGGGGAAATCTGACGCTTATTGACCTGTAAATGAAAGGTAATGCTTGGAGGAGTGCTCTGGCGTAGGTTATTAGATAAGCAACTAAGTGAAGCGGCATGGAATGGCGGAGGATGACTCCGGCGAAGGTGTAGGAAGGAGCTTAGCTCAATCTTGGCTCGGATAGCCAAGATCGAGATGATCAGATGATGGGGGAAAGGTGATGATGGAATGGTGGAGCAATCTGAATGGCTAGGGATGATCGGTGGAGCTCCGACCATTGGGTCCGAGCCGGCAAAGGACAAGGTGAAAAATCAGAGATATATAGAGCTCAGGTCGATGAAAGATTCACCTAACGATCTAAGGTCAATTCTGAGCTCCAGGAGGGTGCGGCGAAGGAGGTCATCACCTCGACCGAGCTGCGGCGGGCTGGGAGGCTCATATGTGGCGGCGCTCCGGCTACGTGCGTCGAGCAAAGACTACAGGCGCCAAATCCAACCACCAAAGAAGGGTTCCGATCGCTATCACCGAGGGGAGTCTCTCTAGGGTAGAATTAGGGCTTGTGGCATGAGCTGAGGAGCTGGGGGGTGAAATCAAGAACTTTATATGTGCCCCGGGTGACAAGGTTGATCGGGCACGGGCATGCGATTCAAGTGAGATCCGATCTCTCCTCGGGATCCGTGAGGGTGCATGATCCATGAGGAAGAGATGGGCGCAAAAATCAGGGCAAAAGAAGATCAGATCTGTTCCTGAAAATTTGGCGAAATTGGGTGCACAAACGGATCCGGGTGAGAGGTGGTCCAGGGGGGAGTTAACCGGAGGTCAACAATCCCCCGTGGACCAATCACAAAATTCCAGGGTTGAAATTATTTAGAAAATCATTTAAAAATCAAAAATGTTTTTATTTCAAAATATTTACAAAATAAAAAATATTTATTTATTTTCAAACTATTTTCTTGTGATTTTTATTTATTTTTTTGAAAAAAATGTTACATACATTATATAATATCATATACATGTATAAAATACCTATGTACTTTATACTTTTATTTTTAATTTCTTATTTTTGCGCAAATACTCTAATTTTATATTTTATTTATTTACAACAAAAAATGTAGAGTATAAAATAATTTATATTTTTTTGTTATTTATTTACAAGGGTGAAATAAATAGTGGTGTGATACATATATACATGGTATATATACAAGGAAGAGAGAGAAAGTATTTTATTTTTGATTTTATTTTATTTTTCTAATATTTATTTTATTTTTAGAAATATATACAAAATGATAAAAACAAATTTTTATTTCGTGAAAATAAAATATATACATAAGAGGGGGTTTTACACAAGGTTGAATGACCCTATCTCTCTCTACTCATTTTATTTGGCGATCAGGCCCATATTGGGCCCTCTCTTGTGTTCAGGTCACTCAATATTTATTCTAAATATTTCCCTATTTTTCTTTATTTCTTTATTCTTTTATTTTTGCACAAATTCATGCTAATTATCCATATTTACACAAAGCATGCATTTTGGTAATTTATTGTATTTACTGCTACAGACATGGTGTTTTGCAAAGATAAATAACTAAAATAAAAGAATAAAGAGTGATGAATGAGTATTCATCACCCCCCTATACTTTACTTTTGCTAGTCCCTTAGCAAATAGTTATTTGAAAAAGAAGTGAAAAGAAAAAGAAAAAGAAGGAAAGAAAGATGAATCAATGCTGATTATTAAACTTGTCTTCATTAAATTGAAGTATGGAGCTCAGTCAGATCCTTGGATTATTAATTTGTCGGAACCTTATTTGGACTTAGGTTTAAAACTCAACAGCCTCTAACTTCCACTTAATCTATGGTCAAGACTCCTCAACAATCTAGATCAGAACAAGTATACATACACAAACTCTGATGACCATGAATATTTTCTTGTATGGTGTAAGTGATGTATAGCTCTCCACCTCAGAAATAGCAAATTGACAACCCCCCTTAACAAGGTAACTCTAATACCCTAGTCTGGCAACTCTTTCCTCGAGGATCAGGGTATTCCCTTCTAAGTTCAAGTTCAACCGGCTCAAGAAGAGGAGGAGGAAGAGAATGAACCATGGCCAGTGTAGCCATGTATCCTTGGGAGCTCAACCAGTGTAGCTAAGTCTCCCTGCTGCAAGCTTCATGAGATGGGCATGGATAACATAAGCTTTGCTTTATTGAACTTTATACACTCTGGTGGGATTATCATTTTCTCTCAGACCCACCACTTTTTTTGGAGTTATTTTCTTTTTGCAATTTTTTGATAGGCATATTTACAACATATCTACATGGTGCATCATATATACATAAGGAGTTTTTCCTCTTGAGACAGTAGACTATCCCTCTTTTGAAGCATTATTGCAACCCACAACTCCTGTCGTTAGACCTCACAGCTACCTGACCAAGTTGAGATGCAATTCCTTCACTATAAGAAGAAGAGAGGTTCCGCCTAGAAGTACTACCCTCATATGCTACCCCAAGTAAAAGAAGACTTTCTCTTCACCACCTCATCCGTAGAGAGCTCGGTGTAAAGTGCTGGTTCAAGTAAAGCCATTGTCTGTAAGAGTCATGTGTGCGTTGTTAAGTGTTCTACTTAGGCTCGTTAAGATGACATATGATCATAGCCTAGTGGACACAAAGAATTAAGTCACCATGGACCTGAAAAGTCTCAACCCTAAGCCCTCTAAGGTTCCTCTTAGAATTAGGAGGATTAAGATCTTAACAAAGCTCCAATTTTCAATTTAATTCCAGGCTAGTTTAAATGTCAACTATGATTCAGAAAAACTATACAAATATTTACAAAGATGCAATTTTTACAAAATTTTGAAAAGATGCAAAGTTTTTGAAAATGTTTGAAAACATGGATGTATGGATGAATGCAGAAGTTTTGCAAAATACTTACACAAATTTACACAAGGTTTTTGCAATTTTTTTGTTTTTCAAACATTTTACAAAAATTTTGTACTATATACATAATTTTGATATCGAAATATTTACAAAATATTTACACAAAAGATTTTCACCAACATTTTTACAAAAATAATTTTGTACATAGCTATGTATGTGCAATAAAGAATTTTATTTACAAGAAAATTTTAATTTTTATGGATTTTAAGGTTTTTAGCCATTTTACTTATTAACACACTCACACAAAGTACGAGTTATGGCTAAAGTATATATGAAATATATACGACACCCCCTATACTTAGCTCGAATGATGTCCTCGGAGTGAATCAAGAGCGATGAAGAAGACATAACTCGTGCTTAGTATAGGGAAGTGAAAAGGAAGGCTATATACAAAGACGAATGAAAGAATAGAAATGAAAAGGATCTCGGGTTTTCCCCCTATACTTAGGATCAAGTAATCCTAAGTATAGCAGGATGTACACAAAGGGAAATCCGATTGGAGAATGTATAGGGTGTACCTCCCCTATACTTAGGGTAAAATATCGCTAAGTATAGGCAACAAAATAGAGATAGAAAAGAATCAAAAGAAACTTAAAAGTCTCACATCCTCCCTATACTTAGGGTAAAGTGCACCCTAAGTATAGCATAATAAAAGATGAAAATGGGGTGTTGGACTGAAGAATAGTGTGATATGGACATCTGGATCTATACAAGTCGGAAGAACAATGATAATCAGGCGTGTGATGCAATAGATGTGAGTCAAGAGACCACATCTCACGCAAAATGAATCAAGGCAACGCCAACGACCAACGACTCATGATCTAGATATGATTTGAGCCGCTGCCCATTAACACGAAAGGTAACCTCAGATGACAACTCATATATGTCGATGCTTCCATTGTCGGGTACCTTTCGGATCAGATAGGGTCCCTTCCATTTGCTCTGCAACTTCCCTGGAAATAAACGAAGCCTGACATCAAACAACCATACTCGCTGTCCTAGCTCAAACTGCTTGTGACTGATATGAGAATCATACCACTCCTTCACTCTCTCCTTATACTATAGGCTGCTCGAAAAGGTTGCATCTCTAAGATCCTCCAGGGCTGCCAACTCTGCCCTCCTCTGATCTCCTACACTCACTGGATCTAGAAGTATATCTGTGGCTGCCCAAAGTGACCTATGTCTCAGCTCAACAGGTAAATGGTAGGGCTTTTCATAAACGAGGTGAAAGGGAGATGTACCCAAAGGTGTCTTGAAGAACGTCCGATATGCCCACAAGACTGAGTCCAAAAGTTGTGACCAATCCTTTCGGGCAGGGCGGACGACCTTCTACAGAATAGTCTTTATCTCCCTGTTCGACACTTCAGCAAGACCATTGGTCTGAGGATGATACGGTGTGGCTACTCGATGGTCTATGCTGAACTCGCTAGCAAGGGCCTTTACCTTGTCATTGACGAAATGAGACCCCCCATCAGATATCAAAACTCTAGGCACCCCAAATCGTGAAATGATATTTTTCCTCAAAAATCTGCAAATAGTCCTAGCATCTACGGTTCGGGCGGGGAAGGCCTCAACCCAACGACTCACATAATCTAAGGCCAACAGAATGTACTCAAATCCCTGACTTTTAGGGAATGGACCCATGAAATCGATGCCCCATGCGTCAAAAACCTCACAGAAATGAATGGGCTGCATTGACATCATATCACGCTGTCCACAAGTGCCCATCCTCTGATAATCAGTACATTTCTTCACAAACTAATCAGAGTCCTTGAAGAGATTAGGCCACCATAGGCCGGATTGGAGCACTTTCTGTGCCGTTCTCCTCCTAGAGTGATGTCCTTCTGCCTCAAGCTTGTGGCAATAAGTGAGGACGCTATGGTGCTCCTCCTGAGGAATGCACCGACGCCAGACGCTATCCCCTCCTTCATGATAAAGGACGGGATCCTCTCAATGGTAGAACTTGGCCTTCGCGAGGAAGGTCTCAAGTCGTTGCCTGGGCCAATCTTGTGGAACATTCTTGGCAACAAGATAGTTCACAATATCGACATACCACGAGAGAGAGGCGATAGCAAGGATTGCCTCATCTGGGAAGATCTCACAAATAGGCTCAATATGCTTAGAATCCTCAAGAAACTCCAATCGGGACAGATGATCCGCCACCACATTCTTGACTCCAGGCTTATCCTTAATCTCTATGTCAAACTCCTGGAGTAGAAGGATCCATCTGGTCAATCTGGCTTTGGCATCCTTCTTTGCCATGATGTACCTGATGGCGGTATGATCAATAAAGATGGTCACCTTAGATCTAATGATGTATGATCTGAACTTATCTAGGGCGAACACTACGCCAGGCATCTCCTTCTCAAAGCGGTGTACTTTCGCTAAGTGACATCCAAAGTCCGACTAGCGTAGTGAATATCAAATGTTACTCCATCCCTCCTCTGTCCAAGCACGGCCCCTACGGCAAAATCGGAGGCATCCGTCATGATCTCGAATGGGAGAGACCAATCAGGCGGCTGGAGGATAGGAGCCTCAACAATTAGACTCTTGAGAGTCTCAAATGATGCTAGACACTTATCATCTACAATGAACTCGGTGTATTTCGTCAGCAATTCAGTCAATAATCGGGCAATCCTGCTAAAATCATGAATGAATTGTCGGTAAAAACTGACATGCCCCAGAAAAGACCGTAACTGCTACAAGTTGGACGGTGGACTGAGTTTCCTAATGATATCCACCTTGGCCAGATCAACCTCCATGCCCCTGGTGGAGATGATATGGCCAAGCACCGTCCCTTGAGTCACCATGAAGTGACTCTTCTCCCATAAAAGCACAAGATGGACCTCAATGCATTGCTGAAGGATGTGGTCTAGGCAGTCAAGACAAGCATCGAACCCATCGTCGTGACCAAAAAGTCATCCATGAAGACCTCCAAGCACTCACCCGCCATGTCCGAAAAGATGGACAACATGCACCTCTAGAATGTCGGGAGGGCATTACACAATCCAAAGGACATCCGTCTGAAAGCATATGTCCCAAAGGGACGGGTGAAGGTGGTCTTGTCTTAGTCCTCTGGTGCAATGGCCACCTGGTTGTATCTGGAGTACCCTTCCAAATAGCAGTAATGACTCTTACCTGCTAGCCTCTCTATAATCTGATCAATAAAAGGCAGCGGGAAATGATCCTTCTTGGTGGCATGGTTCAATGGTCTGTAGTCCACACATACCCTTCAAGAAGTGGGTTCCCGGGTAGCGATCTCCTCTCCAAACTCACTAACAACTGTGGCGATGCCCGTCTTCTTGGGCACCACATGCAATGGACTGACCCACTTAGAGTCGGAGATGGGGTAGATAAAATCGGTGCTCCACCATTTCGATATCTCCTTCATGACAACATCTCGAAGATTCGGGTTCAGCCGCCGCTAGAACTCACGCGACGGCTTCGCATCCTCCTCGAGATAGATATGGTGGGAGCACAGGGCCGGACATATACCCTGGAGATTGGCTATGCTCCATCCTATCGCCTTGCGGTTCTTTTCAAGAACCCCAATCAGACGGGATTCTTGCTCTCCAGTCAAATTCGCTGAGATAATGACTGGGTACATCTCATGCTCACCTGCAAGGAACTTATACTTCAGCGATGATGGTAAGGGCTTCAGCTCTAGACAACTGGGTGCTGGCGGATCTGGCCTCTGAAATGTCTGAGTGAATGCGACCAAATCTGCATGGGAGAATGAGAACTCTCGATGAAACTCTGAATCTGGTGAAGACTATTCGGCTGGTGTGTCTCTGCTCTGCATGGAATCGGTCTCCACCCTAGCTGTTGGCTCTGTTGAAGTCAGACAAGGAATCAAATCATCAAACTCTACCCAATCTATATCTGACTCTGAGGGATCTAAATCTGAATCAACATAATCATCTACCTCGCGACCGGGAACCGGCTCTGCTACCTGAGATGTATCTTGGACCAGGGTTGTGCTCTCCAAGTTCTCCTCTGCTAGCATCTGTGCATCAGCTAAATATGAAGGTGAGAGGATGGCTCGTGAAACTAGATCGGACCAAACTGCCTCATCATCTGTAATCACAAAATCACAGTCCTAGTGGATGTCTCGCCCTGCCTCTGTCATCTTCTCTGAATCTGAAGGCTGGTTTGAGCAAGTGGAATCTCTGGCTCTAGTCTCCTCTATCGTATCTATTTGTATACTTTCACCCTCAACGCGAAAGTATACCTTCCCGCTATCATGATCGGACACTGCCTTCGCTGTGGCCAATAACAAACATCCTAGAATGATGGGGGTATCGGTCATGGATCAGGGATCTCCATGTCCAACACAACAAAGTCCACAGGGAATTTCAGGCACTGAATCATGACGACAACGTCCTTCAGCAACCCCTTCGGCCTCTTAATAGATCGATCAGTAAACTGAAGGACAGTCCTGCTCTGTCGTAAAGGGTCTAACTCAAATTGGTCGAGTAAGGCTGCCAGAAGTAGGTTGATCGATGAACTGATGTCTAATAGAGTACGATCGAACCTCTTCTTGTGAATATGGCATCTGACATACAGGGCTCCTGCATCAGGCCTTTTGGCTGGCAGACGGTTCTGAATCGCGAAGCACGTGACGTGAGTGAGCACATGGATCTCTGAGTGGTGGTTCCGCCTCTTCCTCCGAATGGTGGTCCTTTCTCTAAGGGATCTCTGGAAGAGAGGGATGTGCTCCAAGGCCTCCTGTAGAGTCAGCTATATGTGAAATCGGTCCATCATCTGTTGGCTGAACTCTAGCTGGTGGGATTTTTTTGGATCTTTTTTGGTCCCCTTAGCCAAGAGGAGTACTTGGGGAAAGGGGACGATGGGATCCTTCTCAGATGAAGGACTAGGATCGGGTCTATGCTGCTCAGGAAAAGTAGAATCCATACAATCATCATCAAGTAACACATATGGACTCGCAAATAATATACACTTTCCTTTATTCACAGAAGTGTCCTGAGATACATGAACTGACGGGAAAACAATAGGAATAAAACTGGAAACGGTGGCCTCAGCACCACCCTCTGGAATTGCGACATCTGGTGAAGCGACAATGGTGGTATCAGTACCAATGGTGGTATCAGTACCACCTCATCCATCTGGTGAAGCGACAGCATCAGTACCATCAGCGGGATCAACATCCTTGGTTGCGTCAGCACCACCGTCATCACCATGATCACGAGCAGCATCCGCACCGCTCTCCTCCTTGTCTGGCGCTCCTGAAGCTGTGTGGGATCATCGCTCAAACGAGGCGCTGCCTGTTAGCATCCTACCGCTCCTATGTGTAACAAAATCAGCATCAAACATGTATGCAGTAATATAACCAAGGGAATCACTAGGAGTGGTAGTCTCTGTGAACTCTACCTTCTCAGACTTCCTCTTGAAGTTGTTCGTGTTCGGCTCGATTTGAGCAGGAATGGCGACCTTCCCCTTGACAATCTCTCTCATCTCCTATCTGAACTCATCCATCTCCCCTCTGAAAGTAGCCTGCTGATCGGAGATGAGGCGGGCTAAGTCGTCCAAGGCAGGGTTCTCATAGGCGGGCCCATGAGAACTGACGGGTGGCCTCTCTGGTAATGAGGCTACTGGTGCTGGTGAGAGATATAAGGGGGCTGCGAGTGATACTACTGAGGCTGTTGAGGCTGCCTCCAAGACTATCCTTGCTGATAGGGATGAGGACCATGCTGCTGGTAACTCTGCTGTGGTTGCTGCTGGTGTGACACGAACTGGGGCTGCTAGTGAATCTCTCACTGCTGGTCGTACTGGCTGAAGGATATGGTATAATCCTCAAGCGCATCACGGAAGCGTGAGCGTCGTATCGAATACGACGAGGAACGACTAGTCGTACTAGTTGTTCTATGCAGCGGAAATTAAAAAATTTTCCATGCGACGAAACCACATGATCCAAGAACACTTCTCGAATCGTTTCGTATAAACCACAAACAAGTAATAGGATTACCTCTTGAAGCGTGGTTGTGATCAAGTCTCTAAACGAAGAGACCTCCTGTCTCAAGTCTGATCCGACGGAGGAGACGCTTGCGAGCACGGGGATGAATCGCGTGCTTCTCGCAATCCATGTTGATGATCCAAGCGGCAGATCTCCTGATCTCGACACACGAGATCCGACGTCTTCTTCACGAGCGAGACACACCAAAGGAGATGAAGATCCACGAGCAGACGATCGGGCATCATAACGACGATGCTACGGCGATGGAGACTCCCTCTAGGACATCCATGGTGGACGGCCATATGAGAGTAAGAGAGAGTAGACGTGTAGAGAGAAAGAGAGAGAGAGGGAGATGTGCTTTAATAGCATGTACCAAGAGAGCATGGTATGCCTCCCTATTTATAGGGTTTTGGGATCCATGGATCTCAATACACGGGACATATAAAATCAATGGATGAGATTGATTTATGTCTAATTCAATGGTCAAGATTGTTGTTGGTAAAAGCCAACAACTTGTGATTTAATTTAGATCAAATATATTTGATAAATCAAAAATAAATCAATCCTAAATTAAATCAATAAAATAAGGAGACAATTGACATGGAGATTACATCTCCCATGTCAACATGATGGACGACCACTTGTTTCCAATTTGGAGGCAATCTCATGAGATTTCATGAGATTGCATATCTCCTTGGAAATCTCCATTATTTAATCCAACAACTTTTGTTGTGATCTATTATTCAAAAATAATTCAAAATTAATTTTGAGAATATTACACTCTTGCCATTGGAAATTTATGAATCACATTCACAACCCAAACAAAATATAATTTACATTTTCAATTAATTACACAAAGTGTATCCAATACACATCAATAATTAATTAACAAACGTAAATTATAATTAGGTCTCTCTAATACATTATAAATCACATTTATAATATATTATGAATAATATGGATAGTACTATCCACATTATTCATATCCATGATAAATACATCACATTTAATCATCTTGGATCTCTATTCTCATATTTCCAAATAATATGAATCACAATCACATTATTCACATCTTTTTGATAATCAAATCACATTTAATTATCTAAGATAACTCTCCTTATAATATGAATCAAATTCATATTATTCATGATAATTAAATCACATTTAATTATCCATTTTCTCAATGCTCGGATACATATATCAACAATAGAATTATCCATGAACTCTTTCAAGGATAATGCGCGTTCTCCGCGAATACTTGGAGATAAGGACAGGGCGATTGTATTGTTCCACGTATAGTGACTTGGATATTGAGATTACATCTCAAATCCAGATCTCGGGCCTCCCATAGATGCTTGATAAAATCAAGACCGCATATCTAATCTTCTCATTGTATCTGAATCACATTCAGATCAATGTCCAACATTTGGATCAAGATCAGATTACTTCTCTACTGAGAGGAGTCACTAAAATCCAGACCCGTTTCATCACTCCCTAGGAATGGAAGCGTCATGATTATACAATCGTTTATGATCACATCACCCTCAGTTATTCCCAATACCTGTACATCCTGCATACTGGAAGACTCAGAATAAACCCGAAGTATTAGATCAACTTTATACTGTCTACTTCACGGTTTTATCAGTAAGTTTCTCATTTTGATTATTGGTAGTTGGTGTCGATCATATACTTTCCAAAGCATATATCATACCTAGGTCTTGATCATATACTTTCCGAAAGTATATATCAAACCTACAAATTCAGTCAAGCTTCCAAAGCGAGACGATCGTGCGCACGTAATTTGATTCTTCCCAATATCTCATGAGTGAGCTCATGTCTTCCGGTTCAGTAGTGAACCTGTATGATCCCTTTGAGAGATCATATTACTCATATGCCTATGCATACCAGCGCGCTCGTGTATAGACCTTGGTTAGGTCATCAACCTATTGGTCTGCCAAATGTACATACTCAGACATATAGTAACACATCTGTCTCCGGTCAGAGGATGCGTGCCTATATCGTGACAGCATACGATATAGGACTTTGGTTATCTCGATCTTGTTAAATCAACTCTTTGACCTAACCAATCTGACACCTCCCAATTTCTATTCCTATGCATAGGACCTACATCAAGAGGTCGGTCAGATATCAGCCTAACTGAGAAAGGATTGCCATCTCCTACTCAGGCTGGAGATCATCTCTTAATAATCATTTGACGGTGCTTGATGAGTCCTCAATCTAACTCATTAGATATTCATCTAAGCACCAGCCTCTATGACTCAATAATTGAGTCAACAGATGTATGATCATTAAGATGGCCATGGTACATAACCGTAATTGTACTAAGGGACCTGTTATGCAAATTATGTATTCTTCATTTCAGATTAGGGAATGATATTTGCAATAACATTTATTGCATAATGGCTCGCCGTGAGATCGCATGTCCAACACTGGCCATCCTGAACTAGAGGCTGCTGCTGGGAACTGGTACCTTCGGTCGTCCATCAGAATCCGGGATGGTCAAATTATATCCCAGGCTGCGGTCGGTCATACCATATACTGTTGACATCCATCAACGGCTCCTGCTCGTAGGTGGGTGGGGGGAGTACTGCTAGGGGCTGGTCAGGCTGATACAACACCATCTGGCTATCCTGGAATGGTGGCAACTGGATGTACTGTTGCTGTTGCGGGCGGTATGGCTCCGCTGAACAAGGTGAACCAGTCGGTTGTGGGCGGAGGACTGGGCCGAAATGCTTCTGTTGTCGGGGTCTGCCCATGATCTAAGATGGGGCTGAGAAGCCATCTGTGCCTCCTGGAGACACATGATCTGTGTCTTTAGGTCACTTAGCGTCTGTGCCATCTAATCTATCTGTGGCATCCCTTGGCACTGCTTCTTCTCAATCAACTCGATCCGGTCCAGCTCTCGCCGATGATGCCCATGTCGGTGGCTGTCGAATCTGCCTGTGGTGCTGGTGCTGACGAAGTAGAGGAACCGGCATTGACCCGTGCTATCCTCTGATAGGACACGGCCTGTGGCTGAGGCTTCCCCTATGTGTAGAGGTAGGTCTGAGAAATGACAGTGTAGTTCTCGGCCATCTCCTCGTATATGGCCCAGACTTGGTCCTCATCCTTGGTAAAATACGATCCTCCACAGGATGCATTCACCAACCCCTGCAGATCTGGCATAAGCCCGCAGAAAAAGCTCTGAACAATGTTCGGCTTCGAGATGTCATGATGCGGGCATCGGTCTGTAAGCTCCTTGAAGCGATCCCATGCCTCGTAAAACTTCTCATTGGGGAGCATGTAAAAGTTGTTGATCAGGGCCCTTGTTGCATTGGTCCGTCCGAGTGGATAGTACTTGTTGAGATACTCGTTCCGGAGCTGCTCCCATGTCGTCACAAATCTCAGCAAGTTGGCTGCTCTATCAACGAGGAAGAAAGGGAAAGCCATCATCTTGATGGTGTCCTCATCTACCTGGCAATCGTGGACGGTGCTGCAGATCATCTCGAACTCCTTATCGAAGATGTGGCTCCTCGGTGGCGAGTATGTGAAAACGAAGAAGGAGATGAATCATTTGTGGCGGGAACTTGAAGTCTCCCGCGATGGCCAGCAACACAATCCATCTATGTGTCAGAGTTGCACTAGGGTTGTGCAACTCTCTCATCGGGCGCGCTCCTGTTGCTGGCTGGACTGGCTGCTCTCCCTCAGAAATATCTCCTCCACCGGGTCTGCGCTGCTCTCCATCTGCTCTCATCTACTCCATCTCCCGACGCATATCCACCATGAAAGCCCCCTGGTCGCGTATTTTTATCTGCATCGGCTCCAGGGAGGCTAACAGTGTTGTTGATCGCACCCTGGTACAAAACATATGTCTGCTCGGCTCTGGGCCCATCGGTGTCGTCCTCGCTGCTGGCCATGGTCTCTGCAAAGGCAAAAGACCCAAACTCAGGTGCCGATAAATCATCTGGTTGTTGCTCTCTCTAATCTCTCTGATCGGGCACCTCAGGACTAGTAGTAGAAGGGTGGTCAAGAGGGAACAAGGCGGAATCGAACTCGGGCTCGGAGAGCAGGTCTCGGCTCTCGCGAGCCAACCTGGATGAGCGGGCCGGAGTGCTTGAAAGCGGTGCAGCCAGAGGCTACCTAAGGGACCTCCGACCCATCATCTTGATCTGGCGAGTAAGGCGGATGAGATCTGAATAGCAAACATGATGGTCAAACAATACCCCCAATTCACCAACGCACGTTGAGCTGATGACCGTAAAGGTTTGATCTTTTATCTTGTCGTTTTTATTTTTGTGATAAGACAATCTATCAAAGCGATTAGCAAGCTGTTAGGAATCCAACACCCCAAGAAGACTGTCTCGATTCCAAACTTGATCTTTCCCAGCCAGCCGCGGACCGTTTACCGGCTACCCGATCGGCTCACTCTATTAAGGATATCGCGACCCGCTTTATCGGAGACCGGAGCGATCCTCACTAGAGAACGACTAGCTCAAAATCAGTAATCTGAAAGAGAATTGGATATGACTCTATCCTAACCATCCAATAAGGGGATTGCTCTCCCAATAAAAAATTTTGGTGAGGTGATTTTTATGTCCAGTTTGCTTAAACAACCTCAATTTTATGATTTCACTTTTTAGGTATTTTTCAAATAAAACAATCGCCTAACGAATTTTTCGATTCTCCTATTTTTTTAAGTCCAGAAAACAGGGGGAGAAGACGAAAAAGCCGATGCACGATGAAATCAATGATGCATACTGAGTAAGAATGCGTACCTTTCCTCTAGCTCTCTACATGCAAAATGATCTGTGCATAATTGAAAGACAGAAAATAAACTAAGCTAAATGATGCAGCGAGGAAAACGACCTTAATAGGAATTTCTACACACGAAGCACATGAGTTAACGGGTCAACGAGAGTGTTCAGGATCCGGTCTGTAATGCCGATCGGTGTCCGCCACAACGGATCCTACCAGTGCTGTATACGGCCTTTAGCAGCACGTGACCCCTCGAGTGACCAGGTTAGCTTTTTTTTAATTAATTAAGGTCCAATTATTCAGTCTATTGGAACAAGCAGTCTAATTAAGGTTGGGCCCTAATCAATTACGTCACAGAGCAAGAAATTCCTAAGCGAAGGCTAAATCCTTGAGAAACAAAATAAAATAAAAAGCCGATAAAAACTAAAAAGCCAGCGAGAAACCGCAGAGAGGTCCCCTGAGAACACCGGTGCCCGATGAAACAGACCTCGATCAATCACCACAAAGTCTGAGACTGAGTCTGTCCCTGTATTATTACAATAATAATAATCTGCTGAAAAGGAAACTAAACTAAATCTACTCTAACATTCCGTCACTCCAGCTCGCCTCTCTCGCGCTCTCCTGCGACTCTATGGAGAAAAGTGCCGCCTCCGAATCCCGCAGTTGCATCGACTTCCCAAAGAAAGCTGCCTCGATCATTGGGCCCTCGCAAGAAAAGTAAATAAGAGATGTCAGACCACAATTATTATAATAATAGAAAATGGAATAAAATTAAATGCAAAATAAAAATAAAAACAAATGAAATAAAAAGAAATAAAAACAAACAAAAAAACAAAAATAAAATAAAATAAAGCAAAAATAAAAGAAAATGAAAAAGCCACGAAAACCGCGAAAGAAAGAAAAGCCGTGAAACGAAAACCGAAAAAGAAAAATGAATACTAAGCTGTGCTCCCCAGCAACAGCATCATTCTAATGAGATGAAAATCCGAGAGACTAAGGTGAGAAGGTATCAAGGGTCGTTGCGACCTCAACCTCTTGAGTCGGACTCAACAAGAAAACAAAGACCACCAAATAAAAGAAAACAACAAATCAACATAAATAGCGGTATCGCTATCTTATTTAACTTGGTATAGCTACCAGGGTCAAACTCAAGGAGAACGGACTTGACAAAGTCCTACGAAGTAGTCGGGAATAAAATAAATAAATAAAGTATTTTTGGTGGATTTTTAGATTTTTATTTTTTGATTTTTAAAATTAATAAAAATGAATAAAGGAACCTTAAAGGTCACAAACAAAAAATTATTAAACACAACAAAAAGAGTCAGAAAATTAAAATAAACATATTTTTGGATTTTTAATTTTCAAGTGTTTTTGATATTTTTCTCAGATTTTTATGATTTTTAGGGAATTTTCTAAAAATGAAATACGACAAAAACTGAAAACCAATGTGCAGCCAAGATCTAAAGGCTATTTAAAAATATCCAAAGCCTATAAAATTCCAGAGATAATTTTATGCTAAAGTAAAAATCAAAACCTAACTAATCGAAAAGAAATTGCATTTTTTTAATTTTTAGGAATTTTTAACGATTTTTACAAGTTTTTTAGTGTTTTTCAATTTTTAGGGTTTTTATATATCCAAATCAAACAAAAATTGCATAGAATTAAAAACGCAACAAAACAAGCACAAAATAATTTTTGAATTTTTAAAAATATTAAAAGAAAACAAAAAGGGTCCAAAAAAGTCTAGAAATTCCTACAACATGGCAGGAGCCATGTGTCAAAATCTCATAATTTTTGGATACGGTTTGATATTTTATTAAAGCCAATCAGAGATTCACAACACACAGGGACCCAAGTGCAAATATTGAAAACTAACCAGCCAAATAATAACATGTGTAAAAGGTACGAGACTGAAAATGCAAAAAGCCCAAAATAGCATGAGGAAGGCACGTTCTTCACACTAACAGTGGTACAACTATCATTCCTATTTATAAAAATGTAATCAGTAACAGCAGTAAAGTCCCGGAGGAAATATGTAATTAACCCACAAGGTCACGTGTCGATGCACGTGTTCCCATATAAATAGGACGAAAGTGTAAATCAAAAAAATAGTAGCGGCTCACATGCAATTTGTCCACAATATGCTATTTATTTAATAGACTAAACAAGAAAAGAAAGGAACTGCAGGGAGGTATGGCACAAATTACCCAGTCGTCGCGTGATGGTTACGTGGGTGACAGGAGGCGGGCGGTCAGTGGTTGCGGACGTACGGTAGAGATGCTGACGCCTGGTAGATCTAACGGTCCTACTGCAACGACACACGTGGGGGGTACGTGGTCATTAGATCTGCTATCTAACGACATGTCAAATGCAGGCAACGGATGGTCCGGATGGAATCTGGCGAATAGGCACGATCCGACAACTCCGAGAAGGTCTAGATGAACTCCTCCCTGGCGAGGTTCGCCGGAAGATGGGAGGTGCTCTGAGCAGCTGAAGGGCGATCAGGGGGAGGGTTTCGACTCACGACATCCCTCCGCGTCTAGTGGCGGTGGCAGATGGAGCTCCCAACGGTCAGATCTCCGAGAAGGGTGGTACAACCTGGGACGTCTCTAGCGAAGGGGGTGAGATGCAAACTAGGGGGAAATGTGATGCTTATTGATCTGCAAATGAAAGCTAATGCTCGGAGGAGTGCTCCGGCGTAGGTTATAAATAAGCAACTAAGTGAAGCGATAGGGAATGGCGGAGGACGTCTCCGGTGAAGGCGGAGGAAGGAGCCTAGCTCAATCTTGGCTCAGATAGCCAAGATCGAGATGATCACATGATGGGGGAAAGGCAACGATGGAACAACGGAGCAATCTAAATTGCTAGGGATGATCAGTGGAGCTCCGACCACTGGGTCGGAGCCGGCGGAGGACAAGATGAAAAATCGAAGATAAATAGAGCTCGGGTCGATGAAAGATTCACCTGACGATCTGAAGTTGATTTTGAGCTCCAGTAGGGTGTGGCGAAGGGAGTTGTCGCCTCGACCGAGCTGCGGCGGGCTGGGAGGCTCTTACATGGCGGCACTCCAACCACGTGCATCGAGCAACGGCTACAGGTGCCTAATCCTGCCACCAAAGAAGGGTTTCGGTCGCTGTCACCGAGGGGATTCTCTCTAGGGTAGAATTAGGGCTTGCAGTGGGAGCTGAGGAGCTAGGGGTGAAATCAAGATCTTTATATGCGTCCTAGGTGACAAGGTTGATCAGGCAGGGGCACGCGATTCAAGCGAGATCCGATCTCTCCTCGGGATCCGTGAGGGTGCATAATCCATGAGGAAGAGATGGGTGCAAAAATCGGGACGAAAGAAGATCAGATCTGTTCCTGAAAATTTGGAGAAATCAGGTGCGCAAACAGATCCGGGTGAGAGGTGGTCCAGGGGGGGAGTTGATCGGGGGTCAACAATCCCCCGTGGACCAATCACAAAATTCTACGGTTGAAATTATTTAGAAAATCATTAAAAATCTAAAATGATTTTATTTCAAAATATTTACAAAATAAAAAATATTTATTTATTTTCAAACTATTTTTTAGTGATTTTTATTAAGTTTTTTGAAAAATAAATAATGTTACATACATTATATAATATTATATACTGGCATAAAATACCTATGTATTTTATATTTTTATTTTTAATTTCTTATTTTTGTATAAATACTCTAATTTTATATTTTATTTATTTACAACATAAAATGTAGAATATAAAATAATTTTTATTTTATTTTTGTTATTTATTTACAAGGGTGAAATAAATAGTGGTGTGATACATATATACGTGGTATATATACAAGGTAGAGAGAGAATGTATTTAATTTTTGATTTTATTTTATTTTTCTAATTTTTATTTTATTTTTAGAAATATATACAAAATGAAAAAAACACATTTTATTTTTATTTTATGAAAGTAAAATATATACATAAGAGGAGGTTTTACACAAGGTTGAGTGGCCCTATCTCTCTCTACTCATTTTATTTGGCGATCATGCCCATATTGGGCCCTCTTTTGGGTTCAGGTCACTCAATAATTATTCTAAATATTTCCATCATTTTCTTTATTTCTTTATTCTTTTATTTTTGCACAAATACATGCTAATTATCCATATTTACATAAAGCATGCATTTGGTAATTTATTGTATTTACAGCTATCTACTTGGTGTTTTGCAAAGATAAATAGCTAAAATAAAAGAATAAAGAGTGATGAATGAGTATTCATCAATCTCTCCATTGTTGTAATTCACTACTGCATTGGTTGTTCACAAGAATGACCGTCCAAGGATGATGGGGTGAGGAATAGAGACGTGGAGACATCCATGTCTAGCACAACAAAATCGATAGGGAATTACATCTCCTAAACCGTGACGAATACACCCTCCAACATGCCCCTAGGTTGCCTGACGTATTTGTTTGTGAATTACAGAATCATATTTGTAGGTTTGAGCTGTCCTAACCCGAATTCCGTGAGCATTGAAGTTGGCATGAAATTGACAGAAAACCAACTATCGAGTAAGTGTGTTCAAACTCTTGGTTAAACATCTGACAACGAACGAGTGATGCTCCCTTATCTGGCTTTTTGTCCGGGTGGCATTGACTGTGGCCATTGTAAGGATATGCTTTTCGAACTTGCCACTTTTACTCTATGCATTATGAGGATGAGGCCTACACCTAGTTGTGCATGCATCTTTTAATCCTTTCTTTACAGATGGCATATACTCAAGAGCTTTCATCAAAGGCATATTGAAGACCAAATTTTGAATAATTTCTACAATGGTAGGATCAGACAAAGCATTTTTCAATTTTTTTGTGTTTTTTCATCGCTTCTGGAAAAGGCATATTTACAAAATCTGAAATTGTATCATTCAAAGTTATGTCCATATATTGTTTACAGGTATGGCAAAAATGTGTGAAATCATCTACAAGCTGTGGACCAAAAAATACAGGCTCGGCTTCATGTGCTGGCTTTGGATCCGCTGTAGGTGCAAGATTCTCCAAGACTGATGCTGGTTGTGTGGCACATGCAAGCGTCTCCTATGCAGGCTAGTCTCCAGCGGGGTTGCTGTTGTCCTTTTGTATTTTGGTATTTTCTTCATTTTTTGGTGATTTTTCTACTGGTGCTGCTATTTGATAACTCGGATGTTGCGGGGGTCTAGAGCAGTCTACACAAGGTGAGACTACAATGTCGCTGAAGCGACCACTCACGAACCCAATCCAATCAATGATTAACCCACAAAAATAAAGCAGTAATGAAAATACAACGTGGATCAAACTTTATTTTAAACCCTATAGTAAAATGCATATAGTGATAAGCATAGTAGGGAGTCGAACACAGGGAACACATGATGTAGCACTCAATATTATTTATAAATAAACGATATAGGTATATTTGTATATATAACTATGCATAATATTAGTCAAATAATGTGGGTTTTTAAATTTTAATTAATTAAAATTATATATATAATTATATATATTTGTATTTTATTTTTATATTTTCAATTTCTTTTTTCTTTTAGAAAAATAATATAACTATAAATAGAGTATATATACAATAATAGATAAGAGAGATATAATTTATAGTTAAAAATATGCAAAAAAATGGCAGAAATAAATATTTTTGGGTTTTAAATATTTTTTTACACTTTTTATGATATTTTTGTGAATTTTTCTAATTTTTATATATTTTTAAAGTTGAAATTACCCTAAAACATGGATAAAATAATAGTCCAGAACTAAAATGGAGATGAAAAATAACAACAGTATCAAAATTTCTCCCAATTACTTTTAATATAAAGATAATAATATAGAGAAAATTATAAAATAGAAAATACAAATTTTGGAGTTTTAAGGAGTTTTATAAATTTTTATAGAGGTTTTTGGGATTCTTCAATTTTTAAGCATTTTCATTTTCTTTCCTTTTGTGATTTTTGGTCTATAGGTTAATAATACTTAAATACGCATATTTTATTTTTTGGAAAATTTTTCAAAGCAATTTTATATTTTTTGACTTTTTTAAAATAAACCGGGACTTTTCGTGCACTATTGGATTTTTAGAAAACAAGAAAGGGGTATAAAATGCAATTGTAAAATTATGTTGTGAACAAAGCATGCATCTAGGTATCTACTCCTATTTTTTTTGTAATTTTTGGGGTACAAAAACTACTTTTAATAAATAGAAAATGTCTCACAAAAATATTCAGCCTTGTAATGGTATAATTACAAATATAATTAAAAGTGAGGGTCGCAATGCCATTTCACCCAAAGTTTAACACTAATATTCAAACTTTATATATTAAATGACAAATAAAATAACCCATGGGGGTTTACATGCTATTTTTACAAGATCAAACATGCGTACGCATGTGACGCTGGTAGGGACTAAATTGCTATAAAGGAAAGGTTTAAGGAGTTACATGCAATTTACCCACAAACTTTTGAACTAGATAAAATATTTACAAGACTTTAAAGATATTACAAAAAGGTGAGGGGGTCTATGAAATTTCTCTTCTTCAAGGTAGATGTAATGTGAACAAATCGAAGGATTAAGATATGAAAATTTCCAGCCTATTGCCATGCGGTTTCTTTCTATAACCTCGAGCAGAAAAGAATATTGGTCCTTGTCCTGTTGTGAATTTATTATGACTGGGAACATGTTCTCTTAACCAGCAAGGAAGGAATACTTCATGTTTTTTAGTATTGGTTTGAACTCAGGTGGGGTTAGAATCTGTTCAGTAACAACTTCAACAACTGTGTAGAGTGATGGTGTTGGATCAATCAGATGTAATTGTCCGCCATAGGAAATTCAAGCTCTGAATTTAACGCCTTACAAATGTTTTCAATAATTTACTCATGTTCGCAAAAATCTTCAATAATCTATTCTTGCTCTATTAAGGACAGGGGGCAATAATTAATCTCTGCCAAATCAGCAAAAATTTCATCTTCAAAGATAGTGGGGAACTCAAAATTGATGTCCACTCCTTCATCCGTGGTGAAGAATTTGTGGGTCTCGTTTTCATCCATGAAGGGATTTATATCTCTGATTTTCATTAGAAAGTCACAGTCCTTTGTTCTCTATTGTGTTGGCTCAATCTCATATGATGCAGAATCTGTTGGCTGTGGCACTTAGATCATCTCGATGGGTACCTTATCGTTGATGGAACGAAAGGTGATCTATCTGGTGTCGTAGTCCACCACTGCTTCGGTTGTTCGAAGGAATGATATAATATTAAAAAATGTAATAAGGTATATATATATATATATCTAATAATGAAATATGTATAATATAAATAAGATATAGGTTTTATAGTATATATATATATATAAATTTGGTAAATACAAATAAAAACATTCCTTTTTATTTTTTAAAGGATTTAAAATATATTTAGGTTTTTATAATTAGTAATAATAATAAGTATTTATATGTAGTATTAAGTACATATATCAAATAAGGAATTCTTATGATAAATATAGCTTTATATATTCAAAAATAAAAAATAAAATGTTTTTGTATTTTTTATATTTTTCTGATTTTTTGGTGATGTTTTTCTATTTTTTTATGTATTTTTAAAGTCCAATACTCCAAAATAGGGAGTTAATTATTAAGTCAAATTGTTTTGAGATTTAAAAATATAAAATAAGTCTAAAATTTCTAAAAGCTATTTTTAATATGTAGTAACATGTATATATAAAAATATAGAACATAACACGATAATTTGGAATTTTTGTGATTTTTTTCTAATCTTCGTAAGTTTATGAGGGTTTCTAAAATTTATGGTTTTCTTCTGATATTTTTTTTGTGATTTTTGGTATGGTGTGATAAAGTATAGTAATAAATAATATTATTTTTTTGGAATTTTTAAAGAAGGTTTTATATTTTTATATATTTTTGTAGTCTTGATAAACCCAAAATTAGTATCGGTCGTGCGTTCCCCACAAGGCGGGAGCACTATCGTTAAGGTGATTGACGGAAATCTTTGATTTACTCAGTAATGAACGCACAATATATGTAATTAAATTAATAGAAAAAATGTGGCATTAAAATTTATTTTCTCTACCATAAAAAGCATAGTAAGCAAGCATGTAGAGCTCGAACCACTAAGAGCAATACATGTAGCCTATGGTTTTCTTTTATTTACAAACCAAGTCATTCCTTATGTATAGATCCTTTTTGTGGGTTTTTACTCTCTATATATATGTATATAAATTTATTATTTTTTGTTTTCTATTTTTATATTTGATTTTTATATTTTCATATTTTTATATTTTATTTATATATATATTTCCTTTTTTAACTACATAGCCTATATAGGGCTCTTATATGTACAATGTGTAGTTGTATATTTATAAATATTATTAAATATAGATAAAATTCAACAAATAAATTACTTTTGGATTTTTTTGTATTTTTCTAATGTTTTTATTTTTTCCATAAATTTTTGCTAATTTTCATGTATTTTTAAAATAAAAAAATATCCCACATAAGGGATTAATAAATTCAGTTGAAATTGAATTGGGTGTTAAAAATAGTAAATAATTCCCAAAATTACCCAAACTAATTTTAATATATAAAAATTTATACAAATAAAATTATAAAATAGAAAAGATATTTTTTTCTGATTTTAAAGGATTTTTTTAGCTTTTGATAAGAGATTTTGGGATTTTTCAATTTTTAGATCTTTTGTTTTCAATTTTTAGTGATTTTTGGTCTGTAACTAAAATAGGATGAAATATACTATATAATTTTTTTTGGAATTTTTAGAGATGATTTTATACTTTTTGGTATTTTCTAAGTTAAACAGGGAAGAAATAGGCTCCTTTATATTTTTAAGATTAAATGCAAAAAAATCCAAATAAAATAAGGGCATGAATAAACATGACATGAAGCATCTAACCCTATTTTTGTGGATTTTTAGGAGTATATTAGCTATATTTAATAAATAGATAAAAGCTACAAAAATACATGTCTTAATAGGGGCATTTTTGCAATAAAAATAAAGTCGAGGGGGCTCTGTGCAAAAGTTCCTGAAGAAAACCATATTTATTTAATTTTTAAAGACCTTTTAACAATTACAAAATCCGCCAGGGTGTCTATGGAATGCATCCATCACGTGGGACTATACATGACAGAGCCTAGAAGGGACCTAAATGCAAATGAAATAAACTCCAAGGGTCTTCCATTAATTTTCACAAAAAATATACAACGCTAATTCCATTTTATTGGACTTTTAAGAAATACAAAAATTCGCAGGGGTAAACCTGCAACTTTGCCACCTCACGTGGGACGGCACGTGAGGTGATGTGGACTGGACCCAAATGCAATTAAAATAAATACAGGGGGTCAAATGCAAAATGTCCACTTTATTTTAAACAACTAACTTTATTTACATGACTAAGTAATAAATACAAAAAATGTGGGGTAGATTATGCAAATTACCCCAATATAAGGGCGCGATCCAACGATTGATCTTGGCCACTTAACCACGCGTTGCCATCTCAGAGGCTGGTACCGCTTCGGGCATGGATGGCTCAGATTAGATCGCTGGATGCGATCGAATGGTACAGGCGGGGCATCATCCAACGGCTCAGATCTGACCTGGGCTGCCCTTCTTCATCCAACGGCGGAGCAGCTATGACGAAGAATAGGGAGGAAGATCCTCCTAGGCCGAACTGCCTATGGTGATATCTTGCTCCTCCGGCGGTCTTTGCTATTCCAAGGGGCCTAGATAGGTCAACGGCGAGGTCCCCTACTGGCTGGTGGCCTCAGAATGGTCGGAGGGCCACAAGAGCACCCCCAGAGGTCATGAGGTGCTCTAGGTGCCTTCAACGAAGTGTGATTTCGCCTCCAAATGCTTCTTTGGCTCTTGTGACATGCAGAAATGAACTCACAGTTCGAGGGCAAAGTGCCTCGACCCGGTTAGTTGTGGAATGGGGCAAAGAATGAAGCAGGCGATGCTCCCTAGCAGACGGTAGAGCTTGGAGAGCAGATCTCTAGATCTGCTAGGGATCTGGGGAAGCGAAGGTGCGTGGAGTGATCATAAGGTTATGGGGAACAGAATGGAGGCAAAAGGTACGACGGAGATGGGGAGAAGGTGCGCAGAGGAGCACGTCGCAGCTCGACTTTGGCGATCTATGGGTCGAACGATTAACGCAAATTTAACAAACTAAATATTAAACTAAGAGCATGAAATTAAACCTACGACTAAAAGAAGCAAAATGCATGACAAACAAGAAGCTCTTATACCTGGAGTAGCCCAAGGAGCAAGGTCGCCGACGGTGGGCGGCCATGGGTGCACCCCTCGTTCCTGAAGCTCGGGCTGAGCTCGAGAGCGCTCCTCCTGTCACAAGGATCTCTCCTAGATGCTAACACTAAGCTTCTAGATGCTTAATGGTGACCAAATTTGAAGAGGAGACAGAGGGGGTTTATTTATAGAACATTTCAGGCAACATTATTGTCCAAGCGATCGAAGGAATGTCGGGCTATGTACATATTATACGATGATATGGCATGAGTCATGGATGATCCATGATTATTTTTGCTGAAGGAGTCAAAGGAGATGGATGGATGAATCGAGTGCAAAATATGGATGAAATCACGGGAATGGACAATTCTGACGCATCAAGAGGTTTGAAGGGACAGTTGACCTCAAAGCCCTGTTATAGGTCCATGTAGGCGTGCTACAGGACTAAATAGCAGGGTTATTCGAAAATAATTATTTAAAAATAGTTTTTGATTTTTTTTAAATTTTTGTATATAAAATAAAACATATTTATTATTTTATGTAGTATTTTATTATAATTTTTATTTATGTTTTTTATGTATTTTATTAGTAGTTACTTTTTATTAGTGCATTTATAGGTATATTTGCCTATATTTTATACATTTTTATTTTTCTTTTGTAT
The DNA here is from genome assembly GCA_037367405.1 of Ottelia alismoides. Lineage (NCBI taxonomy): Eukaryota > Viridiplantae > Streptophyta > Magnoliopsida > Alismatales > Hydrocharitaceae > Ottelia > Ottelia alismoides. Next base: position 601,145 of record JAZKJV010000590.1, read on the forward strand.
ATTTTATTTCATTATTTTATTTTATATATTTATAACTTACTTTTTGAGTATAAATATATTTTTATTTTATTTTTATGATATTATTTGTATACTTAAATAAATAGATATGTATATTTGATAAGTATATTTATAGGTAGGGGCTGGGGAAGCTGCACTTGGGGGTGCAGCTAACTAGCTGCACCCGGCCATTTTTTTCATTGGTTTTTATGTTTTTGAAATGAAACCTAGGGGAATTTAAATCACCATATATCACCATGATATCATACCAATTTCAACTAAATTTGACATTTCTATCATCTCCATCAAGGCTATGACATTTTAACGGTTTCAGAATTATTGAAATTGACCATATCTAGATGGGCATGCTAGGAGTGTTTATTTTGCATGAAATTTGAAACACATATTCTTGTCAATAAACTAAGTAAATCTCCATAAGTTTTTTTTTCAAAAAAAAACCAATAAGAAAAATGGCCGGGTGTAGCTAGTTAGCTGCACCCGCCGATGCATACTCCCATTTCCCTTATAGGTCTATTACCTATGTTTTATTCACACCTTTTTATTTGAATGTATTTTACTGAATTTTATTTTGTTTTTATATTTAACAGAATATGAATAATATTTACAATGTTATAAAAATATAAAGAATAATGAAATAATAGAATAAAATCCTCTTTTATTTATATACATATATAACATAGGTATTTTGTCTATGTATTCTCGTAGACTTATTTTATTTTACATTTTCCTTTTGGTTTTATTTTGATTTTAATATACACATGTGTTATGAATAATATTTAAAAAATTATAAAAATATCAATTCGTAAAAATAATAAATAATGAATAAATTGAATATTTTAATTAGTATAATATACAATGAGGGTAAAAAACCCAACTTTCACACAGTAACTCCAAAAAAATATAAAACTACCGCCATTAAATAGCTTGTGAAAAGTTATATACAATTAGAGTGATTTTGATATGTTTTGAGTTTTTTATTTGAAAGATATGGGTTTGTGAAGTTGGGTTTCTAGCTTTTTATTTTATGCATAAAATGAACATTGTATATTATTTTTGTACAAACTCAATGTTGTATTTTTATTTATATTAATTATTATATACAACTTTTATGTTCAAAGTTTCTTCATTTGATGAATAAATAATAAAGAATAAAATAGGTGTCAAAAATGCATAGACATTGAATAAAAGAATTGAGTTTTTATTCTATTTTGACCCTTATCTCCCCCTACTCTATTCCTTGTCGAGCAACACAATTCTTGAATTGGTCTCAGGGTTTAGGGTCATAAAATATTTTCAATATTTTATTCCTTTTTCTTTTCTTCTCTTTATTCTATAATTTTGGCATTAAAAAAATATTATATACACAATAAATGCGATAAATGATGGACGCTATTTTGTACAAATTAATGCTATTTACATGCATTAGCTAGCGTCTTTAAGGCCAAAATGATAGAATAAAAGGTTATGAAATGGAGATCCATCAAGGCTCCTTTTGACTTTTAATATATGGAAATGCAGATAATATGCTAAATAAAAATCATGGTGTGCACGAGCACAAAATCAAGCATCATCCTTTATTTTTTATAATTTTTGGTGCACAAAAAATATTATAATTAGACAAGCATAAATAAAACATACAAGCTAGCAGAGTTGTTTTTGCAATATAAATAAAAGATAAGGAGTTTCATGTAATGCCCAAAAGTTTAACACCTAAATTACTAACTTTAAGGCTAAATTGGAATGCCAACAACCAAACGCCTGAAAATTACCCAACTCACGTGGGTGGCCACGTGATATGAGTTGGTACTATACTTAAGGTTAATGTTCAATACATATAGAGGTTCAGTTGTAATTTCTCCACAAAGGCTTACGCTTAATTACTTATTTATAGGGCTATTTACTAATTAGAAAAGGTCGAAGTGGGTCTTAATAATTTACCCCAAAATCGGTGCTCAATCAGGCAGAGGAGGAAACTCCACGTGGCTCACATAAGTTGATCGGATGATCAGGTTCACATGCCACTTCGCTTCATAATTCACGGCCCATATTACATCTGGGATGACCATGAAATTCGACGGCTTGGAGGGGCTGATAAAGAACACCAAGAATAATGTTCTTAGTGAACTTAGATTTGGAATACCTTCGACCTCGGTAACCTCCTTTGCTCTGATGGGCTCAACTTCCCCCTAGAGTCACTTTGCATCTGCATATACTTCTCGATGGGTTCCAAGTTCCCTTATATGGGATCTGGGGCTCTTCCTCTTTATGTGACCTGGAGTTATTGTTCCTCATCGATTCAAGGCTCTAGTAAGGATTCAACCTTCAGACATGCACCAAAAGACTCAGTGGCTTGAGTGCACTCTCCTCTACTAGGTGATGAAGCTAATTCGCAAATGAACGAGGTGACAACGAAGAACTCCGGCGAGCGACGGAGGGGGAGTTTGATTAGTCATATTCGAGCAGGATCTAGGTTGGAAATAAAGAGGAAAAGTTGACGATGAAGGGGTTCGATGAGAGAGTGAGTGTGGGTCAAAACATAATGAGAATCATGATGAATTTGGCCCAGAGCTCAAGCTCCAATTCAAAAGGGGATTTTAATTTTACCTAAATTAACTACTTAAAGATAAAATTGAAATACAAAAATTAAATCTACTACTAAATATTACGTAAAAGTGTAGGAAATGGTCCTCGATTGGTCCAGGACAATGAGAGGTAGAACCATCTGAGGGTTGTCTCCGGCGATGGTCGGATCGTCCCGAGGATTCCTCCTCCTCTCTGCAAATTAGCTGGAAATGCTTCCTGCGACCAAGCCTTCTTCTAAGCACACGATCTGAGGGGCGAAAATGAACCTAATGGGGATCAAACTCAAAATAGGGTCAACCATTGTTTATTTATAGGTAGAAAAGAGGCTGACTTTGAGGAGGGGTCGCGTGCGAAGAAGAAGGGTTGATGAGAGGAATGAGTTCAACAAGGGTGAAGGATGTGTGGGATGCAGGATGGTGAAGGGTTCAAGGAGAGGGAGTGAGTGGAGGTGGAGTGGAAATATAAAGACGAAGATGGCCTCCCTGTGAGTTTTGACACGTGACGGCTGAAGAGAGTAAAGTTGACCCAAGTCAACATTTCTTGAGCTCTGGTTGGTCCACATGGACCAACCTGGAAATAGAGATCTAAAAAATCTTTATAAAATCAATAGAAATTAATAAATGAATTATATATTTTTTTGTTAAAGCACAAAAAGTATTTATAATTTTATGTAGTATTTTATTATGATTTACTTATTTACCAAGGCCATTTATTATGTCTTAGTTTTTATGTGTATATTATAGGTATAAATCCCTATATTATGCATATTTTTTTTATTTTTATTATATATTTTATTATTTTAATACTTGATTTAGATATTTATAATTTATTTAATACATGTTTAGATTTTTACTTTATTTTTCTGAGTTTATTTATATACTTACTTAATTTTATACATATACCATATAGGTGTATTATAGGTATATTTTACCTATCTATCAAAGTACATTATTTATTATAATGTATTTTAATGGTTTTATTTTAATTCTATTATGTACATATATTTCAATAATATTTATATATTTATACAAATGTAAGCAACCTAAAAATATAAAGAATAAATAAATTGAATGATATATACATGTATCTTATACAATGAGGGCCCAAAAGCCAACTTTTGCTTCTTAACTCCAAACTAAATAAAACCACCTTCATCAAATAGATAATTTAATTTTATAAATAATAAAGATGAGTTTGGTCAGTTTTGGATCTATATGGAGAAGATACATATTTGTAAAGTTTTCTTTGTGACTTTTTATTCTATGTGTCCTAGGCACGTTGTGCATTATTTTCTGGTGAAATCAATTTTGTATTTTTCTGTGTGATTTTATGTATAATATTAATGTTAAGGTTTACTAATTTGAGGTATAAAATTAGAAAAGAATAAAATGGGTCGCATATTGCTATTTATTGAGATATAAGATTAGGATTTTTGTGTAGTTTTGTGTACAATTCCTCTACCCTATCTCCCCCTACTTTATTCCTTGACAGTCAAGTCGTCATGATTGATACTTCATTCTTTTTCTTTTCTTTCCTTGATTCTTTTATTTTGTAATTGATATAGTTTTTATACAATACTTATACCATACTTTATGTGATTTATGGAGTGTTTTTTGTACAAAATAATGCTTAATAAATGAATTTAACAATGGATTTAAGGCCAAAGTGAAATAATAGTGGTGATGAAATGGAGATTCATCACCCCCTATACTTGCCTTTGCTAGTCCTTAGAAAACACTTATGTCTAGAAGTGTAGAGAAAAGAAAATAAAGAAAAGAAAATAAAAAAACCTTGGAATAATTTTTTACGTTATATCTTAATAAAGTCAAAGTTTGGAGCTTAGTTAAGAGCTTTGGATTCTTGGTTTTTTCGAAACTGCATTAGGGCTAGAAAGTGTGACACATCATCCCTTAGGTTCCATAATCCTATTATCCAATTCAACCCATAGTCCATTCAGAAACATCCTCTCAATCATATAGTCTCGCAACCTTGAAATGATATAACCATGTGTGTGAATTTTTCAGCTCTTCCCTAACAAATCACTAAACTATCTAGGAGTCTGTTCCTCTGGTAACTCATCCTCTAGGAGAAAGATATTTCTTTCTAAGATTAGGTACTGCTTGTTTTCATAACCAGAAAGGGGACAAGCAAGAAAAATGGGAAAATAAGTGGGAATGGACCAATGTAGTCTTCATTCCCTTGTGAAGCTCGATCAGCGTAACCGATTCTTCACCAAGAAGCAAGCTTTTTCTAGAAGCTCGATATTTTTGTGGAATTTTCGATGTTGTAATTTCTTTGGATATTTTATTGGCTTTGCATTTCTCTGCATTCTTGTTGGTGCCCTGATGGATATAGAATCTTTTGGTCCACCCATGTTTTGGAGTCTTCAAAAAAGTTGTGCAAGCAGACCATTCCTCATCCGAAGCATTGTCTTAGTCTAGTCTCCAGGCATTAGATGTCCTGGCTACTAGAGGAAGTGGGTTGAAACACCGGTTTTGGCAATCCCCAAGAATGGTTTCTGAGCCACCCTTAACGAAGAGACCAAGCATCGTCCCGACTTAGACTCTAAAATTTTCAAAAATCCATCTGGGTTGAGGTAAGTGTTAAGTGTGAAGTTTTTGCAATAAAATATTTTTGTGAAGCAACTTTCTGTTTTGAACTTTTTATGGAAATTTAAAAAAGTTTTGGAATTTTTTAAACAATTTTGCAATCATTTTGCAAACGTTTTTGAAAATTTTGAAAATTTTAAGAAATTTTTAAGAGGTTAGTGAAAGAATTATGTATTGATATTTACACAGGATTGCTTCTATATTTACTGGGAATTTATAAGTTGAATGTCAATGGTCATTTACAAGTTCTATATTCCGATTTTTTACACATTTTATAGGGACTTTTCTTTGAGTTGTTATTGACATAAAGTTTTCAAAACATTTAAAATCAGTTTCACAAACATTTTGAAACCTATTTTTTGCAAATAATTTTACTAATATTTTTACAAATATTTACAAAATATTGAAAATTATTTTGTAAGGATTTTCAAATAGTATGTATAGATTTTTCAAAGTGTTTTTGCAACCATTTGGTTTTTCAATGTATTTTTCCAATCATTTTCCAAATAGTTTGCATATAGATTTTCAAATCATTTTATCCAACCATTTTACAAAAGGCTTTAAAACTTCTTACAAAACATTTTTCAAACAGTTCCAAAGATTTTTCAAGGCATTTTATAACCATTTTTCAAAAATTTGCAATTTTTTTAACAAGTTTATTTACCACAATTTCAAAGAATTTGATGTTTATTTCAATTTTATTAGTTAGCCATATTATCGAAAATACAAAAGTACAAGTTATAGCTAAAGTACGTACAATGCATATACGACCCCCTGTACTTAGCTTGAGCTATGTCCTCATAGACCGGAGAGAAAAATGAATACACAACTCATGCTAAGTATAGGAAAGTCTATGCTATAATGATTAAATAAAGAATGAGTAGTTGACCATTCCCCCTATACATAGGGTTAATTAATCCTACGTATATCAGGCTATATATAAATCATGGAGGGTCGAGGGTGGGAATAAACAAATCATCAGCTCAACATGTCTCCCCCATACTTAGGGTAAAATATACCTAAGTATAGATAAAATATCAAGAATTGAGGAGACGAGGGAGGGATCAAAGAATGCGCACCCATATACACTCATCCTGCCTATACTTAGGATGAAGCATATCCAAAGTATAACAATGATGAATGGAATGAGTGAAATAATCAAAAGAATGAAAGAATGATTTTTGAAAAAGAAGAAAAGAAATATAATTAAAAATGTTTTTGGGAGCCTCATATGACTTTGCTAATGTTGTGGCTTCGATCTCATCTTGATATACCACCTATATTGAATAAAAAACAAATATGAATGTATAATGCTCTAAATATGGTTTCATCAACTATATGTTGATAAAAAAGGTTCCGTGTCAGGCGACAAACCAGATACATTAATACTTCATTGTCACACATTTGTTTCACTATGAACAATACTGTCCATTTGCTCTTCAACTTTCCTGGAAAAAGTTTCAACTTTGCATCAAACATCCAAAAGTTCTGACCATGCTCGAAATTCTTTCTATGGATATGCTTGTCACGCCACTTCTTGACTATCTCCTTATACATCAGGCTGTTGACATATGCATAGTATCTCATTACAAGTATTCGGTTCAGATCAACCTCTCTCTTCTTTCCAGCCTTCTTGGAATCCAAGTTATAGACATTGATTGTCCATAAAGATTTGTGAATTAATTCCACAAGAAGATGGCATGGCTTTCCATAGACTAGGCGGGAGGGAGACATTCCCAAAGATGACTTGTACGCAGTGCAATAGGCCAAAAGAATCAAGTTGAGAAATTGTAACCAGTTCTTCCTATCGGGTCGTACAAGCTTCTAAAGAATAGTCAACCTGTTTGGTTGCAGGGTTGGGCAGGGTTGGCTCAACCCTGTTTACTATTCACAAGGGTACTTCCTCCACACAGATTACTATTCACCCACCCCAACCCAGCCCAACCCAACCCAGTCCAACCCAGCAACCAAACATGCCCTTAATCTCCTTGTTTGAACATTCGGCCAAGCCATTGGACTATGGGTGGCATGGAGAAATGACTCGACGTTCAATACAATATTCTTGGGTCAGCTTCTTGACTTCTCTCTTTATAAAGTGCCTACCACCATCGGAGATCAGAATCTTAAGAACATCGAACCTTGCAATGATATGCTCTTTCAGAAATCGACAGACAGTACGACTATCAATGGCTCGAGTTGTGATAGCCTCCACCCAATGACTGACATAGTCAACGACGAGCATAATTTATTCAAAACCCTAGAAGTTAAAAAATGAGCCCATGAAGTCATTGCCCTACTCATCAAACACATTTGATATCTCAATGTATTTCAAAGAATTGTATTTCTCAATCTAATAGTTTCGCCCATCATCTGACAACCACTAAAGTATTTACCATATTCTTCTGCATCTTTAAAAAGAGTCGGCCATTAAAGGTTGTATTGAAGTAATTTTTTTCTTATTCTTTTCCCTGAATGATGTCCTCATGATTTGCGGTTGTGGCAGTGTTCAAGGATACTGTGATATTCCTTTTGAGGAATTACCTTCTTTAGATGCAATCTGCCCCCCTTACAAAATAAATAAGGATCCTCCCAAAGGTAGAAATGGATATCTGACAAGAACTTGTCAACTTTTAGCTTAGGCCAATCTTGTAAAGTTCTCTTGGTAACATGATAATTCACAATATCGACAAATCAGGGGAGCGAGGCGACTGATATAATCGCTTTATATAGGAAGGTTTTAGTAATGGGTATCTGATGAATCTCCATTTCATCACCTTTATTTTATCATTTTGGCCTTAAAAACCCCAGCAAATGCATGTAAATAGCATCAATTTGTCTATAATAGCATTCATTATTTATTATATTTATTGTATACAAAATAAGGTTTTTAATGCCAAAATTATCGAATAAAGAGAAGAAAAGAAAAAAGGAATAAAATATTGAAAATATTTTATGACCCAAACCCTGAGTCCAAGTCATGAATTGGCTTGGTTGACAAAGAATAAAGTAGGGGGAGATAAGGGCCAAAAATACAATAAATACCACATTTATTCATTCTTGATTTATGCATTTTTGACACCTATTTTGTATCTAATTATTTATTCATCAAATAAAGAAATTTTGTACATAAAAGTTGTAGATAATAATGTAAATAAAAATAAAAAATTGAGTTTGTACAAAAATAATATACAATATACATTTTATATCCAGAATAAAAAGCCAAAAACCAAACTTCACATACTCATATCTTTCAAATAAAAATTCAAAATCTATCAAAATCACTTTACTTGTATACAACTTTTCAAGAGCTATTTAATGAAGGTGGTTTCATAATTTTTGGAATCAATCTGTGGAAGTTAGGCTTTTGGCCCTCATTGTATAGTTTACCCGATTAAAATATTCATTTTATTCATTATTCATTATTTTTACAAATTTATATTTTTAGAATTGTGTAAATACTATACATAATACATGTAAATATTGAAATTAAAAGAAAACCAAAAATAAAACCTCAAATAAAACAAGTCTATAAAATATATAGACAAAAATACCTATGTATACATGTATATAAATAAAAGGAAAATATATTTTTTTATTCCTTATGCTTTTATATTTTTATAATGCTGGGAATATTACATATATTATATCAAAAATATAAAACCAAAAATAAAAACTAGCAAAATACATTAAAATAAAAAGAAGTATATAAAACAAAGGCAATATACCTATAACTATACTTATACAATTCATATACCTATTTATTTAAGTATACAAATACTATCATAAAAATAAAATAAAAATATATTTATGTACCAAAAAATACGTTATAAATATATAAAATAAGAAAATAGAATAATAAAATAAAATATAGAAAATAAAAATAAATTATACAACATACATGTAAATATACCTATACATACACCATTAATAATTAACTTGTAATAAAATACATCAAAAAAATAAAAATCATAATAAAATACTACATAAAATAATAAACATTTTTTATTTTATATTCAAAAATTAATAAAATCATTCATTATTTTTAAATAATTATTCTTTAATAACCCTGTTGTTTTGTCCTATAGTGAGCCTACATGGATCAATGGCAAGGCTCCTTATGTTGACCTCCGGTCAACTCAGCCTCCATCTTCTGCAGCACGTCAGATCTGTCAAACCTTGCGTTTTCTCCAAATTTTTCCGACCAACCCATCGCTCAAATAACATCGTTCTCTTCACAGAAAATACTCCCAAAACAACCTTCATACACGCCCAAGTCTTGTATCCCTTTTATATAGCTCTGGTTTCTTATTATTTGCCGGTCAATAAGGGCTCCCCATTATGCTCATAAATAATTCAGCCTCCAGCCTGTCAAATCTGTCAAAGACCCCATCTTCTCCTATTTTTTCCGGGCGTTCCATTCATTGTTCACTCTCGCGTCCTTCACAAGAAATGCTCCCCAATATTCCCTCATACACAGGCATGTATTGTATCCCTTGTATATAGCTTTGATTTATTATTTTAGGCCGGTCAATAAGGGCTCCCCATTATGTTCATGAATAATTCCGCCTCCAGCCCGTCAAATCTGTCAAAGCGCCCTTCTTCTCCCAATTTTGCCGAGCGCATCGTACATTAATCACACTTGCTTCCTTCACAAGAAATGTTTCTGGTGCATTGTACATACACGCCCATACCTTGTACACATTGTATCTAGCATAGATTCTTCGCCATCGCCTGGTCAATAAGGGTGCACACCAATGTTTATAAATAAACCAGCTCCTCCTCCTTTGCAAATTTGGTCAGTTTCTACCCTTCTTCCTTCCTCATATTCGGTCTTAGGAGCTTCCTTATGACAGAAGGAACTCTTGGCACCTTGAATCGGTCGAAGGAGGTGGGAGCTGCACCCACGGCGGCGCTCCGGCGATCGCCACGCTCCCTGCTTCCCACCAGGTATTAGAGCCTTTTTCTTGATTTTCTAGGTAGCTTTTACTTCCAGTATTTCATTCCTGTAATTAGTTTCATGTTTCACATATTAGTTTAGCGATTTCGCAGTTCACCGGAGCGGAGCTTTTCATCGTGTTCCACCCTATTTTCAACCACCACTACGCCTTCATTTCGTTCCCCATCACCTTCTCCAACTCCTAGCCACTTCCTATCAACCGGGGCCTCCTTGGTTCCGTGAATCGAGGCTCGTCGACCATCCTTTGCTGGAGCTTCATCGCCCATCACCATCCCCGTGCTAATAGCTTCAAACCCTAGGTTGAGGGTGAAGCCCTCGAGCTGTGTGCGCTTCCTGTGCAGGTTGGGCGCCTAGAAATGTGCTAGGAGACACAATCGAAGCCGACGGAGGTACCTGGTGCCCCATTTCCTCCCCGAGCTTGTAGCGGCGCTGCAACGTACCTCAGGCTGATCCAAGACCTCCAGCAGTTAGAGGATCCTCCCAGGAAGCTATAGGGACCTTCAAGAGCGGCAAAGAAACTCACCCGACGAGCGTTCTTCTCTGTTCTTCCAGCCATCGTCCCCGCCGTTGGATGAAGAGGGAGGCCCAGATTGAAGATCAGCCGCTGGATGGTCATCAACCGTCAAATCGTGACCCGCGATCTAATCTCATGCATCCATCGATGAAGCGTCATTGGCAAACGTGGAGGCGCTACGTGGATAAGTCAAGAACATCAACCGTCCGATCCAACGCCGTAAGGGGTAAATTGCACCTTTTGCCCCTTGCATTTTTGTATTTATTATTTAGTTCTATAAAATAAATGTAACGTTATAAATAAATGGGATTTTTACGTGGAACCCCCTATATTAATTGGATATTGCATAGAGGTCCTTCCCAGCCGAGTCACATGTTGTCCCACGTGATCTGTTGTAAATTTTGCACTTATGCCCCTGGAGGTCTTTCATATTGTGGAAAGGTTCTAAAATATTAAATAAATGTTTTTATAGGTTGGCATATTTGCACTATTGACCCTGTCATTTTTTTATTTGCATCTATGCCCCTGTCAGAACATATTATTATGTGCCTTTTCTCTAGTTATTTTATATAGCTAGCTTGCTCCTAAAATTCCACAAAAATTAGGTAGATGCCCCCTGCCATGTAGATTCACACTATCTATTTATTTGGCAATTTTGTGAATTTATCTTATTATTAAAAATTAGACGAGGAGCATTTATTCATTGTCTAATTTATAAAATATTAAAAAAAAATATAAAAACATTTTTAAAAATCCAAATATATATATGACATTTTGATGATTATTGAGTCTAGAAAATAAAACCTAAAAATAGAAAAAAGTAAATATAAAAATTTCAAGAAGCTCTAATATCCAAAAAATTATAAAAACTCTTCAAAAAATACCAAAAATATTTTTTCCTATTTTATATTTATTTATATATTATTATTTACATATTAAAATTAATTTGGGTAATTTTGAGACCTATTTACTATTTTTAAAACCCAAATTATTTTCGGATTATGTATTAACCCCAATATTGGGATATTTTTTGACATTAAAAATACATAAAAAGTAGCAAAAAATCTTATAAAATTCACAAAAACATTAGAAAAAATATATAAAACACAAAAATAATTTTTATTCTATATTTTAAATATATATTTACTACTATTTATAATTATATGACTATGTATTACATATTTAGCCCTATATATGGCATATTATATAGTATAAAAGAAAAAAGAAAATATAAAAATATAAAAATACAAAAAAGAAAATATAAAATCAGAAAATTTAAAATCAAATAAAAAATATAAAACAAAAATAAAAAAAATATATAAAATAAAAAACCCACAAAAATAATAATATGGACAAGAAGAGAATTGGATAATTCCGTGCATTTATTTTTGCCCCCAACCGTTTGCTCCCAGTGTTCGACCTCTACTTATGTTTACACCTATACACATTTACATGTAGAGTTATAATAAATTTTAACTCCATATTTTTGAGATTTAATTGCTTTATTCTGATTATGGGTTAATTGTTGATCGATTGGGATTCTGTCTGAGGTCACCTCAGCGACTGTCGATCCGCCTTGTGGAAAGACACGACCTCGGTCCAATCCCAAGTAATCAAATGGCACCGTTGCCGGGGAGCAACGTCGTTTGGGATACTTATTATTTATTTTATTCTTTACTCTTGTCTATATTTATTTGATTATTTTCATTATTGATATTATTGTGACTGTTCTGACCCTCTTCTTTTTTTGTCTTTGATGCGAGGGACCACCGAGCGAAGGAGGACTTCCTTGGAAGTCTGGTGCACCCGAGTGAGGCGAAGTTGGCTCTTCTACACCAGCCAACACGAGAGAGCATTGAAGGCAAATGGAAGAGAATTTTGGAAGGCAGTCTAATTTTTGCATTATTTATTATTTATGTATATTTATGTGAGAGAGTAACCCTATAATTGTAATAATACAGGACTCTCCGACGCTCCGACTTCCCAAGGTCCAGTTTCCGAGGGATTGTTCCCTTGGGGGCCTCGATGGTTTTAATGCTTTTTTTATTATTCTATTTTTATTATTTTGTGTGAATGAGCCCTAGCTTAGGATTGTTTGACGTAGACTACGGCCCAATCCCTAATATATATGCATGCACCTATAGATGCGACTTGGGACTTAGTCAATTTTGAAATAATGTTCTTCATGCTAATAGTATCCTGTATCTAGGGCTATTTCTTCGGATTGCATTTGCATATAGCATAGGTTTCAATTCTATTATTCATCCCGCATGGAGAGAGCTGGGAAGCACTGTAAGTCTTCTTACTTGGCATGCATCATTATTTTCCAACTTGCATGGCTTTTCCGACATTCTCCCTCTGTTTTTGCCAACCTAGGATGCTTAATGAAAATTGAAACCTCGATAGGCATGTGCATTAAAAATATCCAAAAAAAGTGATAACAAAAATAAAACCGGGACTGCTAACTCCACTTGAACCTAAAAAATGTAATGGATCCCTTTTCATGGGGAGAGCACCCTCATTGTCTGAGCATTTTATTTCTACGTACACGCTAAGGATTAGTGCCCCAATCCCAAAGCCTAATTCTGGTGTATAACTTTCTATGATCACCTAACTCTAAAATCGACAAGATAAAAGAACACATCTCGGTCTTCACTGTGTTGAGTAGGTGAATTGGGGGTTTGCTTTGTGTATTGATTGTGACTTGGATTCCATTTGCACGTTACCTTTGAGTTATCTGTCCCATCTGTGTGAGTCATGCATTTTTCATATTTGAGTCTCTCTACCCCTATTATACATATATCTCTTCATTTTGCATTGAGTCGTGATATTGGCACATGAGCTCAATCATCTTCTTCAGACCTTTGTGTTCCCCTTCTTGCCCATCCTCCTCATGTTCCCCGTTATCATCTCTTCTATCACCTGGGATCGTTGTGCTTTCAGAGATCGCCCGCATCAAGAATTTTGACTTACATTGATTATTGGAGTAAGTCGGGCATGATGTTGAGGATGCTGAGATTGATATACTACTCTTGGTGGATTTGACTTTGGATACGTGCATAGGAGCTTATTGAGGATTTTTGATGATGCATGACCATTAGGTGTAATTTTGTATTGAGGATTTAGATCTCGCACACCGGATTGAGGATGTGATGTGCTTTAGTGATTTGAGGATGATATCATGATGTTTCTACTGATCTATCTATTTCGAGGTTTCGTCCGTCTTTGATTTCTGGGCTGGATAGACTATCTTGATATATGCTGCATGGTGACGATGATTGGAACCCACATGATCTCTCATCTTCGTGATTGATCCATTCCCAATCTCCTGATTCTATTATCCACCTATGGGACTTTGAGGATTCCTCATTATCTTTCATGCCATCTTAGCCAGATTTGATTGACCTGAGGGATGTTTTGTGAATGACCCGATTATTTGCTCCCTCACATGATCTTATGCCCTCCAAATGATTGAATGATTGAATGCTTTCGAGGACCTGAGATGACTTTCCAGCAATCCCAAGATTTCATTGACTTGGCTTACATGACTCCCTGAGGACTATCTGCGGGAGCATGTGACACACTCTTTACGATCGGTTTCACTCGTTGCTTGTACTGCCACTCTATTGGGGTACGAAACAGTATCGTCTGATATGACTATTTGGCCTCTCTGTCTGATTGTGTTACCGATCTGCCGGTACACGAGGCCATTCAAAGACTCATCTGAGTCTGCTTTCCTTGACGGTCCTCGCAAGGATGAGCTTCACTTTTCTGATTATTCCGTGCTCATATGCTCTCCGAGGGTTATCTACGAGGACTATGGCACCTTGCTAGATCTTGCGGTCTCTTCTGCTGGTAGACGGTCTGTCGTCTATGGAGGCCTTTCTGATTGACACCTCTGAGTCCTCTCTTTCCTTGACGACCCTCACAAGGATGAGATCTGTTCTGACTATTCCTTGATTAGCTTGCATTGCTCCACGAGGACTATCTGCGGGAAAATGCAACACTTTCTTTACACTCGGTTTCCCTTTTAGACTGTGTCTCCCACTACTGGGAGCACGGAGCCGAGCCGTTTGGTATGCTTTCGGTCACAATTGCTTTGATATTTACCCGATCTGCTGGATCTTGGGACCGGCCTGACTTGACTCCTTTGAGTCTTCTATCCTTGACGGTCCTCACAAGGATGCGCCATCCTTCTCTGATTATTCGATGCTTAGTTGGCAGTACGTTCCCCAAGGGTTATCTGCAGGATGCTGCCACACTTTCTTGATTTGTCGGTCTCTTCTGCTGATAGCCGATCTGTCGCCTACTAAGACCGTTTCTATGATCCATATGATGGATCAAGATCCTTTCAGTTCGCCCACCTTGACGACCCTCGCAAGGGTGAGCTTCTGTTCTGATTATTCTTTGGCTAGCATGTACTACTCCCCGAGGGTTATCTACGTGAGAGTACATCATATTCTAGGTACTCAGCTTCACTTCTGGTGCTTCCTCTCTGTTGGAGAATGAAGTTGAGTCATCTGATTTTGGTACTCGGTCTCCTCCCTGGTTGTGCCTCCTTTCTGTGGAGCACGGAGCCGAGCCTTCTGATTATTCTCTGATCCTGCTCACTTTAAGGACCCTCGCAGGGTTGAGCCATATCTTGTGTTCGGTGTAGTCCTTTGATTTTCTGACTCTATGACCACCAGACATCACACAGTCTCATGTACTTCAATTTTCATATCTTTTTGAGACCTTGATTGACTTGGAGGAGTCTGTACTGCTCTTTCTTCCTCCGCGTCTTACGGTATTGGCTCCGCACACTCATTCACTCCTTATGAGCCGATCATCAGATTTACGCTACCCGTCCCTGCTTTACTTTCCGATCTGTTTGTCCCCAGTAGCTGACACCCACTTGATTGCCGATTCGGGTGTATTTTCACATTCTGACTGCATCCTCGTTCTCACAGGGAGACGATGACAAGAGCACGATAGTCGCTTACCAGATACCGTCCTTTACCTCACACTATGTGCTAGTTGTATATAGGTGATTTGTCTTCTATTCCTTCTTTCTCCCGAATGATGTGTGTGCCCTAGATCTATCGCCATATCTTTGTGACTATACCTAGGACGTACCTTGTCTTAGGTATAGGGGGGTACACACCACATTGTTCTATGTCATGTTTTGTCACTCCTGTTGTTATCTATACTTGGGGATCTTTCACCCTAAGTATAGGGGGAGTGATGTACATTCTCCAAGATCTTTTCATCTATCTATATATATATCTATCCTTTCGTCTTTTCTTCTTTTCCTTTTCACTTTTTCTTTATCTACATAAAAGGTGTTGCCCCTTTGTGTCAGTTTCCTGTACAAAGGACGTACTTTGTCCTAAGTATAGAGGGTTGCACCCCTGATTCGTTCATTATTTTATCTATTTATTAACGCCCGTGACCCTCCCCGCGTTGTGCACAGTCTACTATAATTAAGATTTATTTATCGTAAGTATAGGGGGGAAGGTCACCTTCTTATTCATTTATATCTTCATTCTTTTATTCTTTCGTTAGTCGTTGTAGTATAGGCTTTTCTATACTCAGTATGAGTTATGTCTTCTCTTTCTCTTATCGTCCTATGAGGACATAGCTCATGCTAAGTATAGGGGGGTTGTATATACTCTGTATATACTTTAGCCATAACTCATACTTTCATAATAAATATGGTTAAATATACTGTATATTTAAACACATAATCCATTAATAAACAACAGTCATTCCTCTAATTGTTTTTGTATGGGATATTTACACCCATGACCCTGAGTAATATGGTAATTACCCCAGGAACCCTCGATAATCACTAAATTCACCCAAGACCCTGAGTAATCATTCCGTTTTACACATATAACCTTCCGTTAGTTTATGTCATTAACTCAACCAGAGGGATGAGTTAATCTAACTTAATCAGTGATCCGACGGTTGAGATTAAAAGAAAAAGAAAGAAACTAAATTAAAAAAAAGAATGGAGAGGATTCCATTCTGGAGGAGGGGGGATTGGGTGCAGTACGTGGGGATCTACGGGTCGAGCAGAAGGGGAGGGGGTGCCTGGGGCTCTCAAGGCGGACGCCCACGAGCAACAGAGCGGAGGATACTGCTCAACCTGGGCGTGCAGGCTGGGTGCTCGAAGGACGGGAAGCAGGCGTGGGGGATCTACGGCTCGAGCAGAAGGGGAGGAGGTGCCTGGGGCTCTCAAGGCGGATGCTCGCGAGCTGGAGAATGCCGGCGCTGGAGGGGTGGCTGCAACTTGCGGCCTTGGTGCGCGGACGGACCTCTCAAGGCGGACACACAAGGGGGAGAGGGGGGGGGGGAGTGGGGTCGGGTGAGGGATGCTGGGGAGGGGCTACCTGGGGCTCTCAAGGCGGACACCCACGAGCGGGAGGATGCGGGTGCTGGCGGGGTGGCTGCAGCTTGCGGCCTTGGTGCGCGGGCGGGCCTCTCAGGTGGGCGGCAAGGGGGAGGGGGTCGGGTAAGGGATGCGGGGCATCGGGTGGGGAGTGGGGGGGGGGGTGGGCGGTGGGTGCCGGGTGAGGGATGCGTGCAACCGGAGGGGGGGGGGGGGTGCCGAGCTCGCAGGCACGCGCGGGGGCATGACGTGGAGCCTGCGCGCGCGGGGGATGGGGATTTTAGAGCTACACGCGCGGGGGAAGAGATTTTGGAGCCTGCGGGCGTGGGGGAGGCAGCTGCAGCTTGCGATCTGGAGCTAGTGGCCAGGTCTCGAGCTTGCAGACAGGGGAGGCATCGACCAGAGGCTACATACGGGGAGGGGCGAGGAAGGGGCGGAGGAGGTGGGTGGAAGAGGTGGTCGGAGGTGGGTTTTGGAGGGATCACACGAGAAAGGAGGAGGGCCTTCTCCGGGAGGGTGAGGAGGGAGCGCGCAGGCGAACTTCGCTTGCTCTTCTCCTCCTCCTCCGACGAGTGTCGGTGCTGCTGCTCCTTTGCTGGTGATGGAGACGTTTGGGGAGCGGGAGGGAGCGCCAGTGGCGGGAAGGGATGCTCGACCTTGCAGGCAGGGGGGAGGGGGAGGGGAGGGGGGAATGGCATCATGTTGTAAATATGATGGGTTTGGAAGGGTAAAATTGGCTATTTCCGTTAGAGTTAACGGAGAAATAAGACGGAGGTTGACACAGGGTTATGCCATGTAAAGGTTAGCCATTACTCGGGGTTTTGGATGTAATTCGCTATTACGCAGGGTTCCTGGGGTAATTACCATATTACTCAGGGTTATGGGTGTAAATATCCCTTTTTGTATTTACTGATTAATAAATTAGGTTAAAAATATTTTTGCAAAATGATTTGAAAAATGATGTGAACCGTTTGGACAACTTTTTGAGAAATGTTTTCAACCTTTGTAAAAACATTTTGATTGCAGAAATTCTTTCTTTGAGTGAAATAAAAGTTTGGAAACCGATTTGCAAATGATTTTGAAAATGTTTGTAAAAATATTTTGAAAAATGTATATATACCGTGCGAAAAATATTTTAAAAATGACTTTCAAATGATTGTAAAAGTTTGCAAAATTATTTTGTACTATAGTTTTCAAAATTTGTTTTCAAATAAATTTGAGGAATGAATGTATCATTGAAATAGGAATAAAATGTGTATATAAATTCTTTATCAATTGCATAAATATACCCTAAATAACTCACTTTATTAAAACCTGTAAAATCTTTAAAATTCTTAAATATTGTAAAATAAAGCGGCACGCCCGTGTAAATATTTGTACATACTTTTTGTGTGCCAAGATTTTTATTTGCAAAAATTCCTTGTGTAAAAAGATTCTTTGATTTTTAAATTCTTTATGAAAAATTGCATCATTCATTGTGTATAGCATTTGCATAGCATTCATATTTTTTTGATTGAGCTTGATGATTGAACTAGTCCAATAAAGTCGAAGATTGGAGCTTGGTTGGACCTTACCGCACCTAACTGCACTGGAACCTTATGGGAACTAGGTTTAAGGTACTTCAGGTCTATTCAGACTTAATTCTTTGAGAAATCAGGGCTGGGTTCAAGTCACCTCAACTGACTAAATAGAACTTTTCGGGACACACGCATGATTCTTGTCGACCGCGACCTAACTTGGACACTTGAACCTTTCACTTGGCTCAACTTAGTTGAAGTGGTGAGGTGGTTAGATTTGCCAGTCTGAGACGCACACGGGTAGAAACATTTGTCCTCATCTATGGAGGGAAGTGCAACCCAACCTAGTACAGTTTCAATGAAGTCGAATGACAAGAGAGTGTGGGTTGCAATAATGCTTCAAAAGAGGGATAGTCTTCTGGCTCAAGAGGAAAAAGTCCTTATGTAAATGCTGCTGTAAATAGTATGTTGAAAAAAGAAAAAAATAAAAAAACTCCAAAAAAGTGGACAGGATTGTAAATAAATAAAAAAATAAAGTGCCTGCCGGAGTATGTATATACGTAGTATAGAAAATAAGCAAGCTTGATCATCAAAGTTATACCATGTGAGCCTGCAGCTAGATGACTTGACTACACTGGTCTTGCATTCCATGATAGGTAGCTACACTAGCTACCGTCCATTCTTTTCTCTACCTCCTCCTCTTGAGTTGGATGCCACTTGAACTTAGAAGGGAATACCCCGCTCCTCGAGGGCAGAGTGCTGGATTAGGGAATCATTGGGTTGTCATTCTGGAGAAGTCAGTCTCTTAGTCATTTCAGTTGGGGAGAGACACTATCACTTACACTGTACAAGTCAACTTCATAGTCATAAGGGTTTGCGTATGATGTAGGCTAGTTCTGACCTGGCTACTGAGGAGATTTGAACCGAGTTCTGTGACTCTCGGAGGCTGTTGTGTTTTAAATTCGGTTCCCAACTAGGTTCCACACACATTTTCACATTAAGGTCTAACCTGAGATCCAAACTTTGATTTTGTACGGATAAGTTTAAGAATCATGATCAATTCAATTCATTCTTTAAATTCTTTATTCTTTCCTTTTCTTTTCTTCTTATTCTTTATTCTTTTTGCACTTATTGCATAAGTATTTGCTAGAGACTAGCAAAGGCAAGTATGGGGGGCGATGAATATCCATTTCATCACCTTTATTCTATCATTTTGGCCTTAAAAACCCCAACAAATGCACGTAAATAGCATCAATTTGTCTATAATAGCATTCATTATTTATTGTATACAAAATAAGGTTTTTAATGCCAAAATTATAGAATAAAGAGAATAAAAGAAAAAGGAATAAAATATTGAAAATATTTTATGACCCAAACCCCGAGACCATGTCAAGAATTGGCTTGGTCGACAAAGAATAAAGTAGTGGGAGATAAGGGCCAAAAATAGAATAAATACCTCATTTATTCATTCTTGATTTATGCATTTTTGACACCTATTTTGTATCTAATTATTTATTCATCAAATAAAGAAATTTTATACATAAAAGTTGTAGATAATAATGTAAATAAAAATACAAAATTGAGTTTGTACAAAATAATATACAATGTAAATTTTATATCCAGAATAAAAAGCCAAAAACCAAACTTCACAGACTCATATCTTTCAAATAAAAACTCAAAACCAATCAAAATCACCTTTACTTGTATATAATTTTTCGAGAGCTATTTAATGAAGGTGGTTTCATAATTTTTGGAATCAATCTGTGGAAGTTAGGCTTATGGCCCTCATTGTATAGTTTACCCGATTAAAATATTCATTATATTCATTATTCATTATTTTTACAAATTTATACTTTTAAAATTGTGTAAATACTATACATAATACAAGTAAATATTGAAATTAAATGAAAACCAAAAATAAAACCTCAAATAAAACAAGTCTATAAAATATATAGACAAAAATACCTATGTATACATGTATATAAATAAAAGGAAAATATATTTTTTATTCCTTATACTTTTATATTTTAGAATGCTGGGAATATTACATGTATTACATTAAAAATATAAAACCAAAAAAACCAACAAAATTCATTAAAATAAAAAGAAGTAAATAAAACATAGGCAATATACCTATAACTATACTTATACAATTCATATACCTATTTATTTAAGTATATAAATACTATCATAAAAATAAAATAAAAATATATTTATGTACCTAAAAATACGTTATAAATATATAAAATAAGAAAATAGAATAATAAAATATAATATTCAAAATAAAAATAAATTATACAACATACATGTAAATATACCTATACATACACCATTAATAATTAACTTGTAATAAAATACATCAAAAAATAAAAAATCGTAATAAAATACTACATAAAATATTAAACATTTTTTATTTTATATCCAAAAATTAATAAAATCATTTATTATTTTTAAATAATTATTCTTTAATAACCCTGCTGTTTTATCTTGTAGTGAGCCTACATGGACCAATGGCAAAGCTCCCTCTGTTGACCACCGGTCAACTCAGTCTCCAGCTTCTATGACACATCAGATCTGTCAAACCTTGCGTTTTCTCCAAATTTTCTCCACCAACCCATCGCTCAAATAACATCGGTCTCTTCATGGTAAATACTCCCAAAACTACCTTCAGACACACCCAAGTCTTGTATTCCTTTTATATAGCTCTGCTTTCTTATTTTTTGCCGGTCAATAAGGGCTCCCCATTATGCTCATAAATAATTCAGCCTCCAGCCCGTCAAATCTGTCAAAGACCCCGTCTTCTCCCATTTTTTTCGGGCATTCCATCCATCGTTCACACTCGCGTCCTTCACAAGAAATGCTCCCCAATAGTCCCTCACACACGCCCATGTATTGTATCCCTTGTATATAGCTTTTATTTCTTATTTTTGGCCTGTCAATAAGGGCTCCCCATTATGTTCATGAATAATTCAGCCTCCAGCCCGTCAAATCTGTGAAAGACCCCGTATTCTACCAATTTTGCTGAGCGCATCATACATCAATTGCACTTGCTTCCTTCACAAGAAATGTTTCTGGTGCATTGTAAATACACGCCCATACCTTGTACACATTGTATCTAGCGTAGATTCTTCACCATCGCCTAGTCAATAAGGGTGCACACCAATGTTTATAAATAAATTAGCTCCTCCTTTGCAAATTTGGTCAGTTTCTAACCTTCTCCCTTCCTCGTATTCGGTCCTAAGAGCTTCCTTGTGATAGGAGGGATCTCTTAGCGCCTTGAATCGGTCAGAGAGTGCTCCGGCGATCGCCACGCTCCCTGGTTCCCACCAGGTATTAGAGCCCTTTTCTTGCTTTTCTAGGTAGCTTTTACTTCCAGCATTTTAATCCTGCAATTAGTTTTATGTTTAGCATATTAGTTTAGAGATTTCGCAGTTCGCTGGAGCTCTGCTCCGGCGAGCTTTTCACCGTGTTC
Organism: Ottelia alismoides; assembly: GCA_037367405.1. Lineage (NCBI taxonomy): Eukaryota > Viridiplantae > Streptophyta > Magnoliopsida > Alismatales > Hydrocharitaceae > Ottelia > Ottelia alismoides. Next base: position 623,188 of record JAZKJV010000590.1, read on the forward strand.
CACCCTGTTTTCGACCAACACTACGCCTTCATTTCGTTCCCCATCGCCTTCTCCACCTCCCAACCACTTCTTATCAACCGGAGCCTCCTTAGTTCCACGAATCGAGGCTCCTCCACCACCCTTCGCCAGAGCTTCCTCGCCCATCACCATCCCCATGCTAATAGCTTCAAACCCTAGGTCGAGGGTGAAGCCCTCGAGCCGTGTGCACTTAATGTGCAGGTTGGGTGCCTTGAAATGCGACAGAAGACACAATCAAAGTCGGCGGTGGTACCTGGAGCCCTATTACTTCCCCGAGCTCGTGGCGGCACTCCAGCGTACCTCAGGTCGATCCAAGACCTCCAGCAGTTAGAGGATCCTCCCAAGAAGCTATAGGGACCTTCAGGAGCGACAAAGATCGGCGGAGACGCGAGATATCACCAGAAGAAACTCGCGCCAACGAGTGTTCTTCTCTGTTCTTCCAGCCATCATCCCCGTCGTTGGATGAAGAGGGAGGCCCAGATTGAAGATCAATCGTTGGATGGAGCCGTCATCAACCGTCAGATCATGACCCGCGATCTAATCTCACGCATCCATCAGCGAAGCATCATCGGCAATCGTGGAGGCGTCACTTGGATAAGTCAAGAACATCAGCCGTCCGATCCAGCACCTTAAGGGGTAAATTGCACCTTTAGCCCCTTGTATTTTTTTATTTATTATTTAGTTCTGTAAAATAAATGTAACATTATATATAAATGGTATTTTTGCGTGGAACCCCCAGTATTAATCGGATATTACATAGAGGTCCTTCCCAGCCGAGTCACGTGTTGTCCCACGTGATGTGTTGTAAATTTTGCACTTATGCCTGTGGCGGTCTTGCATATTGTAGAAAGGTTCTACAATATACAATAAATGTTTTTATAGGTTGGCATATTTGCATTGTTGACCCTGCCATTTATTTTATTTGCATCTATGCCCCTGCCAGAACATATTATTGTGTGCATTTTCTCTAGTTATTTTATATGGCTAGCTTGCTCCTAAAATTCCACAAAAATTAGGGTAGATGCCCCCTGCCATGTAGATTCACACTATCTATTTATTTGGCAATCTTGTGCATCTATCTCATTATTAAAAATTAGTAGAGGAGAATTTATTCACTTTCTAATTTATAAAATACCAAGAAAATATAAAAACATTTTGAAAAATTCCATATATATGATATTTTGATAATTATTGATCCAGAAAACAAAAAAAACCTAAAAATAGAAAAAAGAAAATATAAAAATTTCAAGAAGCTCTAAAATTCAAAAAATATAAAAACTCTTCAAAAAATACCAAAAATATGTTTTCCTATTTTATAATTATTTATATATTATTATTTACATATTAAAATTAATTTGGTAATTTTGAGACCTATTTACTATTTTTAAAACCAAAATTATTTTCGGATTATGTATTAACCCCAATATTGGGATACTTTTTGACATTAAAAATACATAAAAATTAGTAAAAAAATTCCATAAAATTTACAAAAACATTAGAAAAAATATATAAAATACAAAAATAATTTTTATTCTATACTTTAAATATATATTTACTACTATTTATAATTATATGACTATGTATTACATATATAGCCTTATATATGACATATTATATAGTATAAAAGGGAAAAAAGAAAATAGAAAAATAGAAAAATACAAAAAGACTATATAAAATCAGAAAAATAAAAATCAAATACAAAAATATAAAACAAAAATAAAATAAAAAAATATATAAAATAAAAAATCCCCAAAAACAATAACATGGACAAGAAGAGAATTGGATAATTCTGTGCATTTATTTTTGCCCCCAACCGTTTGCTCCCAGTGTTCGACCTCTACTTGTGCTTACACCTATACACATTTACATGTAGAGTTATAATAAATTTTAACTCCACATTTTTGAGATTTAATTGCTTTATTCTAATTGTGGGTTAATTGTTGATCGATTGATGAGTGTAGGTTTGGAATCCTTCTTGCTTTGCAAGTACTTGATGGAAGAATAATCGGTATAAATAATGACTTTGGATCCTAGCAAGTGTGATATGAATTTTTCCAGGGCAAAAATGAATGCTAGTTGTTCTTTCTCAGTGACGGTATAATTCTTCTATGCTTCGTCTAGTGTCCTGTTAGCATAGTGGACATCAAATGGTAATTTGTCTCTCCTTTGTCCCAAAATCACACCAATGGCATAATCATATGCATTAGTCATGATCTCAAATAGTAGAAACTAATTTAACAACTATGGGACAAGGGACTGAGTAATCAATTCTTTCAACTGATTAAAGGCTTGAAGAACTATGGCATTTACAATAAAATCGGTCTCCTTGCCCAGAAGCTCAGTCACTAGTCGGGAAACATTGCTGAAGTCTTTTATGAATCTTTTATAAAATCATACATGCCCAAGAAGAGATCGGACTTGCTTCAAATTTGTAGGTGGTTCAAGCTTTGAAATCACGTCCACCTTTGCAGGGTCAACCTCTATGCCATGCTTAAATATGATATGGCCTAACACAATTCCTTTAGTCACCATGAAGTGACTCTTCTCTTGTGAGAGCATAAGATTAACTTCACAACATCTCTTCAATACTCGGTCTGAACATGTAAGGCACTGATCGAATCTGTTTCGATAGACGGAGAAGTCATCCATGAAAACCTTGAGAAAACTACCAACATATCTACAAATTCTGTCAAAATGCACCTTTGGAATGCCACAGAAGCGTTGCACAATCCAAAAGGCATTCTGCAAAAGGCAATGTCCCGAACGGACATCTTAAGGTAGTCTTCTCTTGACCTTCAAGGGCAATGGCAACTTGATTGTATCCAGAGTATCCATCCAAGAATTAGAAATACTCCTTCACGGCCAGTCTTTCGACTATTTTGTCGATGAAGGGAAGCATAAAATGATCTTTCTTGAAATCTAGATTCAAATACCTTGTACTCTAGTTGGGATCCCCTCTCTCTTGTCATTCTTCACAATGGTGATCCCAGATTTCTTCGGCACTACATGTTGGGGGCTCACCCATTTTAAATTGGAGATGGGATATAAATCCATCATCACACCATTTAGTAATTTCTTTCATAACAACCTCCCAGAGGTTAGGGTTCAATCTGCGTTGAAATTCATGGGAGAGCGAGTATGATTGATGTGTGAAGTAAAGGAGCCGAGGTGTCCATGTCTAGCATAATGATGTCCACAGGGAATTGCATCCCTTGAATAATGACGATGACATCCTCTAACTTGCCCCTTGGCCACTTGACCAATGTATATGTAAACTGTAGGATCACTTTGGTAGAATTGAGCAGGCCTAACCTAAATTCTTTGTGCAGTGAAGTAGGCATCAGATTGATGGATGATCCACTATCATGGAGTGTTCTATCGAACTCTTGGTCGAACATCTGACATTTGACGAGAGGATCTCCCATGTCTTTCTTCTTACTTGGGAAATTGCTGATTGCATTGACAATAGTCATGGTCCAGATGTGCTTCGTATTTCTTTCTTGAATTCAACGTATTTGTCTCTTTGTTATACATGCCTCCTTTAGCCATTTCTTAATGTTGGACATGTACTTAAAGGCCTTGAGCATAGGCATTTCAAGCACAAGATTTTGAATGATTTCTAAAACATCATAATTAGGCAAGATTATTTTCAAATTTCTTATTTTTTTGGCTTTTTGCTTTCAATTATGAAATGGAATATGTATAGAATCAAAACCAAAAGCATTGTTCTTATTTACATCAAAATTAATGTCCACATCTTGTTGTACATATGGATGACAAAAAGGATTACAATCATACATTGGAGATGGACATCTAAAAACTGCTAGCTCAGCTCCATTGGCGAGCATTAGATTAAATGCGAACACGTTCCTCTCCACTGCTAGTACGCTATTTCTTTGGCTGCTTCTTTCTTTTTGGGCATTTTGATTTTGTTTATTTTTTTGAATTTTTGGTTCCGTTACTTCTCCTCCGTCTTCTTCTTCCATACCCATCCCAGCTGTGTGATCGGCTGATGTAGAAGATGATGATTCATCATAAGATGCTTTATTCTTCCCCTTTGTTGTGGCAGAAGGGTGGAAAGTCCTACCTCTCTTGAGAGTGCTAGCATTAGATAAGAAAATGTCAAGAACATTTGACTCTGTGAGATCGGACGAGCTATCACAAAGTACCTGCTCTCTCTCCCTAAAATTGTTGGGGTTTGTCTAAACTTATATCGGGATAGGAGTTTTAGCAGCGATTAGGTCATCAAGCTTTTGACTCATTTCTGATAAGATCTTCACAGGTTGAGCCAAGAAGTCAAGGGCTAGGTTCACTGGAGAAACCTCGAATGGTTCAACGTGCTGACCACGCTGAGACTAACAATAATGCGGAGAATGCTCATAAGAATACCGAGAATTATATTAAGGAGAAGGTTGATGCTGATGTTGCTGAGGAGGATACTATTGATATGGAGTAGCCACATACTTCTGATATTGCTGATGTTGACAGTACGACAATTGTTGGTAAGAACTTTATCTCTAGTTTCTCTGGTATGGTGGAGACTGGTGGTGTGGAGGCTGAGTGTTCTGGACAAATTTCCCTCCTTGGTATTGAGGGAATGGATGAGTAGACGAAGATTGGCCCTACCGATGTCTACCTGGAAGGGCCAATCATTCGCCTCCTAAATGAAGGCGGAGGTGGGAAACACTGATCATGAGTAAGCTAAGGCTCGGGCTGGTAGATGACCAACTACTGTTGCGGCTGCTGGGAAGGTGTTTGCTCTAGGGCTAGCACATAATAGGCATGTTGGACCGCCGACTGTCATGGACTCTACTAACGGGGTTGATGCGATGATGGCTCCTTCAACTCGGTATGAGTCACGACTGATGTTGTCATCGACTATTAGGAATTAATCATGCTCACCAATAGCCCGAGCTACATGGTGATTTTATCCAGTTTGTTCAGGTTTTGCATCCTCTGTTCGATCATAGATACTTTTTCTAGGTCCTGTGATCACTTCTCTATGATGTCCACTTTGTACTGGTGGCTCCCAATGATACAAAGGTTGGAGCTCTCACCTCTGTCCAATTCATGAGCTATCGCCATATGAACAAGCTTTTGCTGGATTCGTGGCTGATGCTAATCAGCTCGAGATGATGACAAGGTCCTTCGGCCATTTCCTCAAATAACTTTTAGACGACGTCTTTGTCCTTGATAAAATTTGATCCACCGCAAGGAGCATCAACGAGCCTTTTGCTCTCTAATGTATGTACCTGAAGAAATGTTGGACCAGGCTGGTCCGAGGAATATCATGGCAGGGGCACTTCTCCTGAAGATCTCTGAAATGCTCCCAAGCTTCATGTATAGATTCATATGTGGCATAGGAGATATTTCTGATCCAATATCATATATGATTGAGCCAACCGAGTGGGTAGAATTTGTGGAGGAATGTGGACATGAGCTCCTTCCTGGTCGTGACGACCATACCCAGGTGATTGATCCAGTAAAGCGCCTTATCCTAAAGGCTGAACGAAAACATCGCATCTTAACTACGTTTAATGACTCATTAGGGTAGTGCGTATTACCGCAAATGCAAGCAAATTTTTGAGGATGGATGTATGGTTGTTCATTAGGGCCTGTTTGGTTGCAGGGTTGGGAACGGTTGGGTTGGGCTGGGTGAATAGTAATTTGTGCGGAGGAAGTACCCTTGTGAATAGTAACCAGGGTTGGGCCAACACTGCCCAACCATGCAACCAAACAAGACCTGATTTAGAATCTGATAAAATCTTAGATTCCTAATCGGGGTCTTGGTCTGTAAAGGGAATAATCTCTCGATCAGTCTGTATAGAAGCACTAGATGTAGAGAAGTGTTCTGTGTTTAGGTCAACACCGAACTTTATTAAGGATGGATATGTGTAAGGAGTGAAGTTTATCTCCATCCAAAAGGAAAAAAGCTTGGGACAAGAGTGATCCCAGATTATTGACGGAGAAGAATGCGAGGAGTATGGAGAGCGGTTCGCAAAGTCCAAACCAGGTTCTTGGGATCACCCTGAATTATTGGGATGCCAGCTGCATGTAATCGATGTGGGTGTCAGCTGGGTCCCAACCAAGCCACTCATGAGTCGACCTTGAAGGTCAAAAGGAAGATCAAGGAAGGATGAATAGATACGATGATGAACAAGGAATAAAAAGACTGTAAAATAGTAGAGTGCTCAAAGTGAGCAAGGGTCAAAAGAGGGTAGAGCAGATTAAAGGAAAAATAACACAAGTGTACATGACTGATCGCTGAACTTAATCCAGATCCAAACAAACACTAAATAATGATGGGTTCACTAACTCAAAACAAGTGAAGAGGTAAAATATTATCCATTTTTATCTTCCGATTTTATTGTTGTTATTCATACAAATCTTTTAACAAGTCCTTACAGGACTAAACCTATAGGAGAGAGAGTACTACATGAAATAATCCCATACTTTTACTCTTCCTTTGTAACCTATGATCTACGCTTTTTATGGTCCTCGATATCGGGCCTGGGAGGCCAAAGAAGAAGAGGGGAATTCGATAGGCAAAACTACAACGTCCCTCACAGGTGTGGTACTCAGACGCAATATGAGGAGACAAACACAACATTGAGGGCATGCCCTATGCTCAATACTTCAAACCAAGTCGGATGTTCTACATAAGGTTAGAACACCATCGTTGACAAGGCCCTACTCGCCTACATATGATAGAAGCAACAATACTTCACCATCTTAGGTGATAATTGAGGCAACCACAAATCTCGATTTTAGCTCTATTCCTTAAGGGACATGCCTCACTCTGTCTGAAATGTACCTGAAAAGAATGATGGATTTATGAACCCAAAACAATGATGTATGTTATGAATTCAAATTAAGGTCAAAGTGTTATTAACAATTGCCTTGTTTTTGTTTTTCGATTTTTCACTTTTTTGTATATTGTTCAATAATAAGCGTGCAACATTTTTTTGTATTTTCTTTTTAATCCTAGGTTACCCAAAACTAGGAGAAAGTATCGAAAACCTGTGCAAGTGGACACAAGGAAGGAAATCTCACCCTTTTATCAAATGATGCATGCTCAGATAGAAGACTTACATCGCTTCCAATCTTTATTCATGTGGGATGCAAGGCATAATTGAAATATTTACACTACATGCACGATATGCAAAACATATGAAATTTCCCTAAACATGAATTATTATTAATCGTGAAGAACCATATGCTGAATACCTAGAAAAGAAACCCAAAAGTGTGGTCTTGGAGGCTCATTGGTGTCTGCCACAATAGATCCAGCTAGCATTGTATAGAGCATCTCACGATGCTCAGTTTTAAGTCCAAGTAATAAAAAATTTTAATTTGACTATGTCCAAGCATAGAAAACTATATGCACATGCTTCTAACTAGGCTTGGGTCTGAAATTCTACCGGACTATCGCGAGACGATCATGAGGTCTCACAAGGTGGGACCAAAGTCGTCGAGGTGCCCACTCACGAGAGCCGATGAAATTCAACAATTATTAACCTACATGTGATGATAAATCAATGCAATGTACGTGTGGAGTTAAAATTTATTGTATATCTAGAAATAAGTGCATAGTAGTCAAGTATGTGTAGGATGTTGAATACATGGAACAAAAGTGTGTAGGTTGTTATTTATTTCTAAGTAATATATATATATATATGTAGAAATTTATGATATGTACTTATAATCTATATAATTTTTAGGGATTTTTTATGTTTTAAATGTTTATATTTTATAATTCTTATTATCTTTTTATATTTTTTTCTGATTTTCAATTCTTTTTTTCTTTTTAATATATAATGAATATATGATGTAATATGTATATTATAAATAATATATGTAGTATATATAAAAATTATATATAAATTCTGTAAATATGGATAAAAACAATCCTATTTATTTTTAAGTATTTAAAATATATTTAGGTTTTTATAAATAATAATAATAATAATATTATTATTATTATGTATTTATTAGTAGTATTAAGTATATATACTATAAAGGGTATTCTATTTATAAATATGTCTATATCTATTCAAAGTTATAAAATAAAATCTCTTTATCTTTTTTATATTTCCTTCTATTTTTGTAATTTCTTCACATTTTTTGCTATAATTTATGTATTTTTAAAGTCCAAATAGTCCAAATCCGGGAACAAATAAATAGGTTGAATAGACTTGATATTTAAAAATAGATAATAAGCCCCAAATTTCTCAAAAATATTTTTATTATATAATATATAATATAGATAAAAATATGCAGAACAATATTAATTTATTTGGATTTTATATAATTTTTTCTAGGTTTTTTGGGTTCAAAGGGTTTCTCAAATTTTAAGCTTCTTATTTTGTATTTTTTTGTGATTTTTGGTCTAAAGGTATATTATATAGTAATATATAACATATAATTTGTTTGGAATTTTTTAAAGTGATTTTCTTTTTTTAGTATTTTTCAATCTAAATAAGGAATAAATAGGCAACTTTTGATTTTTAATAAAAGTAAAATGCAAGTAATATGTTAAATAAAAAGCATGGCATGAATAAGCATAAAATCAAGAATCTTCTTTTCTTTTTGTAATTTTTAAAGCACAAGAACTATTTATGAAAAATAAAAAGATACAAAATAAATACAATATGCTGGCCGTGGTATAATTATAATAAAAATAAAGCCAGAGGGTTTTCATGCAATTATCCCAAAAGTTTAACACTAAAATGTAAATTTTATATAATAATTTGAAATAACCGAACCAAAAGTGGTTCCTCTGCAATTTGGCCAACTCACATGGGGGCTACGTGAGCTGACCTAACATTGGACCTAGCTGTGATTTTCAATACACATAAGGGTTTAGTTGCAATTTATCCACAAAAGTTTATACTTAATTAAATATTTATAGGGATATTTTAGAAGTACAAAAAGGAGGAGGGGGTCGTATATAATTTAGCCAAAAAGTCGACGCTCATCAATGGTTGGGAGCAGTCTACGTCACCAACTTATGTTGGATCGAGCGGCTGGTAAAGGTTGATGCTTCGTTTCGCTTGAACGATCCAGATTAGATCTAGGCCGTGTTCTTCATCCAACAGTGTTGGAGGTATGTGGAGGAACTCACAAGAACAAGTTCTTGGAGTTCCTTCGATCGACAAGTGCTCCTCTGCCAGACTGCCTCTCTTCGCTCGGAATACTATTTCGGCTTCCTAGAGACACCCCGCACATGTAGGTGGGCCATGATGGGTCCCAAGTTCCCTCAAGTGGGATATGGGATTCTTCCTCTTTGTGCGATATGGTGCTGTTGTTCCTCATCTATTCAAATATCCAAGTAGTTGTTCAGACCACGTTCCAATGTAAAAAATATTCCACAACTCGAAGAGGAGCTCCCCGGCCAATGGATGAAGCTGATTGCAGCTTGGAAAGGAGGGGTAAAGAAGAACTCCAGAGTGGGAGTTTGATTCACTAGATACAAGCTCAATATTGGTTAGAAATATTGGTGAAAGGTGGATCAAGCGATGGGGAAGGGAGTGGAGATCGTGGCGAGCCGGATCACTCAAAGAAACACAATGATTTTGGCCTGGAGCTCGAGATCCAGATTAAAGGGGGAATTTGATTTATACCTAAATTAAATGCTAAATGCTGAAATTTAAATATGAAAAATGAAACCTAGAAATTATTCTAACCTAGAAACACATGAAACGAGCCTCAACTAGGTCCAAGACCACGGTAGGCAGAATCGGCGGAGGGGTACTTCGACGATGGTCGGATCGTGCTCTTCTACATCTCCTCCTTGCATCAAACCAACAAAAGATGCTTCCTGCAACTAAGCATGCACGATATGAGGGGATAAGAATCTTGGAAGAGGGAACAAAATGGGAAAAAATGGTGGAGGTGGTTTATCTATAGGTTGAAATGGGAGGTTATTTGAGGTGAGCTTGCGTGCAGCTTGGTGGTGGTTTGTGAGGCGTAGGGGATGGGTGAAGGTGAGGGAAGGTAGGGTTGCAGGGAGGTGGACCACTCGACGAAGAGGGAGGCATGGAGGTGGAGTGGAAATGTGGAGAAGAAGGGGGCCTCATGAGTTCTGACACAGGTTAGAGCAGGAAACGAAAATTGACTGGCGGTCAACTTCCTTGAGCTCTAGTTGGTCCACATGGAACAACCAGGAAAAAAGAATCGAAAAATCATTTTTAAAATCGATAGATAGTAATAAATGAATTAAATAATTTTTTTAAAACACAAAAAATATTTATAATTTCATGTAGTATTTTATTCCAATTTTTATTTATTTATACACGATCATTTAATATGTGTTAGTTTTTACATGTATAGTTATAATAATAAATACCTATATTATGCATATTTTATTTTTATTTTATTCTATATATTTTATTATTTTATATACATTATTTATATTTTTATAAATTATTTAATAACATAATTAGTTCTTTTTACTTTATTTTTCGAAGTTTATTTATATACTTAATTAATTATATACATATATATCTTATAGGTGTATTATTGGTATATTTTACATATATATTAAAGTATACTGTTTATTTTATTTTATTTTTGATGGTTTTATTTTATGTTAATTATATACATGTATTTAAAATAACATTTACAAATTTATAAAAAATATAGGAAACCTAAAAATATAAAGAATAAATATAATGAATAATTTATATAGGTATCTTGCACAATAGGAGCCCAAATGCCAACTTTTGTATATTAATTCCAGATTGAATGAAACTACCATAATTAAATATATAATTTAATTTTATGAACAATAAAGGTGAGTTTTGTCAATTTTGGATTTGTGTGGAGAAGATACTGGTTTCCAAAGTTTTCTTTGCGATTTTTTTATTCTGTATGTCCAGGGAACAATGTATTATTTTTTAGTGAAGTCAATTTTATATTTTTAGTTGTATTTTTATGTACAATGGTTATGTTTATGGTTTATTGATTCGAGGTATAAAAATAAGAAAATAAAATAGGTCCTAAAATGCTATTTATTGAGATATACAATTAGGGTTTTTGTGTGGTTTTCTATATAATTTCTCTGTCTTATCTCACCCTACTTTATTCCTCATCGACCAAGTCATCATGATGATTGGGTTTTGAGGTCTAGGGTCAATCAGTGTCTTTGACACTTCATTCTTTTTTCTTTTCTTTTCTTTACTAATTTATTTTGGTATTAAATAGAATATGTTGTACAATATTTTATACATTAATTTGAGTGATTGTGTGTTATTTTTCACAGATTAATGATATATACATGCATTTTGATAGGGATTCAAGACCAGAATTAAAGAATAAAGGTGATGAAAGGGAGATTCATTAGGGACCTAGTTACCATGTCAAGAAATCTTAAGTCTATGGTCTCAATAAAAAAACAAATAAAAATAAGGCAGAAAACTCAAAATGCGGGAAACAAATATAATCAAATAGAAATATAGGGAGAGTAAAAGTGAAGAAGGTGAAGAAAACGTGAAAAACCAATGAGGTCCCCTGGTGAACAAGTGGATGTCTGAAATGTCCAACATACATGTATTATTACAAATAAATAATGCAAAATGAAATAAAACTCTCACACAAAATAAAACAAAAATTCTTTGCTTCGCTCTTATTTCTCTCTCTGTCTTTCTTTCACGCTCTCTCCAAATGGTTCAATAGGAGAATGAGCAAATCTCCTCGCAGCTCCAATGCGCCAACCTCCTAAGAAGTCATCGTAGTCACACGGTCCCTTGCAAGATAATAAAAAAAGAAGAATGTCAAAGGAAAATAAAAAATAATTTATAAAAGAAAAATAAAAGATAAATAATTAATGTCTATAAACTATGCCACACTACACGTTGCTCCATGGCAACGACGTCATTTGAAAAACACCTCAAGATGCACATGAAGAGGTTGTGTGTTTTCACAAGGCAAGACCACAGTCATCGAAGTGACTGGATATGATGCTTAATGGATTCCAACAATCAAGCCACAGATAATGATGAAGCGATGCCAAATAAAGTGAGCTAAAATGTATTATAACCCTACAAATAAGTGTATAGTGGTCAAGTATGTGTAGGACATCGAACACATGGAATATACCGATGTAGACTATTATTTATTTCCATATAATATATATGTAGATATATCTGCTATTTATTTATTGTTTTTATGGGTTTTTGGTATATTTAATTTTTATGATTTTTATATTATCTATATTTTTATATTTTTAATTTTATAATTGCTATTTCTATTTTTTCTTTTTCATATAATTTTATAATTTTTTGTTTTTAAACTGTAATAAGTATATATATCTATATAATGTAATATTTATAATATAAATAATATATAGGGTATATATAATAATAAACATATATAAATTCAGTAAATACAATAAAATAGTCCTTTTTTTTAAGAATTTAAATATATTTAGGTTTTTATAATTAGTAATAATAATATTAAGTATTTATAATCGGAATTAAATATATATTATATAGGGTATTGTATTTATAAATATAGCTATATGTATTTAAAAATTTGTAAATAAAATGTTTTTGTCTATTTTATATTTTCTTCTATTTTTGTGAATTTGTTACGTGATTTTTGCTAATTTTTTATCTATTTTTAAAGTCCAAAATACTCCAAAATAGAGATTTCATAATTAAGCAGAATTGTTTTGATATTTAACAATATAAAATAAGTCCAAAACTATTTTTATTACGTAGTTATATTTATATATAAAATATAGAAAAAACACTATTTTTATATTTTTTTGAGAATTTTATTCTACTTTTTATAGGTTTAGGAGGGGTTTTCAATATTTAAGTTTTATTTTGATATTTATTTGTGATTTTTTTGTTCCAGAGTGATAAAATATAGTAATAAATACTATCTATTTTTTGGAATTTTGAAAGAAGGTTTTATTTTTTTTGTATTTTTATATCTAAAAAGGGAATAAATATGCTCCTTTTGATTTTCAATATATGAAAAATGCAAATAATATGCTAAATAAAAAGCATGGCATTCATTAGCATAAAATCAATCATATTACTCTATTTTTTATAATTTCTATAGCACGAGAACTATTTATGAAAACTGGACAAGAATAAATAAAAACATACATGCTCGTACGGGTTTTTCTGCAAAATAAATAAAAGACAAGGAGTTTCATGCAAAATATACAGAAGTTTAACATTTAAATTACAAATTTTAGACTAAACTGAAATACCAACACAAGTATGGCCACCCTTGAAATTAGCCCAACTCACACGGGGGCTACGTTAGTTGAGTTGGCACTAGACTTAACGGTAATATTCAATACAAACAGGGGTTCAGTTGCAATTTCTCCACAAAAGTTTACACTTAATAAAATATTTACATTATTCTTTAACAATAAGAAAAAGGTGGAGGGCGCTTAATAATTTACCCAGAAACTGGTGCTTTATCTGGTAGAGGATGAAGCCCGTTGTGGCTCTCTTAAGTTGATCGGATGGTCATGCTCTTGTACCATTTCGCTTTAGACTTCATAAAAAGGATTATATCTTGCCACCTTGAAATCTGATGGCTTGTAGGGGATGAAGAAGAACACTAAGAACACTGTTCTAGGTGAACTTAGATTTGAAATACCTCCGACCTCCGCTGACATCCTTCGCTCCTGATAAGCTCAACTCCCTCTTGGAATGACTCTACGTCTGCAGGTACTTCTCGATGGTCTCAGGTTCCCTCGGAAGGGATCTTGGCCTCTTCCTCTTCGTATGACCTGAAGCTAATGTTGTTCATCAGTTCAAGCCTCTAATAAGGGGTTCAGACCATCAGACTACACCAAAAGACTCAGCAGCTCGAGGACCTCTTGTTGGACATGCAAGCCCATGTCCAACCATTATGCAATATATGTTATTGCAAATATCATTCCCTGATCTGAAATGAAGAATAATTAATTTGCATAATAGGCCCCTTAGTATAATTAGGGTAATGTACCATGGCCATCTTAATGATCATAAAATTATTGATTCAATTGTTGAATCATATGGGCTAGTGCTCGGATGAATATCTAAAGAGTTAGATTGAGGACTCATCAAGCACCATCATTTGATTGTTAAGAGAGGACCAGCTAGAGAAGGAGATGGCAATCCTTTTTTCTAAAAGTTGATATCTAACATACCTCTTGATGCAGGTCCTCTACATAGGAATATAGATTCGGAGGTGTTAGATAAGCTAGGTCTAAGAGTTGACTTAAAAAGATCGAGATAACAAAAGACCTATGTTGTATGTTTTCACGATATAAGCACACTTCCTTTGACCGGAGATAGATGTGTTACTATATGTCTAAGTATGTACATTTGGCAGAATAATAGGTTGATGACCTAACCGAGGTCTATACACTGATGCACTAGTGTGCATGCAAGGGCATATGAGTAATAAGATCTTTCAATGGGATCATACAAGTTCATTTAGTAAATTGGAAGACATGAGCTCTCTCATGAGATACTGGGAAGGATCAAATTCCGTGCACGATAGTCTCACTTTGGAAGCTTGATTTGAATTTTTAAGGTTTGATGTATGCCTTTGCAAAGTATATGATCAACACCTACGTATGATATATGCTTTTGGAAAGTATATGATCGATACCAACACCCAATGATCAAATGAGAAACTTAATGATAAAATCCTGAAGGAGACAATCTAAATGAGATCTAAAACTTCAGGTTTATTCTTGGTCTTCCAGTATGCAGGATGTACGTGTATTAGGAGTACCTGGGGGTGATGTGATCATAAACGATTATATAACCATGACGCTTCCATTCCTAGGGAGTGATGAAACGGGTCTGGATTTTAGTCACTCCTCTTACTATAGAAGTGATCTGATCTTGGTCCAAATGTTGGACATTGATCTGAATGTGATTCAGATGCAATGAGAAGATTATATTTGCAGCCTTGATTTAATCAAGCATCTATGAGAGGTCCAGAAGATCTAGATTTGAAATTTGATCTCAATATCCAAGTCACTATATGTGGAAAAATACAATCACCCTGTCCTTATCTCCAAGTATATATGGAGAAAGCGCATTGTCCTTGAAAGAGTTCAAGGATAATTTCATTTTTGATATATGTATTCGAGCATTGATAAAATTGATAATTAATGCGATTTAACTATCATGAATAATATGAATTTGAATTATATTATAAGGAGAGTTATCTAGGATAATTAAATGTGATTTAATTATAAAAGATGTGAATAAAGTGAATGTGATTCAAATTATTTGGGCACATGAGAATGGAGTTCCAAGATGATTAAATGTGTTTAATTATCATGCATATGAATAATGTGGATAACACTATCCATATTAATCATATATATTATAAATGTGATTTATAATATATTTAAGAGAGCCTATTGTAATTTATATTTTATGATTGATTTATTGATATGAATTGGATTCACATTGGATAATTAACTGACAAATAAAATTTACATTTTATTTTGGATTGTGAATGTGATTCAAAAAATATTTAATGGCATGATTGCAATATTCACAAAATTAATTTGGAATTATTTTTGTGAAGTAATTTACAACAAAATTTGTTGTAATAAGATATGAAAGGATTGCAGAAGCCACCACCGTCCATTCAATGGAGTGGACGACCACCCTTGACATGGTCTCAAGGGTGGCCATCCCCCTTTTTAGGGATGTGGATAGCCTCCTCGTAATCCTTTTATAAATATTATTTTAGTTCAAATTATATTATATTGACTATTCAATATATATTTAATTTAATCTAAATTAATTGTTATTGTGTTTTCACAAGAAGATCAATGGCTATGGGAAGAAACACAAATGAATCTCATCAGTTAGTTTTGTGTGCACATTGATTGGGATCCATGGACTCACAAAATACTATATAAGAAGTGTCACCACTTGCTCTTAAAGTTACAACAAGAGAATAACAACATATGCTCTCTCTCTCTCTCTCATTCTCTACATGCCAGTCTCTCTCTCTCTCATTGTGGCCGTCCACCATGGAGCCCTATAAAGTGTTGCCACGGCCACATCATCGTCGTTATGCTGCCATATTGTTTGCTAGTGGATCTCCGTCTCCTTTGGTACGCCTCGCTCATGAAGAAGATATCATATCTTGTGAGATGAGATCAAGAGATTCACCGCTTGG
The DNA here is from genome assembly GCA_037367405.1 of Ottelia alismoides. Classification (NCBI taxonomy): domain Eukaryota; kingdom Viridiplantae; phylum Streptophyta; class Magnoliopsida; order Alismatales; family Hydrocharitaceae; genus Ottelia; species Ottelia alismoides. The sequence continues at coordinate 639,370 of JAZKJV010000590.1, forward strand.
ATAATCAACATGGATTGCGAGGAGCATGTGTCTCATCAACACGCTCGCAAGCATATCCTCCTTTAGATCGGACTTGAGACAAGATGTCTCTTCCTTTAGAGACTTGATTGCAACCATGCTTCAAGTGTTAAACCTAATACTTGTTTGTGGTTTAGATGAAACGGTCCGAGAAGTGTTCTTGGATCTTGTGGTTTCATTATTAAAAATTTTTTGAATTCTGCTGCCTCGAGCTACTAGTACGACTAGTCGCTCTCGATTGCATAAGATGCGATCCTCACGCTTCCGTGATGTGCTTAAGGATCTTCCCATATCCTTTAAGTGGTATCAGAGTTATAGGTTGAAAGTTTCAGATACGATACATAAAACTAGGATGACTTGGGCTCATTTGGTTTTGTGAAATTTTATCGAATTTTGTTCACAAAACTATTTGTGCGATTTTTTTCTTCCTATTTAAAAGCATTTAAACATGAAATTATAAGATAATGTACCCCATTAAATAAGGAAACTGTGGTATTTGGGTGATTTGGAATCCAATTGCTCAAGTTATGATCATTTTAGTGAACACGTATCCATTGCTTCGGGGATGCGAATCTTGACAAAATTAAAGAGTTATATACGATTTTGAAATTCCTAGAAATGCATGCAAATAACTTGTGTTCTGTTGTAAATCAAATTACCAAACTATAGAAACTTTTTTGCTTGATTTGGATTTAAATTGATTGAGATATGCTAATTTTAGTAAGTGAGGGTCACTGCTGAAAATTACTTTCGTAATCAAGAACCTTGTGATTGTCATTTAATAGTTTGATGAAATCAAATAATTTAATTTGCTGAAATAATTATTGATAAATATTTATGATAATTATTTCCTTAAATGGAATTTTCCATAAACAAAAATGATAAGATAATTGATTTTGATTACAATTGGTAACAACAATTCCAACAAACAAAGTTGCTTGAATAGGATTGGGGATTTGTTTAGAAAATCTCCTTATAATATCAATGAAAAATAATTTGATAAATATTATATGGTATGACTTCAGTTGAAAGACTGATAATAATCTAAAGTACAAAGTGATCAATTGGCATTATCCTGACCTGAGGTGGATATGGTGTCTTGTCGGGGAGCATTGGGGTAGCAGGTTGCTCTGTGAGTGATATATCCCACTCACATTGGAACTTTCCATGAAAATGGGTAAGGAAGGGATAATGTTTGAAGGGATCAAGATGTAATTTCTAATTTTTAAAATTCGAATAATACGTATTTGAGATAATACAATATTTCAAGTAACAATAGAGAACTTTTGTTGGATATTAATTAGATCATTAATTTAATACGATTTGATTAACTGGAATACAATTAAAATTAAAACACTCTATTATGAAAAGAGGTGTTATTCCCTTGGAAGAAATAACTATGTGAATACAATTCATAATAATTAATTAGAATTTAAAATTTATATGGAGGGTCACATAAGTGACATCCATGGTCTTCCGTCCAGGTGAAGGGTTCCGTCGCCAGTGATTGTACGTAGGAGATGCCCGTCCGAAGTAACAGCTCCTGCATACAAGCACATCTGGATCGAGTTATTTGCTTCTCGAAAGAGTAAGGTTGTATGTGTAGTGACCCCAAGATGGAGTCCTCATATTATTGGGGCCATATTGGATTGCGCATAGTGAGTTCTAATCATGTTGATAGTTGGTTACATTAACGATGGGTCAACATTACCATAGGGGTGGTGACCCTCGGGTGTTAAAGACCAGATTGGGAATGCAAGGTGGGACTTGCAAGGTAAAATGTGTTCCTGGTTCTTTTTATCTGATTTGCAAATTCTCACATTATTAGGATGTCAAAAAGGTAAGAAGGAGATCCGAGATATTACTTGAGATGTAATCGTAACATATCTCTTACATTGAAAGTGATTAAAGGAATGAACTTTCAATGTTAACAAGGCAATACAACTTTGATATAAAAACTCATAAATAAAGTAATGTGTACGTATATATATATTTATTTATGCAAATTATCATATTTCAGATAATGCTCATAATACCCACTCAATGCTATACTCAATAACAACCAGTAAAATATCATGGATTTGATCCATGATCAAGATATTGTACTTGTAGTTGGATGCATATTGTATGTGGTTGTAGTGCAAGTTTCCTCATAATAATGAGGAAAGGCAATTAAATAGATAATAGGACAACAACCTAGGGTTTGTGTGTCTCTATAGTCTTGATCTCTCATTGAGTGTGCTTTGGAAGTATCATGTTGATGATGATCGTAATTGTTAAATAATCCTTATAAAATCTAAGAAGATGCTTCTGGCATACATATGTGTTCTTGACATTTAATCATGAATGACATGGTTCCTTGCATCATGCAGAATGGTGGCTCTATAAGAGATGATGTATTCAAAATGTTTGAGTACCTACTTGAACCAAAATCTTTAAGAGTTAAGATGTATGTAGATATGATGAGTGTCATCATTCTACTATCTATACTCAAGTCATTCATGAAGCTTCATAATAATCATATTGTATGAATTGTATGAAACATGTATAAATGTTGAAATACTCTTATATTGAAATCCTTTGAATTCAACATAAGAGATCCTTTGTCTTAAGCCGTGATTGTTTATAGTGATCATCTACATGGATATCGATGCAATTGTTGCAACAATCTCTATTAGATAGATAGACTTCATGATTTCAGTGGGATCACCCTTAGTCTTAGAGAATGTCTCTATGACCTAGATATTAGAATAGACTCATAGTTTATTTCTAAATGTTGGGAATAAAGATAAATTGTGGAATAGCCCTATAATAAAGAGTTATGATGGATATATTTAAGATAGTTATATGACATCTGAAGGACTCTACTAAATTAGAAAATTAATGAAATATTCATTGACATTTCTAATATTGAAAATTAAACCTTTAAAGATCATTAGGAGGATGAATATCATTTGAAAATGACCTGGTATCAAGCTTTGGATATCTGTTGATGAGATCAATGTACTAGTAGGAGATGATGTTTTAGAATGTATGAAATTTCAAATCTTACATACTTGTAAATATTGTATTCAAAGTAAAATGTCCAATACACCCTTCTTTGAGAATGGTAAAAGATGTCAAGGTATTCAGAAACTCAAACATATTGATGTATGTGGATCATCTATATCATATTAAACATTAATGATATGTGATATCTATTGATGATTATTTGTGATATGAGATTTCTTCCTTAGAAACCTTTGAATTGTTCAAAGATTTCATTTTATTTGTTTTATAAGCAAGGATTGAAGGAAGATGAAAATGAATTTAATCTAACCCAGGTAGAAAGTAACTATTAGATGAATTCAAGAAACGCCATATGTAGAAAGTAATATCATTCCTATCTCAATCCTCCTAATGCACCTAAACTCAATAGAGTTTTAGGGAGATGAAATTGGATCATGTGTGACATGATTTAATTAGTGATGTATATTATCATAAATTACCTCTTAATTTCGTGGTATATATGTAGTAGAGATTGCAATATATATTCCTAATAAGATTCCATGCAAATCTAAACCGAAACATCCTCATAAGCTATGGTTTGGAACCTAGCCTAGTGTTGGACACTAGAAGATTTAGGGTTGCTTGGTCCATAACATTGTCATGGATGCAAGTAAGCTGGAATCTAGCACCGGAGAGTGCTGCTTCATTAGGAAAATAAAGGATGGTATTTGATACCTACTTTATGACCTTGAGATTCTTAAAACATTTCATCTCTAAGGATATGATTCTTAGAGGTTGAGACTCTTGACAATCAAGATGAAAATGAAGTGAAGGAAATCATTGAATCTTGAGAAGATAACGAGGCTTCTGAAATCGGAAACTAAAAGGAAAATTAAAGATGAAACACTAATATCTCTTCAAATAAGTTTGAGGATGGATTCCATGTGTCAGTTAAGTTGACAATTATCTAACTTCATGTGATGAAGCTTTTAAGGATCATGACATGGAAAGATGGATGTTATCAATAATGTCTAAGGTAGACTTCATATACAAGTGTTGTATATCGAACCTCGAGGATCCACCTCTAAGAGTAAGACCCGTTAGGTGTAAGTGGATCTTCAAGAGAAAGAGGGAATCTGATGAGATGGTATAGACCTTCAAAGCACGACTCGTAGCCATGAGCTACACAGCGAAGAGAAGACATCACTTGCGATGAGACTTGCTCTTCAATGACCATGCTTAAATCCATCAGAATATTGCTAACTATAGTTAAGAAACTTTACTATGACATCTTCAAGATGGAAGTCAAGATTGCATTCCTCTATCAATACCTCTATGAGGATATTCATATGAAGTAGCCCCAGCGCTTTATGGTTGCGGAAAGCAAGGTGCGCAAGCTGAAGGACTCCATCTATGGACTCAAATAAGCTTCTTGTAGTTAGAACATTGGATTTGATTAAATTATAAATGTTATGATTTTAGATAACATCTTGATGAACTGTGTGAAGCTTAGTGGGAGTGCCATTGTGTTCATCCTGCTAAATGTAGATAATATCCTAATCATTTGGAATAATATAAGGATGATAATAATAAGTGTCTTATAGACTGGCTATTCCATATCTTGAGATATGATTTCAAGGATAACTCTTAGATCTTAGTTCTGAAGTTGTTCATAAGCAATGAAAATAAGTGATGAATTCATGATTCTTACTGTTTATTCTTTTATTTTATCTCTTATTTTTGGCAAAACATCATGTAAATACCTGTAAATATAATAACTTAGCTTTCTGCATGGGATTGTTAATATTGCATATTTAGCATGTATTTTTGCAAAAATGATTGAATAAAGGAAAAAGAATGATGTATTTAGAATAAATATAGTGTGATCGAAACCCAAAGAGAAGGTCAAAACTTGACCTAATCGCAAAATCAAATAAGTAGTTGAGATAGGGCTCATTATGTATTGTACATATCCTCCATAATTGAACATATTATTTATTTTTTTTGAATATAACTTTAATAAAAATGAAATAAAAATAAGAAAATAAATTAAAAAAATAAAATCCTCAATTCCTTGTACAATACACATGTATATTCCACACTCACTATTTATTATATACCCTTAATAAATCGCAATAAAATAAAAACTATTTTATACTCCTAAAATTATGTTGTAAATAAATAAAAAATAAATTAAAGGTATTTATATAAAAATAATAAAATAAAAATACGTGCACATAATACATAGTTATAATATACCTGTATATAATACTATATACTATATATATGTTATTTTATTTTTCATAAATATAATTAAAAAAATAGAAAAATAGTTTGTAAAATAATAAACATTTTTTTATTTTATACAATTTTTAATTTAAATTCATTTACATTTTTTTATTGAGTTATCTTGTATTTTTGTAAATGTTGAATTTTCATTGGGCCATGTCAGAACGTTGACCTCGGTCAACGTCTCCTCCCAGCCGACCCGACCCTTATAAAAGCTTCTTCTCTTATTTTTCCTGATCGGATAAGGCCTCCATTCTCCTCGATTTTCACCGTCTGGTTCCTCTCCTAGGATCAGTGATTCTCACGGATCCCCAGGGAGGATCAGATCGCCTTAGGGTTGCGCTCCTTTTCCCGATTCATCTAGACACCTGGGCATCCTATATAAGATCTTCTTCAGCCTCCATAGCCCCGTTAGCTCGTCCCGCGTGCCCCCATTTTTCCCTAGCCACCTTCAGCAGAGTGACAACCACTTGAGGAGCTATTTAGGATCCTTAGGAGATGCCTGGAGGCTTGAAGCTCGCAACATGGCCGGAGATCCACCGTATGAAGCCTCACAGCACGCCGCAGCTCTATCGAGGCCAAGATCCATCCTTACACCTTCCCCTAAAGCTCAGGAACTCCTCCGACCCCTCAGGTACCTATCTTTCCTTTCGTATTGCCCAGTTCGATCACGTCTTTCCCTTTCACACTATCGCAGTCATCTCTACTCTGACCACTTGGTCGGAGCTCCGTTACACCCATTCACTCACTCTGAGCAGATGCTCGACTCACCCCACATCTTCCCACATGCCCTGTTCACCCTGAGGCTCGACCATCGGGTCGAGATTAGGTCTAATCTCCTTCCCCCGCATCCACCAGAGACCCAATCACCATCCCCTGTCGCTTCTTTCATCTTTAGCTGCAATAACCAAGTCTAGAGCATAGCCCGAGTCAACTCTATCCTTTGAAGGCTCATACGCATGCAAGAGAACCATTTTGGACACTCACCTGCTCAAACAGAGCAGCTCCAGTTGAGCAGCCCCCGCCACGCTCATCCGGCCATTGTCGCCTCCATCCGAGCACCCACCTGACGTGAAACACCTCCACGGTGCAACCAGACCTCTCTAATCTTTCATCAGAGCATTGGAGTCCATGTGATGCTCGGTTGAAGTTCGTCAGGGTCTTTTTCTTACTGACCCTTAGCCCGCCATCTGATGGGCCCCCTCCCGCCAGATCTAATCTAAGCTGCCAGACAGGGCCAACCTTTTGGCCGTTGGATCATAGCCCCTTGACGCATCTGCCCCACACGTCCATGACATCCTCTGCAACCGCCACATTTGCCATCAGCAGCGATCAGAGCCGTACGATAACACCAACCTCCATACGCACCACGTGTCCTCACTTTGGGTATATTTCCCTTTTATCCCAATATGTTTCGATATTTCATTTTAGTCCATTAAATAAAAGTTGTTGTTAAGTAGATTACAGTCTGGACTTCGTGTTTTTAGATGTTTGCACTTTAGTCCCTTTTTGTCTGAAGGACGTGCGTGCTCACATGAGTTTTCGGGTTATTTGCATGATCTGTCTTGATCTCTACTGTTAGTTAATGAATATTATGTTTTTAGAATTTGCATATATACCCTTGTGCGTTGAATATTAAGCATGTGCATGGTTTGATTGGGATTTTTGTAGAGTCGACCCAAAGCTTTTAAAAGGTGTTATTGATTGTGTCTAGGAAGTTAAAATATTTACGAAGAGGTCCTTGTGAACTGTGCTTAATTACATGTTGTGTTTTGGACTTAATATATATTAAATTAATTTTAAAAATTACATAAAAAATTACCATTGGCTTCTGTTAGTGTGTAATCTTTACTATAATTTTATTGTATTACTTTATTTGAATTTTCTATTTTTGAAAATTCAAAAACCCTCAAAGTTATCCATGTTTGCCTTATAAAATTATAGAAATTCAATTTTTTTAAATTCTTTTCTTGTGGGTGTCTTTTTGTGTGTTTTCCTTCCAGTGTTAATTCTGCTTGCAAATTCATTCTAAAAAGCCTAAAAATTACAAACAACTAAAAACTTATAAAAATTATATAAAATCAAACAAAAATCCAAAAATTCCATTTTCAGTTTCTATTTGTAGATTCTAACTTATATTTTATCATAAAATTGCTACCCAGGACTTAATGGTACTTTAGGTATTTTTAATTTGCAATTTAGTCCTGACTGTGTACTGTTTCTATTTTGAGCTTTGTTTGATTTTTATAAAATTATAAAAACCTTTGAAAAATTCAGGAAAATTACCAAAACGTCTTTAAAAATTAGAAAACCCAAAAATATATTTACTTAATTTTCTGACTATTTTTGGTTCTTTAGAAATATCAAAAAAGATTGTTGTGCGGCTTTACTTTATTGTTGTTGTTTTGTTTTCTTAATAAAAATTAAAAATCTAAAAGTTTAAAAACCACTAAAATTTTTTATTTTATTTAGGAAATTTGACTACATATTCTATTCATGTTCCTTATGTTCGACCCTGGTGGCTATACTAGGTAAATAAAAGTAGCAAACCGCTTACATTCCTTAATTGTTTGATTTTTCGTTGAGTGCTTTTATTTTTCTCGTTGAGTTCGCCTATCGATTAGGGTCGCACCAACCTCTATTTTACTTTTATACTTAACCCCACTCGGTGGGCGCTCGATCAGAATGGACCCGTTGTCGGGGAGCATGGCTTAGTAGTCCTATTTTACTTTTGCTTATTTTTGACTTTTGTCCATTTTTGTATCTATTTGATATAACTGCCTTCTAACATCTTTTTATTTCTCTTTCTATGCGAGGAACCACCCGAGGGATGCTTTAGTTTTCTGTTGGAGGAGCCCACATCGAGGAGGAGTAAAAGGAGAGAGAGTAGTTATTTTAGATAGATTAGTTTTATTTCTGCAGATATTGTTGTAATATTCATAGGACTTGGACACTTTCTTGGACACTTATACACTTCGGGGTCTGTTTCGTCGAGTACTGGTGTACTTGGGGGACCTCACAGTGACTTTTTGTGGTATCATTTTATCGCTTTTATTTATTTTCGATTCTTGAGGATTTAGCCCTTAGACTTAAGAATTTTTGTTGATTTTGACATAATTGGCTACGGTCCCACACCTAATTGCTTATTTGTTCCTATAATTTGTAATTGGGCCTAGCTAAAATAAACATAAAAGGTTAACATATTGGGATTAGAGACCACATGCCGAGAGAGTCCATATACATTGCTGGCAGGACCCATTGTGGTGGACACCGATTGGTATCGAAGACCGGGCTCCAGTCTCTCTTCCTGATAGTTAGTTATTTGTACTTCGTGATTAATAGAAAGTGCTTGTCTAAGGCCAATTTCCTCGTGCATCATATAGGTATCTTATTTCTTGTCTTTACTTTTATGCGCGGATCACCCTGCATGTAGAATCCTGGAGTCAGGTACACATTTCTATCTCTACATGCATCATCGTGTTTGATCGCGCATTGGCTTTTTTGACTTCCTCCCCCTGTTTTATGGGACTCCAAATAACTAAGGAAATCGAAAAATCCGTTGGGTGTTTTCTTATTTCAGAAAGATACCTAAAAAGAGATAACCAAATAAAATTTGGTCTGTTAATGCAAACTTGACCCTAAAATACACTACACATATATTCTTGTTTTGGGGAGAGTCACCCCTCATTGATTGATTTATCTACACTGAGAGAGTGACCCACACGCTAGTCTAGAGCCATACCCAAACTCCTTTTAGACTACTGGTCTTGTAGGTAGTTGTTCTCCAGTGAGGATTTCACCGGGTAGCCGGTAATCAGTCCTGGACGTCCTTAGCAGAATTGGCAGATCGGGTAGCCAATAAACGGTCCGCATCTATACTGGTTGGGAAAAACTAGCTGCAAGATTCGAGCCAGTCTTCTGGGAGCATTGGATTCCCAACAACTCTCTTAATCGCTCTGATAGATTGATTTGTCACTATAATAAAATTGGACAAGATTAACGACCTATCTTTCATGGTCATCAGCTCAAGTGTTGAGTAGGTGAAAAAGGGGTTTGACTTCACATCTTCTTTTCTTTCTAGATCCAATTTTCATAAATCCCCACATCAAGATGATGGGAAGGAGGTCCCTTAGGCTGTCTTTGACAACACTTCTTTCGAGCGCTCCTCTCCATTCATCTACGGTGGCTTTAGAAAGCCCAGACCCGCTCTCTGATCCTGAGTTTTCTACCACCATGTTCCTCCTCGACCACCCTTCTACCAGTCCTGAGGTACTAGAGAAGAGGCCAACACTTTAATTTGTTCACTTGACGGCACCAGAGTTGGGGTCTTTTGCCTTTGAAGAGACCCAAGAGATGGCCAGCAGTGAAGGATGCACCGATGAGCAGCTGTAGGGCTCAGTGTATATACTTGACTAGGCCGCCATCAACAACATACTATTAGCCTCCTTGGAGACCATGTAGCGACAGATCAGATACCGAGGATCATTTACGACAGAGTTGCAATGAGAGCTGATGCAGATGCGAGCTGGCAGAGCAGAGACGCAGCGACTAGCTGGTGGAGAGATACCGGCAGTTGGAGGAGGAGACGGACGCCCAGATGACCAGCCGGAGCCAATTAGACCAGTACAAACGATGAGGCAGTTGCACATCCCTGATGCAACCCTCGCCCATCGTTGGATTCAGCTTCCGGAGATCCTGGGTGACTTTGAGCTTCACCCCCAGACCATTTAGTTATTGCTCATGTTACATGGACTAGCCACCGAGGAGCCACACCTCCATCTGCAGGAGTTTGAGATGATTTACAGCACGGTCCACGAAAGATTCATGGATGAGGATACAATCAAGATGATCACCTTCCCGTTCTCCTTAATTGACAGAGCAACCTATTGGCTAAAGCATTTGGGGAGGTTTGTCACTACTTGGGAGCAGCTCTAGACCGAGTACTTGAACGAGTACTATCCACTCGGCCGGACCGACATAGCACGAGCCATGATCAACAACTTCACCATGATCCCAAATGAGTAGTTACATGAGGCTTGGGATTGATTCCGAGAGCTCATTGACCATTGTCCACATCACGATATATCCGAGCCCAACCTTGTTCATAGCTTCTTTTGTGGTCTGACACCGGAGCTGCAGGGGCTAGTAAATGCCTTGTGTGGAGGATCCTATTTTACCAAGGATGAGAACCAGGTATGGGCCATTTACAAGGAGATGTCTGAAAACTACACGATAATGTCCAAGACTAGGGTTTACACTCAGGGGAAGCCCCTCCCATAGGTCGTGTCTTATTAGAGGATTGCACGATCGATGCCGGTCCTTCTACTTTTTAAGCAGCAGCATAGGCCGAGTCCTCATCCGCTGACATGGGGATCTCAACGAGAAGCTGGACTGCATTGAGATCATTGAGAAGAAGCAGTGCCAGGGCCTCAACCAGATTGATCAGTTAGCATAGACATTGAGTGACCTGAAGACTCAGATCATGTGTCTCCAAGAGGCATAGACAGCTTCTCAGCCCCATCTCAGGTCACGGGCTGATCGCAGCAGCAGCAGCTCCACCCAGCCATCTGCCATGTACTAACATGTCCACCACATTCAGGCAAAGCCAGTCCAGCAGCTGCAACACTACTCACAACCACCACCATCTCAAGACACTCAGATGGTAGTCTACCAGCATGATCGACCCCTGACAGTTATTCCCCCAACACACTTCGAGCAGTAGGAGCCGTTGATGGAAGTCAACGGGATTTGGTACGATCGGTACTAGCAGCAGCCCGTGATCTGTCGTGTTCATCCGTGTTTTTGATGGTCTACCAGTGTCTCCTCATTCCAACAATAGCCTCCAGCTTAGGCAGGGCAGAGTAGCCAACAACAGTAGCCCCATTACTCCCAGCAGTACCAGTAGCAGCACCAGTAGGGGTCCTCGTCCCTCATACCAGGGACAACAGTGGAGGCAACCACAATAGCCTCAGTAGTACTCCCAGCCTCCCCCTCACTACCAGCAGCAGTCTCAGCCTCATTTCCAGCGAGGCAATCCGTCCGGTTCTCATGGACCTGTCTATGAGAACCCAACCCTTGACAGCGTCGCCCGCCTACTTTCTGACTAGCAGGCATCCTTCCAGCACGAGAAGGACGAGTTCCGACATGATATGAGGAGATTATCAAGGTCAAGGCAACCATACCCCCTCAGATTTAACCTGACCCAAACAATCTCAAGAGGAAATCAGAGACTACCACTCCTTGTGATACTTTTGGTGATATTTCCTCCTATGTATTTGATGTTGGTTTTGTGCACTTAGGTGCTGTAGGATGCCAGCCGGCAACGCCTCATTTGAGACGACCACTTGGAGATTCTGGAGTACCAGATGAGGATGGAAGCAGTGCTGATGCTGCTTATGATGACGATGGAATTGAAGCCACTAAGGATGCTGATCTAGCCGACGATACTGAGACCGTCGTGATTCTAGTAGTAGACGGTGGTGTTGATGCCACCAACATTCTAAATGTATGGCCAGAGCGCGATGCTAATGCCGCAAGACCAGATGTTGTAGGTGGTGCTGATGCCACCAATTTTCCTTCAGTTGTGTTACCTTCTTCTGTATCTCAGGAAAGAAAAATACAAAAAAATGGAAAAATTGAAAAGAACAAAAATATGAATAAAGGAAAGGTTTCTGTATCCCCCACGAATCCATATGTGTTGCATGAAGATATTAGTGTGGATTCTACTCTTCTACATGCACATGAGCCTATTCCTGACCCTTATCTTTCTGGAGAGGTCTAGCCATCCCTTTCCTTAAGCTCTCTGCTTAGCAAAGGGGAATAATCCAGAAAATCCCAAAAAAAAAACACCAGCTAGAGTTCAGCCAGCAGATGAACGATCGATTGTAGATATAACTAACTCTAGAGGAGGTACCAGAGCACATCCCCCTCTTCCAAAAGAACTTGAGAGAGAAGACCACCATACGTAAGAAGAGGAGGAACCGCAATGCAAAGATCCATGTACTTACTCGTGCCACTTTCTTTGCCATTTAGAACCGATTGCCAACCAAGAGACCTAATGCAGGAGCTCCTTATGTCAGATGACATATCCATGAGCAGCAGTTCAATTGTACACTATTAGACAGCAGCTCTTCTATTAACCTCCTTCTTGCAGCCTTAGTCGACCAATTCAAGTTCGTCCCTTTTCAATAGAGCAGGACAATCCTTCAGTTTGCTGATAGATCTGTCAAGTGGCCGAAGGGGTTATTGAATGACGTGGTCGTCACAATTCAGGGCCTGAAAATACAGAAATCATAAGACTCAGCTTCATGCTCCACCAGATCGGAGACACCAGTAATGAAGTCAAGTACCCACAATAATGTATCCTCTCGCATATAACCCTCGAGGAGTGATACATACTAAGCAACGAATAATCAGAACATAACTCTTCCTTATAAGGTTTGTCAGGAGGGTAGACTCATAGGTGTCATATCCATCATACGAATCGATAGAAGCAGTCTCGGTAGGCGACGTATCAACTACCCAATAGAAGAGTCCGACAGACCTCGGAGATGTCACAGTCTCCCACAGATAACCCTTGGAGAGCACTGTGAACTTGGCATGAAATAAACAAAAGAATGAGGCTCATCCTTGCGAGGACAATCAAGGAGAGAAGAATCAAAGGAGTCCAAACAACTTAGATAAGCGGTCTCGTGTTCGGACAGATCGGACATACAATCAGATTGTGAGACTGACAACTCATATCAAGCGACTCGGTTTCGTACCCTGATGATAAGGCTTTAGCTACTTTTGTTGGAGTTAATTAATCAAGTGTTGTTGTCCCAAATCAACCAAGACTCTACGAGAAAATTATTTAACTACTAAACAGATCAAGCAAATCAAGCATGTAGTATAACTATTTTATTAACCTCATATAGCGATCAAGGTCATACAAAAGGATCACTGCAATAAACTAGGTAGGTGATTTAGAAAATCAAAGGATTTTTATTTTAATTTTTAGTAGTTTTATTTTTTTTTGCAAATTTTCAATTTTCAAAATAAGGAAAATAAGTACAAAGGAAAGCAAACCAACACTTATTTTCGGATTTTTCAAATATGATGAAAAGACATAAAAAATCAAGTAAAAATATTTCTGGGTTTTATAGGTTTTATATTGTTTATAAGTATTTTTGGAGATTTTTTAAATGTTTTTGGTATTTTCTAAAAATTAAAAAGCAAGGGAACAAGCAAACAGTGCACAGTTAGAAGAATTTTGCAAATTAAAAATACTAAAATGCTCAAAACTCATGGGAACTATTTTTATTAAAAACTATAAGGAAGTATCTACAATCAAAGATTTAAAATTCAATTTTTTGATTTTTGGTTGATTTTATTTGATTTTTATATGTTTTTAGTGTTTTGTAAATTTTTAGTTTTTTATAAAATGTTTTCAAGCCAAATTTATATAAAAACTAAAATAGAACAAAATACACCTACAATATTTTTTTGGATTTTTTTATTTTTTTCAATATTTTATAAATTTTGTAAGGTAAAATTTTTTGTTGGTTTTTGAATTTTTAATAATACAAAATAAAATAAAATTGGCACATGAAATTCCACCTAAATTAGACACTAGAAGAAACTAATATTAATTTTCGGGGGATTTTAGGGCCAAATTAATATTTATTGTAACTAATACAAGATACAATTTAAAGCAATGAAACATGGACCTATCTACAAATATTCTAAGTTTCAGGGCCAAATGACAATAGATAATAAAAATGTAATGGCCTTGATGTAAATAATCTAGTCAAAACATACACTACACATGAAAAGGCATTCACAGGGGCATATATGCAATTTCTAAAAAAAACATGAACTAATACAATAACGTATAAAAGCTTAGGTTCAGATATGTAAAATGCCCACACAAATACGTGATACTACATATGACTCAGACTCGGGTGAACTAAAATGCAAATATAAAAAATGTAGGGTTCAAAATGCAAAATGTTATAACTAATTATTACATTTATGGGCTAAAATAAAATAATATAAAAAGCGAGGTGAAAGGGAAATACACCCTTCAGCAGGACACATGGCGAGCACAGGAGGAGTGGCTGGCATACGACTCGAATCTATCTGAAATGTCGATCTAATGGTCCGAGGATGTCAGTGACATGCGGTAAGATCTGGCATGCCAGGACTGATCTAATGGTCTGAAAGGGCTGGCGTGGGGGTGCGTCGTGGATGGGGTCCAGAGTTGATCTGAGGGTCAGCGTTTGAGTGTGATCGTACGACTCATATCACATCTGGGAGAGTGGTTCCTTCATATGATAGTAGAAAAGGGATCATGAAGAATATGAAGATGGACCGTCTAAACAACCTACTATCACGAAAATCTGGAGATCCTCAATGGTGATGTGCTCTCTAAAATGCTCAGTACCTTGGTGAAGGTGCTCTACATCGACTGAAGTGCTTTGGTGGAGTAGGGAACGACGGATGATGATCTTGAGCTCGAGTTCCTAGAGCAGCTCTAACTGGACAGTCGAGAATTGATTCAAGCCTCATGAGCTTGCTCGGACCTGTAGGGAGTATCGTGGTTTGAAGACAATGCCTCGACCAACGGTTATTGCAGCTGGAAATGAAAGAAGTGAAGGGGGAGCGGGAGTTGATCTCTAACGAACGTGAGGGTAGGAGATCGATCCTAATCTCACTTCGGTGAGTGAGATTGAGGGCGAATATGTTATGCAAGAAGGTATATTACGATGTGAGGAGTCGGTCTGTGTGGGTGGAAGTAATCGTGGATCTCAGACTCCGATGGTCGGAGCCAGGCAAGTGAACGGCGACGATGAATTAAAGTTGAGTAATTAAGGCAAAATGGAAAGGGGGCGAAGATACCTGAGTGCTCTACGATGATCAGCGAAGGAAAGCAGAGTGTCTGGCGAGGTCGTGGTCTCAACCCCGATACAGAACCCAGAGGAGGTTAGACACGGTAGAGCTACTCCGGCCACATATGAGTAGCGTGCAATCAGCCACTAACTCGAGCTCCGAAGGAAGCCAAAGAACAATGTCACGATTCTAGTGATGCAAATGGAGGAGAGGAAGCACAAGGGATGAGCTACTGAGTGACAAAGGTGGGAGACGATCATTTATAGGGTCCCAGGGGTTCCAGAAAGATTGGAGGAAGGCACGAAACCCTAGGGCTATCAAGACCTGCCTAGGCATCCGTGAGGATCACAGATCCTATGCAAAGAGAAAGGTCCACAATCTAAGGAGGAAGGTGGCCGGATCCGGGCATGATAAATGGAAGAAATGATGTCCAACGAAGGTCGCCCTAATCGGACCCTCGAGAGGGGGGGGGGGGTTGACCTGAGTAAACAAACCTAGGTTAACCAATCAGAATTCAAGAAATACAAAAAGAAAAGAATAATGAATAATAAATAATAAATGTCTTTAAAATAAAAAACTATAAGCATAAAAAATGTTAGTTTTTTTATAAACTATTTTTCTGTGATTTTTAATTATTTTTAATAATAAATATGTTATGGTATATACAGTATATTGTATTATGTACATGTATAATATGCTTATATTATATTATATATATATATATATATTATTTTATTATTTTTACAAAAATAAATTTTATTTTATATTTTGTTTATTTATAAAATAATTTAAGGAATATAAAAGAATTTCTATTTTGTTTTTATAAATTAAATTTAGGTGTTAAATAAATAGTTGTTCTATGCAATTCATACAATAATGGTACTTTGTATAATGAGAAGTAGAATTTATTTTAATTTTGTGTTTTATGAATTTACTTATTAAGAGTAAGTATAAGTTTTAAAAGTACAAAATTTATACAAGTAATTTACAAAATAAATAAATGAAAGGATAAATATACAAGTTTAGTTGTTGTATGTTTGTTCACCTTCTACTTATTTTTATTATTTGTATTTTTATTTAAAAAATTTTCTTAATGAAATTGAATGTATTTATTTTTTGATTAATTTATTTAGAGATAAAATGGGTGATATATATACATATATATAATGGAAGAAAAGTGATGTATATGTACATGATAAGGACCCTATTCATCCCTACTTTATTCCTTGTCGATCAGGCCAATACTTGACCTTCGCTCGGGGTTTGGGTCAGCCTGCATTTATTACATAAATACATTCCTTATTTTCCTTGTTTTCTTTTCTTATTTATTCTTTTATTTTGGTCAAAAAGAATGTTAATTACATAATATTAACAATTGCATGCATGATGCTAATTAGTTGTATTTGATAAATATTTAAAGATATTTTGCATAGGAAATTTTGCTAAAGTAAAAGAATAAAGGATGTGAATCAGGGATTCATCATTCCCCTATACTTTACCTTTTCTAGTCCCTTAGCAAACACTTATTTGAAGAAGAATTGAAAAATAGATAAAGAAAAGAAAAACAAAGAAATTTAGAACACTATTGATTATTAAACTTATCTTCATAAATTTGGAGTATGGAGCTTGGTCAGACCTTTGGATTCTTGGTTTGGCGGAACCTTATTGGGAAATGGATTTAAAACCTAACAGACTCTGAGCTCTACAAGACTCCTAATTTGATCGCCTCAATAGCCAGGTCATAACTAATCTACAAACTCTTATGACTATGAATCTTTACATGTACTAGGTAAGTGATAGATAGCTCTCCACCTCAGAAATGACAAAGAAACAACCTCCCTTAACAAGGTAACTTGAGTCCCTCGGTCTAGAAACTCTTTCCTCGAGGAGCGGTGTACACCCTTCTAAGTTCAAGTGCAACCATCTCAAGAAGAGGGGAAAGAAGGGAAGGGACCATGGACAATGTAGCCATGTATCCCTTGTATCTTGACCAATGTAGCCAAGTCTCCAGCTGCAAGATTCCCAAAGATGAGACAATGTATCACATAAGCTTTGCTTATTCAACTATATACACTCCAGCAGGATTTTTTTTTCAGTCAGGCATGTCCCCTTTTTTGGAGTTTTTGCATTTTTTATGACATATATATACATGACATATCTACAAGGTGCAACATGTACATAAGGAGTTTTTCTGCTTGAGCCAGTAGACTATCCCTCTTTTGAAGCATTATCGCAACCCCACGGCGTCCTGTCATCAGACCTCAATGCTACTAGACCAAGTTGAGATGCAGTTCCCTTCCTCGAGGAAGATGGATGCTCCCATTAGTTTTTAGACACCCGTGTACTACCCCAAGCCAAATGATTCTGCCTTCTTACCACCTCATCCATGAAGAGCTACGTGTAAAGTTCTTGTCCAAGTTAAGACCACTGTGTAGAAGAATCATGCATGCTTTGTTAAGTGTTCTACTTAGACCAATGAAGATGACATGTGAAGATAGTCTTGTGGAGTCAAAGAATTAAGTCACTAGGACCTGAAAAGTATCAACTCCAATACTTATAAGGTTCCTCTGAAATTAAGTAGATTAAGGTCTTAAGCAAACTCTATTCTTCAATTTTATTCTAGAATATTTTAAATGTCAATACTATTCAGAAAAATGCATATGCACATGCAAGAAATATTTACAAAATATATGAAGAGAAAAGAAAGGATAAAAATCATTTTAAAAAGTTTTTCAAAGATTTTTCAATTTTTTTTGGTATTTTTAGAAGGAAAGTAAGTTTTTACAAAAATATTTACAAGAATATGTACATAGTTACAAGAGTTTTATTTACATGTTTTATATACAGTTTCTACAAGTGGATTTTATCTACAAGAATTTCATAAAGGGATTTTATACACAAGAGTTTATATACAATGTCTACAAATAGGTATATATTTTATTTACACTGAATTTACAACACATATATACAACTACATGGTATACCCATAATTTATTGTCCATGCGGCAAAATAATTTACAAAATTTTCGAAAATTTTTCCAAAATGTTTTAAAAACCCTTTAGTTTTACAGACTATTTTACAAATAGCTTTTCAAAAAGGTTTTTGCAAACATTTTTCTTTCAGACATTTTACAATACATTTATACCATATACATAATTTTGATATATAAAATAATTTACAAAGATTTTACAAACAAAATATTTTTACAAACATTTTACAAAAAATTGTATGAAAATAATTTTACAAAATTTTTACAAACATTTTTACACAAAGTTTTGCAATACTTTTACAAAAAAATTACACACATTTTTGCAAATATTTTTATAAATAATAGCCATGTTATTTCACCCAAAATACGAGCTATGACAAAAGTATATATACAATATATATGACTCCCCCTATACTTAGCTCGAACGATGTCCATAATGTGATCAGAGAGTGACCAAGGAAGACATAACTCGTGATAAGTATAGAAGAATAAAAAGAATCCTATACTACAATGACTCAAACAATGAAGGAATTTAAAGAATAGAAGTCGATGATCCCGTATACTTAGGCTCAAGTAATCTTAAGTATAGAAGTCTGAACAAAAGGGGAAGATCAAGGAATAGAATGTATGAAATAAACGACTTGACTTTTCCCCCGTATACTTCAGGTAAAATATCCCTAAGTATAGAAAAGAATATGAAAAGTTGAGGGACAAGCGAGAGAAGAATCAAGGAAAGAAAAAACAGATATTACCTCCCATATACTTAGGTCGAATGTCCCTGAGTATAGGCAGCAAAACAGAGGTAATAGGGTGAAAAATTATATAAACAACATGAGTTCAACACCCCCTATACTTAGGATAAAGTGCATCCTATGTATAGCAAAAATCATATGATGAGGCATGAGGTGTTAAACAAAATGAATGAATGATAAAGACAATATAGATATACATAGAGGCGGAAAAAAAGTGTAACGCGGGTACGAGATGCATAAGATGAGAGTCAAGGAACACATCTCATACAAAATGAATAGGGGCAACATCAACGGTCAATGGATCATGATAAAAATAGGGCATCAACCGCTCACCGTTGAGTCGAAAGCTGGACTCAGAAGACAACTCAGATATGTCAATACTACCGTTGTCGTGCACCTTTTTGACCAAGTATGATCCATTCCATTTACTCTGTTGTTTCCCTGTAAATAATTTCAGTCTAGTGTCAAATAGCCATACTCGCTGGTTCAGCTCAAACTGCTTATGGCTGATATAAGAATCATGCCATATCTTCACTCAGTACTTCTATTGTAGGCTACTTGAGAAGGTTGTATCTCTAAGCTCCTCCATGGCTACCAACTCTGCTCTCCTCTGATCTCCTACACTCTCTGGATCCAAAAGTATCTCAGTGACTACCTAAAGTTACTTGTGCTTAATATCAACAAGTAAGTGACATGGCTTACCATAAACACGACGGAAAGGAGATGTACCCAAAGGTGCTTGAAGGAGGTCCTATAGGCCCACAAGACCGAGTCCAAAAGCTGTGATCAATCCTTTTGGTCTGGGCGGATGACCTTCTACAATAGTCTTGATCTCTCTATTTGAAACCTTAGTAAGTCCATTCATCTGTGGATGATATGGATTGGCAACTCTATGGTCTATGCTGAACTCGTTAGCAAGGGACCTTACCATGTCATTGATAAAATGACCCCTCGTCAGAAATCAACACTATAGGACCCCAAACTGTGATATGATATTCTTCCTCAAAAATTTGTAAACAGTTCTTGCATCAGTGGCTTGGGCGGGGATGACCTCAACCCAACGACTCACATAATCCACAACCAACAAAATGTATTCGAATCCCTCAGTCTTACGGAATAAGCACATAAAATCGATGTCCCGTGCATCAAAAACCTCATAGAAGTGAATGGGTTGCATCAGCATCATATCTCTCTGTCCACAGGTACCCATCCTCTAATAGTCAGTACACCTCTTCACTAATTCATCTGAATCCTTGAAGATCGTTGGCCACCAAAGGACAAATAGGAGAAGCTTTTGTGTTGTCTGTCTCCTAGAGTGATGTCCTCCTTCCTCAAGCTTGTGGAAATAGGTGAGGATGTTTTGGTGATCCTCCTGGGGAATATACAGATGCTAGACACTATCCCCTCCTTCGTGGTAAAGAGTGGGATCCTCCTAATGGTACGACTTGGCCTTCGTAAAGAATGTCTCAAGTTGCTCCCTGGTCCAACATTGTGGAACTTTCTTAGCAAGAAGGTAGTTCACAATGTCATCATACCATGGGAGAGAGGTGATAGAAAGAATCACCACGTCTGGGAATGTCTTAGTCATAGGTGTGGTCGTCTCAGAATCCTCAAGATACTCTAATTTGGAGAGGTGATCCGCCACCACATTCTTGACCCCAGGTTTATCTGTAATATCAATATCATACTCCTGGTGTAGAAGGATCCATCTAGTCAAGCGTGCGTTGGCATCCTTCTTAGGCATTAAGTACTAGATGTCGGTGTGATATGTGTAAATGGTCACTCTAGATCCAAGAATATACGATCTAAACTTATTAAGAGAAAATACTTTGGCTAACATCTCCTTCTCTGTAATAGTGTAATTCCATTGAGCGTCATCCAAAATCCTGCTAGCTTAGTGTATGGCAAATGATAATCCATCCTACCACTGTCCAAGCAAAACCCCTACGACAAAATCAGAAGCATCAGTCATGATCTCGAATGGGAGAGACAAATGGGGTGGCTGAAGTACAGGAGCCCACACAATTAAATTCTTGAGAGTCTCAAATAACAAAAGACACTTATCATCTATAAGGAACTCGATGTCTTTCATGAGCAAATCAGAGAGTGGTCAGGCAATGCGGCTGAAGTCTTGAATAAACCGTCGATAAAAACCAACATACCCTAGAAAAGACTGCAACTGTCTCAGATTGGACGGTGGAGTGAGCTTCTTGATGATATCCACCTTGGCCGGATAGACCTCCATGCCCCTATTGGAGATGATATGACCAAGGACCGTCCTTGAGTCATCACAAAATGACCCTTCTCCAAAGATAAAACAAGGTTGACCTCGATGCACTGCTAAAGCACTCAGTCTAGGCAAGAAAGACAAGCATAAAACCCATCGCCATAGACCGAAAAATCATCCATGAAGACCTTCAAATAGTCCACCACCATATCTGAAAAGATGTAAAGCATACACCTTTGGAATGTAGCTGGGGTATTACATAATCCAAAGGGCATCCGCCTAAAAGCATATGTTTCAAACGGACAGTTGAATACCATTTTCTCCTGCTTTTTAGGAGCAATGGTCACCTGATTTTACCCTGAGTACCCATCAAGAAAGCAGTAATGACTCTTCTTATCTAATCTCTCAGTAATCTTATCAATGAATGGCATCAAGAAGTTATCCTTCTTGGTGGCCTGATTCAATCATATGTAGTCCGCAAAGACACTCCAGAAGTCGGTACTCGATAGCAATTTCCTCTCCAGACTCACTCACAACTGTAGTGATACCCATCTTCTTAGGTACCACATGTAATGGTCTAACCCACTTGGAGTCAGAGATGGGGTAGATAAAATCGACGCTCCACCACTTAGATATTTCCTTCATGACCACATCTCGAAGATTCGGTTTTGCCTATGCTGGAACTCACATGAAGGCTTAGCATCATCCTCGAGATAGAAGTGGTGGGAGCACCGGGACAGACTTATCTCCTGGAGATCTTCTACAGCCAACCGATCACCTTGCGGTTCCTCTCAAGAACCTCTATCAAACGAGATTGTTGGTCATCAGTCGAATTTGCTGAGATAATGACTGGAAACATTCCTGGCTCACTCGCAAGGAATCTATACTTCATACTGTATGGCATGGTCTTAAATTCTAGGCATGTGGGAGCTGGAAAATCTGGCCTCTAAAATGTCTAGGTGAAGTCTACCAGATCTGAATGGGAGAACCCTTGTTGTATCACTGAATCTAACAATGATGGCCCTACTGGTGTATCTATCAACTGAACCGGCTCAATCTTCGCTCCAGCTGTGGTCTCTGTAGACATCAAACACAACAAATATTAATCAAAATCCTGCCAATCGAAATCTATGTATGAGTGTCAGGGATCTGAATTACAAGAAAGGAAATATGCTTCGCTAACTAGATTGGAATCATCAGCCTCTAAGGTGTCCTATGACACAAGAGTGCGCTCCGAATTCTCATCCGTTGGCATATGTGAATCAACGAACTTTGAAGGTGTGACAAGTGCTCATGAAATCAGGTCTGCCCAAACCGCTTCATCATCTGCAATCACAAAATCACACTCCTGTTGGACGTCTGGTGCTGAGTTTGTCATCTACTCTGAACTCTGCTCTAAGGAAGCTGAATCTCTAGCTCTCAACTCCTCAATCGTATCTATTTGTATACTCTCTCCCTCGATGTGAAAGTATACCTTCATACTATTATGATTGGACACTGACTTGGTTGTGGCCAAGAAAGGTCGTCCTAAAATGATGGGGGTACCAGTCACACACTCAAGGACCACCGTGTCCAACATGACAAAGTTTACGAGGAATTTCAGGCCCTAAGTGGTGACGACAATGCCGTTTAGTAATCCCTTCGGCCTCTTGAGAGATCTATCTGCAAACTAAAGAACTGTCTTGCTCAGTCTAATGATGAATACCCATTCATCACTCTTTATTCTATTATTTTAGCTACAAAAACCTTTGCAAATACATGTAGATATGTGTAAATACAAATAATTACCAAAAGCATGCATTGTGTAAAAACCTATAATTAGCATGTTTTTGTGCAAAAATAAAAAGAATAAAGAGCAAAAAGAAAAAAGAGGGAAATATTTAGAATAAATATTGAGCAACCTAACCCAAGGGAGGGCTCAGCATGGGCCTGACCGCATAAAAGCCAAAGTAGAGGGAGATAGGAGCTCATGTGTATATACTTCTGTAAAAATATATTTTCCTCACCCAAAAATATGTTATAAATATTTGTACATATTTTGTGTATATTTAGAAAATATCAAAAACAAAATAAAAATTTAAAAAAATCAAAAAGTCAAAAAAATACCCTTTCACCATGTGCATAAACCACACCATTGTATTTATTTAACCTTGTAAATAAATTCAATTATTTTCTAAACTTTTTGTAAATATTCTATGATACATATTGTAAATATATAAAATAACAAGAAACAAAACAAAAATCAAATAAAAATTACAAAATTAAAAATACAAAAATACATTGTATAAATACCATGTATATAAATGTATTCAACCATTTATTTCACCCTTGTATATAAGTGATAAAAATAAAAGAAAAATATTCTTTTATTCCTCATTTTATCTTGTAAGTAAATAAAATACAAAATGAGCATAAAAATACATAAAAATAACAAATAAAAAATCAAAAATAAAAATCCATATAGTGTACATATACCTATATATAGAGCTACCCTATTTTTATTTCCAAAAATCAACTAAAAATCACCAAAAAATAGAAAAAAATAAAAGAAAAATATTTCATGTTTTGAGTTTTCTTTAATTCGGCCTATTTCTGCCCTAAAATAAATAAACAAAAATCAAGTACATGTGGCAGCGTCTGACTGGTCCATGGGGGAATGTTGACCCCGGTCAACTCCCCCCGCGGACTCCTTCCTTTTCTGGAAGATGCGTGCCGCGCCTCCTTCGCCGATTTATCCACGCGTCTCCAGGCTGTCACCCACTCAACCCCCGTGCTCGGATTCTTCGCCAATCATCCATCATCCTCGCCGGATCTTCCGCCATCAAATCCACGCCTTCCTTAGCCCGTCGCCCCTCAACCCTAATCGACGCTGTCACCATATATACCCCGACCTCCGCCGCCTCCGCGCCCCATCTTTGGCCCTTTCTCCTCCTTCCCAGTGACCTCCATAGGCTTCGCGAGAGTGACAGCAAGCGTCTGCCCTTGTTGCAGTGAGGTGAGGAAGCGAATCCATTGATCCGGCGTGTTTCGCCGTCGCTGCTCCGCCACCGGCGTTGAGCATCGAGCTTCAGGCCTTGACGCCCTTCGAAGCTACGACCAGGAGTTAGCCACGCTCCAGCATAGTCTTCCGCTCCATCCAGGTAGTTGATTAACTCTTTTATTCCGTTAATTTTAGATTTCGCCCAATTTGTATCTCCGACGCATTCCTCCGATTCCGTCCATCTCGCGTAAAATCTCGACCATCCGACCCGACCATCACCTTCGCCAATCCCTCACGCACCTTCTACGCCCTTTCACTCAACCCAGATCGCACAGGATCTGGGAATCGAGCTCCACCGTCCTCCGCTCGCTGGAGCTCGTTCGCCTCACAGCACCGTCCACCTTCACCCCGCCTTCTTGGGTCGAGGCATTTTGCCCTCGACCCGCGAAGCTTCTTGTCCACTTTACAGGTCCAAAGGAGGTGTCTGAGCCTCCAGTCCATTCAAGACCAGAGCTTCGCACCGCCAGGCCTCGCCGGAGCCCCTCCAGGGTTCGGCTGGGCCATCGGCCATCATCATCAGCTGCGGGACAGTGCAGCGGAGCTTCTCCGACCAATTGCAGCAGCTGAGGAGGGGTGTAGCGCACGCAGGAGACCGGCGAAGTTCGCCGGAGATGAGTTCTTGCACCATCCTCCAGAGCCGTCCGATGAAGACCTCGCTCCAGTTCTAATCCTGAGCGTCCATCCTTGAAGGAGCAGCAGCCATCGATCTATCTGAGGAGACATCTTGACCGTTGTAGCCGAGGAGAGAGGACCAGGAGCCCAGCATCGTCAGATCTTCCACGTGGACCTCTCCCAGCCGTTGATCGAGCCGAAGGGACGAAAAGAGAAGAGGCGCAGCACATTCGGACCGTCCAGCCTACACGTGGCGCCTATCCGACCGTCGGCCAATAAAGGGGTAAATATCGTAGGGCCCCCTCGTAGTTTGTAGTTTCATTTTTAGTCCTGTAAGTTGTCGAGTCAGTTATTTAGTTTCTGGGA
>JAZKJV010000592.1:0-44537 GCA_037367405.1 Ottelia alismoides
TCCGGCTTATTCTCAGTGCAGACAAGGAAACCACGCGCGTCGCGTTTCTTGTGGCCGTCAGTGTATGGCGCGTGGCACTTGGTGCACCGGTTCGCCGCGATCAGCGCCTGCCGCACCTCGTCGCTGGCGCCGTTGCCGTTGCCGCGCCCGCCGTTCCGGCCACCGCGGCCGCCACTACGGCCCTGCTTTTTCATGGGGGGACGCACGGCAGACAAGCGCGGCCCTTTCAACTTGCGACCGTCAGACTTCTGTGACTGGCGCTGCTTTGCGGTGCGCCAGGCCAGGTCTTTCTTCACCGCGTGTTCTATCAGAGCGTCCAGACTTTGCCACGGCTTGCCATTGGGGTCAAGCGCACACTCGCGCGTAAGGTTGGCCAGTTCCCCCAAGCCCACCAGGTACCACGAGACCTGGTCCGCCACAGCCATTTCCCCAGCGTGCGTAAACAGCTCGCGCACGCGAAGGTTGTACTGGGCCAGCGTATCCTTCTGGGGGTCCATGAACCACTTCCCCTCGTGCAATTTCCGCCGCGCCCAGTCTGGTTCGTGCTTAAGCGGGTCACCGTACTGCTTCAAAAAACGCAGTGCGCACTAGCTCGGGCGTCACGCTAGTGCCCCGCTGCTTGTGCTCCTTGCGGAACGTGTTCCACCACTGCAAAGCCGCCCCCTCAAGGTAGAACTGGAAGTGCGCATCCATGGACTGCCGTTGCGTGACCATGTATTCTGACACGAGCGCAAGCCAGTTCTCAGGGCTAGTGCCGTCGCATGCCTTCTCCGCCTTCCCGTTGAAGCGGCACGGCACGGGCAGCTTGCTAACGTTAGGCAGTTCCAGACGCGGTACGGACTCGACCCGCTCCACCCTGTCCGACCCGCCCGCCGACGCCCGCCGCGCGCTCACCACCGGTTCCAGGGGCTCCTCTTCCTTGGGCAGCACCGCCAGTTCCTCCGCAGTGGCAGGGGGCGGGGGCGGCTTCTCCTTTGACGAGTTGATCGTCAGGGCAAGGCAGTTGCCGTAGGCGTCGAGCTTCTCATCGTCGGACCACTCCGCCCAGTTGCCCGCGGCGAGCATCTTGGCCATGCCCAGCGCGCTCTGGTACAGCTTGCGACGCGCCAGCTGCTCCGGAGTGGGCGCCTCCGCGTCCGGATCGTCACCCTGGTTCTTCAGCACCTTGCGAACCAGGGACGCAACGCTGTCCATCTTGTTGCCAATGGTGTCGGCCACCTGCTTGCCGAACTTGTCAAAGCACCGCTCCATCACCTCCGCCATGCTTGACTCCTCGCGCACCGAGGAGCCCGCAACGTCCTTACGCGAAGAGGGAGGGTCATTTGCCAGGGAATCCGGGCTAAAGTCAGACGAGGCCTCAGAGCCCACGTTGCCGCGCGGGGCATCCTCACCCGGTTCCGGCCCGTCCGGCTCAACAAGCACACCGCGCCGACGCAGGTAGCGCACCAAACGAGGGAACCGACCCGAGGCCGCCAGGCCTTGCAGCGCCGAAAGCGAACCAGCGGGCCAGCCCCGCAGCTTCCTTTCCGGAGCCGCACGCAACATCTCGACCCCACGCCCGGACCCGGCAAGCCACCAAAGCGCACAAGGTTCCCGGGCTCACGCTGCGCAGCCTCACAGGCCTGCCTTGCGCTGTTGCCCCCACGGTGGGACCACCTTGTCACCCGGTGCTGCACTCAAAGGCCTCCGGCACGTGTGTCCGACTGATCAATCGATTGATGCACAGGGTGCGCAGGCAAAACCCAGCCCGGCCCAGGCGACGCTGCAATGCGCCGCACCGAGCTTCGAAACCAGTTTGCCACGCTAAACCCAACGCACCTTGCTAAGGCCGCTCATCAGAGACATAGTATTGACGACAGTAGGCGGACTTGTTGACGAGGCCGCCGGCGAAGGCGAGCGCGCAGGGGGCGCGCGCGTTGGGAGCGTGGTGGAGGTAGGGGGAATATAGAGCGCGGGAGGGAGCAAAGAGCCGCTGCCAAGGAACTTACAGTCCCAGCTGTGTCTCCCCGTCCAGGCGCAGCCTGCGACGGTATTAACCAGCGCGTGAGCGGCGAGCTCATCCGCCGACCACCGCTCGCATGGGAGATCTGCTACAGCGTTGCTCCAGGGTTGCCTAACCCCCGCCGTACGCAGTCAAACCCATCGTACATGACACATGGTTGGATACTGCAGCGCCACTGGTGGTGACGCTATCAGGGTTTCCACCGCATTTGCCCCGATGCGCGGCGGCGCTTCGCCAGCAGGCCGCGCATGCTGCCGGGCTGTAGCAATAAGCTTGCTGCCCACCTTGGAGATGATATTAACAGGATCGCACTTGAGGGAGACGCTCAAGGGAATAGGGAACTTGTCAATTTTGTTCATGATCTCTTCGGTCACACGGCGCTCAGCATCCAGCGCTGTAACCGGCGGCAGAGGATCCGTGCGTTGGTTGGGGTCGTTTGGGTTGCGCGTAGCGCGGTAGCGCGGCGCTGGGACTGGGGCGCCGCCAGGGGCAGCAGCCGCTGGGCCCGTCGACGGGCCTGCACCAGTAGCTGGCGCCGGCGGGGCAGGGCCAGTCGGCGCAGCCGGCGCCTCACGCCGGGCAGGAGGGGGCATGTTGCCAGGGCTCCTGCCGCGCGGTACGGTACGGTACGACCGGGGTGGGCGTTCATCTATCTGCATGGGGTCCCGTACCGCCCCATCGGGTGCGGCTACTCTCTTGCGGGGCAGCGGCATGGGATCAAAATCACCCACGCGCTTGGTGGTGTAGGCGTTGTACTCATCTTGGCCGGCGTACATGGCTTGTGCCGGACTGTAGTACTGGTCGGGCTCGAACTCTACTAGGTGCGTATCCTCGTATCGGTCGTACCCATGTCTGTCGTACGTCATAGCGTCGACCTTGCCCCTTGGCGCCTGTCGTTGTAGCATCAGGGTTAGCTTTTCCAGCTGACGGCGAAGGCCGTCCACATCATGCTCAAGGCTCCTGCCGCCATTGCCGCTTGCTGCCTCTCTGCTCACAGGTGCAGCAGGCGGTGGATTATTACGCGGCTCAAAGCGGTCACGCCCCTCCGGACCCCGTGGCCGGAAGCGGTCGTCACGCCCATCGCGGCGCGGTACGTCGCGCGGAAGACCTGGGCGATAGTCCGTATTACGGTCTTGGTCACGGCGTCGTGGCGGCGCGCGTTCCTCAAAGCGCACACGCCGGTCATCGCGGAAATCGTCCCGCGGCTGCCAGCGGCGGAACTTGTTGTTATCTTCGTCCTCTGAATCATCGTAGCCACCTCGCATTCTCTCCATTCCCTCACCGATATGCTCGGCCATACGGATGGCCTCGGTCAGGGTGGTGGGCTGTAGCATCCATACCTTGTTGTATACCTTGGGCAGCAGGCCGCGAAGGAATTGATACATGTACGTCAGGTTATCATCATCTTGGTCCAGATCCAATTGCGTCATCAGGTTGCGGAACCGGTCGGAGTAGGCCCGCACGGTCTCTGTTTTGCCTTGCCGGCAGCTCACCAGCCGGTTGTATAGCTCGTCGCGGCGTACGGCGAATCGTTCAAGGAAGGCGGCCCTGAAGTTGTTGTACGTGATTATTTGGCCGCGGACGCCCTTTTCCCATGTGCGCGCGTCGCTGCCAAGACGGCAGCGCGCGAGGCGCAACTTGACGATGTCACTCCAATTGAAGACGTTGGCCAACTCCTCGAGGGTATCAATCCATTGCACCGCATTGTCGACCCGTGGGTCGAAAATGGGCAGTGCTTGTAGTGAAGCAGGCGCGATGCCTTGCACTGGTACGTGGTCGTGTTCCATATTCATTCTTGGTTCTCAGCACCCGGCGTAAATCCTGGTGCTTCGAAACCACTCAAAACGCAGCCTAATTTTTTCGCGAACAGCAGTTGTGTTGCGTAGGCGCGTTTGCCCAAGGATCGTCCGGGGTATCTCCTATTCGTGTACAGAACGTTGCTGCTGTATGAGGACAGAAGCTCCGCTCACGTGTTTGTACCTAACCACAAGTCGTCGTACGAAGCTGTTTCGAAGTGAAGTGCGCGCGGGATAGCGTGTGGGTACTGCTTTGGACACCTGACCAGATGTTGTACGGCACAGGTGTTGTGTCGCCACAAGTTGCTCAGATCGCGGAGTCGTGCGTAGCGTGCGTGCTAGGCACTATGGAGGGAGTGTGCACTGCTTGTGCGCAGGCAGAGAGAGTAGGCAGGTGCACGGGCGCCTTGGTGCGGGCGTGCACGAAGTAGATCGGCCGCTCGCTGGCCGGCAGAGGTGCGGCTTCGCCGCACAGGGGCGTATGCAAGCGTGTGTGGCTTGCGCTCAGGAGTGCTCCAGGGAGGCGTTGAGCCCCTGTATTGTTGGCACGTTACAAGTCCCCTTCCTTTGGGCGGGACAGGCAGAGAACAGGCGCCGGTGAACTAGGTCACAGGGCGCAGAGGGCATATACCCGATCAGATCGCTTAGCTTTGGACGCTCAGGAGGTATTCCGAGTCTTACTCTGAGACTTACTTCGAGACTTACTCCGAGACTTACTCACCAAAACACTCTCACCGCCCCGCCTTATATAGTGCCGGCGAGGGCGCATAACGTAATTCCAGGCCGCGTGCAACGTAATGCAGCTTCCAGCAACTCCTCAGCACGTCAGACAGACGAGCCCAGCTCCTCAGCACGTCAGACAGACAAGCCCAGGCCATATACGAACAGATATACGAACAGATTCTCGAAGGTTCTGCCAGGCCATAAGGCTCAACGATCGTCAGCCACCCTCACAATACGGGTAAACAGATGCAACGTCAGAAATTCTCTCATCAAGTCAATTCACACATAAAACTTCATCCTGTCGCAACTCCGCCAAAACATCAGCAATTCCTTTGTTTCTTTTTGTGAAGCCAGTTATGCTGCCACGACGAATCAGCGTGCCAAAGCTTTGCGTCCCAAGTGTGCGTCCAACGATCCAAAACGATTGAACTATTCAAACCGTTCAAACCATTCAAAACCGACAGGCAGGCACCGGCTGCCTAACAGTGTACGACTAGTTCGGCAGCAGGCCGATAGTCCCACGCCCTCAAGCACGCGTGCGCCGCGCAAGCCGCGTCGCACCATACGTACATGAAGTGTTTGTGTCCCTAGAGTGTGTGCACCCCATGCCCTACGCATGCAATCCTATGCGCGGCAGTTGTCTTTGTTCACTAAGTGTGTCGTTGCCTGTCGCGTCACAACTCATGTGCACATAACCATGCCGTGTGCAGGTTTATTGGTCGTTCACAACCGACCGCGTGTCACAACAAATACATGCCACAGGTAGGAGTGTCACACAGCCAGGCTCTGGCCTTTATGCATGCGTGTCTTCCTGCTCACGTCGAACACCCTTCTTGCTGCGCAAACGCTGGCTGACCAGCGCACCAGGCTGGATTGCTGGTGGGCCGCGCGCTGCCCAACACACTCAGGCTGACGCTTAGGGTAACACGTTGTACCACTGTGGTATCATATGCGTCTGGACCCACCAGTCCTTGCCCTCGCGCCAGTGTTTGCGCCGCGCATTCCGCGCGTACTGTCGGCCAGAGCGTGAAGCTTGACGTAGTACCGAAGCCAAGGCGTTGTTGCGGCAGGTTGCGGGCTGGGGGGGGGGGCGTGAAGCGTGGGTGGTTGGAATGTGTACAGCCGTGTGGCTGCAACCGAGACACCCTGCCTGCCCCCCCCCCCCCCGCCGCGCTGCCCGCCGCCGCCCTGGCCTTGCCCCTGCGTGCAGCCACCCCCCCTGGCCCCGGTGCCATGCGTGGCCGGCCGGCGCCCCCGGCGTGTTACTGGGGGGAGGCACGTTGCGCGCCGCATCGCCACGCCGGCGTCGTCACTCTTGGCAGGTAGGCGCGATTGACCTGTGTGATTGCGTGATCATAGCGGCAGCCCGCGGGGCTGCGTGAGGGAAGCGACATGTACAGGTGCATGTATGCAAGCATGCCCCTGTTTCCCTAGGTTTCCAACCTCTCCTACATGGGCCTTGTGATGTCGTCCCGCCCGCCTCCCACCACTATGAGGACCAGACGAGGACGGCAGCACCCGTTATCAGCCGTTAAAGACATGTTAGCCTACCCCTAACCTGCGGCTAACGGGCCTCAAACGGCCGGCTAACGGCTCGTAGCGTATGGGTGGTGGTGACGTGCAGCACGCTAAAGCCAGGCTAACGTCCTTATTTGACGTGCCACGCCTACGCTTAACGACTACTGGGTTTTTGGGCATCCAACGCCCCGAAAACCCCGTCAAGTCGCAAACGTGCCAAGAAAACGAGCCGTGTACGGCACTCTGGAAGCTCACGCTAACGCTGGCCCACGGATGCGGGGAGTAAGGAAGAACCGGTTTAGGGATGAGTTTCTACTGCCGCTTTGGAAGCCACAGTTGTTGCATGGATTGCCACATGTTTCTTCAACATTGTTTAACAAAAACAATGCGCAACCAACAAATGGCCCCGTTTGGCTCTGTCCCTCGTTCTGGCGTTCTTGGGCTGCCCTGGTTGTCACCCGGCCTGCGGCCCCCCTTGTAACGAACCTACTACTACTACCAACAAGCCCGCCCAGTGCGCCCGCCAGCGACCGACCAGCTCCAACTTCACTTCGCCTCCGTACGCGCAGCTACTCGATCACTGCTCGTACAGTTTTACCAATTACTCTATTTGGCCTGCCGTCTGGTTGGAAGAGTTTAAAGAGGCCGCTGAACTGTGTCCGTTTTCTGTACGTCTGTCCTGTGAAAGTGTGAATGGCGAAGTGGCGGGCGGGACGACATCACAAGGCCCATGTAGGAGAGGTTGGAATCAGGGGAAGGGGAACGAAACGAGCGATGAACGCGCGAAGTGATGCACGCACGGGGAAGTGAAACGCTGATATCTTAGCTGAAGCTGCGCTCGCATTCCCAGTTTCGCCTGCTGGTGTTGGTGGTGGGGCTTGTGGGACGTTTTCTGTCTTCATCGGAAGGAAAGGAAAACCTGCGGCTGCACCACTCGCGGCCAGATGTTTCACAGGGGTGCACTGGGCCAACCAGTAGACCTGTAACAGGATCGGTGCGTTCTGCAAAGCATTTGAACGCGTACAGCTTTGTGTGGGCGCCGCGGCGACCGCGAGCGAGCCGAGTGTGCGAACCAAAAAGGTGTTTTCCCCGTTTCGAGCAGGGACCGCGTGCGCTGGCCGCGGCCCCGTGGATAACACCTAGGCAAATCTGCGGTGCGCTGTGCTGGCTCCTTGCCGCGCTCCCCGCCCGGCGCGCACACCGGCGTCCCGGCTGTGCGCAGCTGTGTGTGTGCATGCATATGTCCACGGCAACCCTTCGGACCGGTGCCACCCGTTGGCGTTTCCTATGTAAAACAAAGAAAACCGCCTCGCACGGCCTGCCGGGGGGCTCTTTTCTTCTTTCAGGAGCCAGATTATGCCACCGTACCAGTTTGTAACGGCCGACAAGGGCCGACGAAGACGAAATGAAATGTGCCAGTCGAACGAAGCCAGTCGAGAAGGGCGTGGAACGAAGGTCATTCAATGAGCCACTCAGAGTCAGAGTGCGCACGGCAGTGCAACCAGAGTGCGTGCAGCATGCGCGCCAGGAGGTCTGTGCTAAGGCGCCACAAGATATTGGTGGTGCTCGTGCCCCATTGAAAAGTGTGACCCGGCGAGGGCGAGGACTACTATAACATAGGGCTGCTGGTGCTGCAAACAGGAACCAAATGCAAGCTGTGGTATGACAGGCTGGGTCGTGTCCAGGTCCAATGATTGTGGCAGCTCCGATGGGCTGGGCCTGCAAGTTTGAGGTCACACTGCGAACGAATTGTCGCAATTGGTAGTACATTGGTACCCGTCCCAAGCACCACCACCACGGCCAGTGCGCTCACTGGCTGTGAGGGCAGCGTAACAGAGCACATATCCCCCTTGCCAGCACCAGCTGCGCACGCCACGTTCCTGTTCAGCCCACCGCGTGGTGTGGTGGGTCAGGGCCGTTGGGTCGACTTCGGTTCGGCTCACTTAGTTGAATGACTAACTCTGCGAACCGTCTTGCCCGCGCTGACAATGGCTGCCTGTTTCTTGCTTTCACCTCGCTGGTTCGGCGTTCTTTCACTGTCTCATTGTTATGGCCCCGTTTGGCTCTGTCCCTCGTTCTGGCGTTCTTGGGCTGCCCTGGTTGTCACCCGGCCTGCGGCCCCCCTTGTAACGAACCTACTAACGGTCTGTACGTCTGTATAGTAGGTTCGTTGCATGGGGGCAGGGGGCCGCTTGTGAGACGGCCAGCCAGCCACGAACGCCAAAAACGAGACAAGAGCCAAAAGGCCAACAGGTGATGGACTAAGACAGCGTTAAGTCATGGAGGAATGGAAGGGTCTGTCCGGTGTGTGTGAATGGCGACCCCCTGTACCTTGCACGCGCACTCCTTACCGACTTCACGCTGTGTTTTAGGCTTTGGTCCGTCACCTGTTGGCCTTTTGGCTTTGTCTCCTTTTTGGCACTCGCTAACTGGCCGACAAGCGGCCCCCCGCCCCAAGCAACGAACCTACTACGAACTTGACAAACTCGACTCCTGGCTCAGTCAGTCGCGCGCGTCTTCATCTTCCTGACCTCGCCCCGCGGGGTGCCCGGACAAAAGCATTGGCGGGCTACATAAGAGGTCATGCCGCTGCCCTAATCATAGCCCGGCTGCGGAGAGCCGTCGGCTTTGTGTAGTCAACAGTGGTTAAAGCAGCAGTTCCGCCAGTACTTGCGCCCAGCGGCAGGGGGCGCCAGCCTTGCACACAGAGAAAACAGCCGGCAACAGCCGTCGTTCTGCCGCCATCGCTGCATTCAGGCCCCTCGTTCGTGTCCAGATCAAGCCCTCCGCACGCCATCATCATGCTGCTGTCCCAGTCCCAGTCCGGCGCTCGCGGCAGGCTCACGCCTCGCCGCTCACGCCATGTCGTTGGCTACGCTACCCTTGAACGTGCGGGTACGCTGCGGGGAAGGGCGGCGTTATCGTTGCTCCTGATGGCTGGGTGTTTCGTTACATAAGGTTAACGTAAGGCGTGTACGTGTTCCCCCCCACGGCGCGCAGGCCTGCTGCTGGCGTTGGTGGTCGCCATGACCTCTCAGTGCAGCATCTTCGAGGCGCAGGCGGCCCTTCCGAGCCCCCACCTCCACGTAAGCCGGAGTGCCACAGTGACATCTCCTAGTGTTGGGCCTCACTGAATCTTTGCCACCTGCCGTTGGCGGATTACACGTCTTCGCCTGTGCATGCACTCATGCATGTGGTTGTCTTTCGTCGTACCGCGCATAGGGGCTTATGTATGCCTGCGCTTGCACGGACGGAACGTCTGCATCCCTTCGCTTGGCTCTTATCTCGTTTTCGCGTTCGTGGGTGGCTGGACGTCTCACAAGCGGCCTACCGCCCCCATGTAACGAACCTACGACAAGCTGTCTTTTCGGCTTTAGTCCGTCGCCTGGTTGGTCTTTTGACATTTGTCTCCTGTTCGGAGTTCACGGCTGGCTGGCCATCTCACTTGCAAGCGGCCCCCAGTAACGAACCTACTACCGCTGCCCCGCCAACTGCACTAAACGGTTGCTACCATGGTAGTAGTTGGTAGTATTAGTATTAGTAGTAGTTTCGTTACATTGGGGGCAGGGGGCCGCTGTGAGACGTCCACGCACCCACCCACGAACACGAAAACGAGAGCGATGAACGAAATCCTAGCAAAGGAATGCAGACGTGTGTTCCGTCCGTGCGAGCGCAGGCATGCATAGGTCCCTATGCGCTGTACGACGAAAGGTAACCACATGCATGAGTGCATGCCCAGGCGAAGACGTGTCAGCCCCATGCAAGGGGTGATGCAGGCACATTCTATCCACGCGAGAGCGGGCGTACATAGGCTGCGAGCGCGGGCGTACATAGGCCCCTGTGCGCAACACGACAAAGGACAACCCTGGACAACCGCATGCATGAGTGCCCCTGACGAGGGGCGATGGAACAGAAGAAAGGGCACAGGTGCACAAGGGATGGCCGCAAGTATGCAGGCACGTGCATGAAGCGTAGTGCATGCAACAGGCGAACACACACACACATCAACCGGTGCAGAACAGAGGATGCATCCGTCTCAAGGAATACTGATAGATCAGGCAATGCATGCCCCTATGCACGTGGCGGCCAGGACAACTGGCCCCCGGAACAGCGCTAGGTCGGAAATCATTGTCCGATAATGCGGCGCATTTGGAGAACCAAAGGTGAAGGCGCCACTACGAAGATTGTGATGACGTTTAAAGCTGTGAGTATAGTATGTTTGTATGGAATGGAATGCTTGCATGCAGCTGCGCTCGCTCAGGAGCAGCCGGCCGTGGAATGTGGCACCGGCTAGGCCCCAAGAGAAAATGGCACCTCCCAATCTGCCCCAAGGGAAAGACGGCCGCGGTACACACACAACAGCCACTGGCTGAGCGCACGCAGGACCAGCGCAATGCATCACCGCCAGCGCCAAAAGAAACGCCGAAACGCATGCTTGCGGCGCCGCCAAGAAGGGGATACCCAAAAAACCAACAAGACACAGCCGTCGTCACCGCGCGCCTGCAACTAAAAAGCCGACCGCACACCACCAGTGCCGCAGCGTGCGCACTGCACCCCCAGGCTGCAAGCCACAGCACCACAAAGGGCAGGGCCGGAGGGAAACGGAAGCATGTACGAACCGCTTGCCGCCGCAGTGGCGATTGCGGCGATTGTCAAGAGTGCGCCGCCGCAGTGGCGATTGCGGCGATTGTCAAGAGTGCGGCGGGTATTGGCGAACGATTAAGGTATACATCCTGTAGCCCAACATTTAGCAGCACGTCTCGCCGATGCGCGGATTCACGTCCGTCACAGTGGAGCCCGTCATCACATTTGTGCACCTCCACGTCTTGCACTTGTCCCTACCTGTCCATCGCACCAAGACACGACCAGGCGTATGCATTATGCCGCAACCACCTGACCAAGATGTGCGTCGTTATTTGCTTCCTAATCTATCTCCGTTTTTATCTTAGTGAGCGCGACCTTAGGGCGCCAGCTGGCTGCCAGCTTCTCCACGTCCTTCCAGCACAGTATAAGCCCGCTCAGCGGCCATGATACCTGAAGGCACATCAAGAGTAGCACTGTCACTGTCACGAGATAGGCAGGCCCAGCAGAGAACAATTGCAAGTTGTGAGATCATACTGCATGATTGGTGCAATGCCCGACTGACCTTCGGCTCGGGGTCCATCACCTACGATCTGCAATGGCGCCTATGCTGTGTCGTTGGAGAGGGAGGTCGAAGGTCGCTATTGGAGGTGTGGGGTTTGCGGCCAAGCCCTGAGCTCCTCAAGCTTGTTACCACTGGCTGATCCAGCCTGCACATTTGACACATACAATTGTTTAGATGCTGTCGCACACTGTGCCGTGCCACGCCGATATGCATGCACATCATATGTCGTTCCGCAAATCTATCACTAACCTGCAGATCGGCATCCTTTGTCGTGGTTCATACTGCATGAGCTGCCACACACCTGGCATGTTCGTGCGTGGGCTGTGCCGGCTTTGCTGTGATGGCTTCTTGTGTCGCACTTGCGCTGGTTCCACGGCGTGTGCACGTGCAAGCGCGGACAGGGGGAGTATCTGCAGCAGCAAGGCGACACATAGGACATGGCACACGGGATGTGTGAGGCAAACACGTGATGCTTTGTGCATTTCAGGTGCAGACGGCCACACACGTCTGCGCTGCTTGCACACAACTTGCAGATAACATGTTCGGCGTGCGGAAGCATGCAACGCGTCATCTTGTCTAAGCCGGTGCATTGAAGCGTGTGTGCGCGCTCTCGTGTACATGCAGCATGCGCGGCCGGGCATGCACATGCGTGTTCTGCGCATGTCATACCATGCATACGCGGTTCTCGTACACACTGGCGCGCAGCAGTGCGTGCGGTGCACATGCAGGCATGCACCTGTGCACCGCGAATGCAGCAACCACCAACAGCCGTACAAGAAATCTCCCCCTCTGGGGATCGAACCTGAGACCTCTCGCATGCCAGCCACCTCACGAACTCATGTCGCGGCAAGGCCTCGTCCAGGTTTTCCTTCCACTGGCGGGAGACGCAAAGTCCGAAGTTGCGCCGCTCGCGCCCGTGCCAGTGCCGCCCGCACCCGCCGCCACCCGCGCCGCTGCCATCCGCGCCGCTGCCGCCCGCCCGGATAGCCCGGATGCCGCCCACGCCGCTGCCGCCCGCGCTACTGCTGCCCACACCAACTCACCACGCACGAGCCAAAGGCGTAGCGGTAACGCCAGCAGTGGCAGCAGCAGTGACTCCCACTGCGGATTTGATGGACGGCGTAAAGAAACAGATACAGTTGCACCGAAAAGGACACAACAAATAGGACAAAGAGCCCAAAAGAGAAACATTCACAAAGGGAAAATGGGCCAAAAGCCTACGCAGCCCACAAAGCGGGGCGACATATGCGGCGCAACACCAACAGGCAGCACAGGCGCGCCGCGCCTGACGGTCACAGGCAGGGCTGAAGACCACCGCAGGTAAACACCGGAAGCAACAGGGCGCAGCAGGGTACCCGCAATCATGGCGGACAGGGCATCACAGGGTCTCATCAAGCAGGGCCCAAAAGCGCTCAATTTGCTAGGTTGGCTGCTGTCGCAGCAGGGGTGCTACTGGCGGCATCGGCAGCTGGATGGGGTCGCGGTGTGCTGCGGTGCCCACGCACATGACACGGCGGCTGTGTTCCATGGCGGCCCCCACGGCAAGGGCGATACGGTTCCAGCTGTCGCGGGAGGCCGGAAACGCTGGTGGTGGCTGCAGGTGCCACATGTTAGCTCGGGTAGCTCGGGTGACCTGGGGGGCGGGGCCCCCAGGCAGGCGGGGCCCAGGGAACTGGGCAAGCACGGCTTGGGCGATGGTGCAGTCCCAGACCGTGTGACAACGGCCACGGGACGTAGCAGACGCGGCGCCGCAGGTGCAAGTCCACGAGCGAAAGCATGCCCCAGGGAAAGTGTTGCTAGCAAGGCGCCGTAGCGGCTCCTTGATGCGGTTGTCCAGAGAAGGTCGCCAGACAGAAGCAAGGGTTGCCTTAATGCGCGAGACTGGGGTGCTGCACGCAGTCGTCGCGGGGTCCTGAGTTTTTACCAGGATTAGAACTCGCGGCGATTCTGAGAAATCACCCCCCAAAAGGGAGCGAGGAAGCTTCAGGCTTAGGCCATACCCGCGCGCCTTAATAGCCTTAATCAAGGGCCCAGAGGTGAGTCGTCAGCAGGGCTCTGCAGCTTAGCAATGCCGTCCGCCTGGCACCATCCTCTTCCATGCCTTCGGTCATGGCGCCGGCATGTTCGGTTTATTCGACTACGGGCATGCTTTGCTCCGCCTACTCGCTCCGCCTGGTTGACAGCATAACCCCCGCCTTAAAGGGTGGTCAACTATGCCCAGGACGTACGGCAGTTTCCCCCTATCCCCCCGCAAATAGAAAGTTGCAAGTTCGAAGATTTGAACTCGCAACCTCCCAATCCATAGCGATGTCAGCAGTGACATTAACGCTATGAATCCCTGCCAACTCGGACCTTTGGGGGGTAGGAATCAACAGAGTGATTAGAACCTGATGATCAGGCGCAAGGGTTGACGAAGACACATTGGGGCTGAGCACTAAGAGGTTGCTCGAGATGTTTCAACATCGAAGTGTGAAGTACATGGTGTCATTTACTTACACGGAGCCGTGGGCAAGGAGTTAGGGGCTGCTGGGAGAAGGGGGGCGCTGTCCCTGGAGCCGTAGGCGTGCAGCGCAACGGAATAGTGCGATGTACATTGGTGTAGATCGGTTTGAACGGCTGAGAGAGAACAGCCGTGATTGGGTTTCACAACAGGTTCCAGGGGCAAACATGAAGCCAAGGCAAAAGTCTCACCTTGTTCCAAGAGCTCAGGCCTACGTACGAATGGTCGTTGCTGCAAGTGCCGATGTGATGCACTGGATTTGCCAACCACCTGACTGCAACGGTCCCCGGACGAACACATGCAGCCAATGAACTGTGGACCTATGAGCCCAACACGGACTTCTACGGCAACGACATTACCTGCCTTGTAACGAGGCCAGCAGCGGCCGACAGTTTCAACGACTGCGGCACGCAGTGCCTGACAACCGTTGGCTGTTGGGCCTTCTCGTGGATACGATACGATCCCACCGAGGGTACCGCAGGTATGTGGTGCTGCCTCAAGACGCAGCGTGGAACCGACATCCGGAACGACACACGGCTGGATTCGGGGGTTCTCAAAGGTGAGTGTGTATGTATGTTAAGTATGTTCAGTATGTATGTATGTTTAGTATGTTCATAACGATACGCCTAGTGTGGAGAAGTGGCTATTCTCTGCTCCCTTCGGAACCATGGGAGGCACCGCCACTTGCACAGAGTGATGACCACACCCTTTCCATGCATGTGCACCATTGAAGCTATGTGGCGGATAAATGCCTATGTTGTTGTGTTGTGTTTTAGGCTGCTACCCGATACGAACCAGCCCCTGGCCCAAGAACGGCGGGCCCCTGCGGGGCCCCGACCCGGGCATATGCCCGTCGAGGCGATGAAGAGTCTGTGTCTAGGTCTGTGTGTATGCCGCGCAAGGAACACTTCACGCTGCGTGCTCACACCAACTTCATCACTCACGCAAATAATAATTACAATAATGATATGTTCTGCGGTACAGAACATCTTGCAAGCGCACCCCTCCCCACCTAGAGGGGAGGGGCCAGGGGAGGGGGGCCCCGACCAGCAGGTCCCGTAAGTGGCCGCGGTCACACTTTATGCCGAAAGCTGCTTGTGTCGCCTTCGCACGTCGACCGTTGAAGTCATGCTGCGGCGCGCACATCACCTGCACGCCTCACGGATGTCGGCACGGAACACACGCACGCGCGCGTATACCCCTCCCCCACCCAGGGGGGAAGGGGCCAGGGGAGGGGGGGCCCACGCGAGCGTTGTGCGCTGTGGACCGTACTCGGTGGTAATCCGTGGTAATCCGCTCGACAGGATTACCACCCTGGTCACACATTCGACCATTACATCGGCATGCACGTAAACTGGCCAAAGCCAAATGCGAAGCGGCCTCGGGACGCGGGGGCCGACCTAACCCTTCCATCAAAATCACGTTCAATCCCAAAACCGCGCCGATACGCAAGTGATAACCGACCTCGGGACGTGCATGTTTTGCAGAGACATCCAAGTTCTCGGGCCAACCAGAGGGGTCAGGGTAGTTCATTCAGCGCCATCTGGCATGCGTGACTCATCAACTGGTGCGCGAATTCAGCGAGTGCACGTGGATCAAACATGTTCATGAGCGTCTCCATATCTTGCTCAGAATCGAAGCGCGCCCGAAATGCATCACGCAAAACACCATATGTATTGAGGGCACTCCAGAGCAACATGCCGGTCATATTCTTGCGCCAACCCGGCCCGCACGGTCAAGCAAATCACCCACATTCAGCTCTTGTGACGCGAAGTGGTTGACCTTGCGTACTGTTATTTGTTATCATTAGATGCTTATGTGTACGATTGTATAATTGTGCCAAAGCGATAGATCATGGGTCCATTGCCCCATACGCATAGTCGTACTGCCGTGCTGCCGTCCAATGCCGATCATCGTCCTAGGGCCTATTGCCCCTCGCCTGGGCTGGTCGTTATTGTTCCGTTATTGAATCACAATCAGAGCACCCCTCTGACACTGACACAGGTGATGATGCGCTCGATCTGCATATGTGACGTAAACATGGTTGGAGCCACTTGCTCCAGTTGCCAAATACTTGCGGCAGGACGGTTGAGGGGAAGGACAGAATGTGGTCACTCTGTATCTCCCACCAGTAGAAGGAAACACTGGACGAGGTCTTGCCACGACATAAGTTCGTGGAGCTGGCATGCGAGAGGTCTCAGGTTCGATCCCCATAGGGGTCGAGAGACTTCTGGCACGTCTGTGGTGGTTGCTGTCTGTCATCAGGCGCAGCCCCCCTGCTGCAGACGTTAAGAACCGGTTATCTCACGGGCATGCTCGTGCGACCCGGCAGCGAACGTACACGCCGGGGTCGGCCGACGCGTAGATATTGATGTTACTTGCGGCAGGACGGTGTTTTGAACTACATAAACGTAGCTGCCTTCCGCCACACACACTACCTTTCGTCAACCTCATATCTCCCGCCAGTGGAAGGAAACACTGGACGAGGCCTTGCCACGGCATGAGTTCGTGGAGGTGGCTGGCATGCAAGAGGTCTCAGGTTCGATCCCCATAGGGGTCGAGGAGATTTTTGGCACGTTTGTTGGTGGTTGCTGTCTGTCATCAGGCGCAGTCCCCCTGCTGCAGACGTTAAGAACCGGTAATCTCACGGACATGCTCGTGTGACCCGGCAGCTAAAAAACACGCCCTGGTGGCTGGGTAGTTCGTAAGGCTGCTCCGTGCTAGCCCATCGTGCCCAGCCCCCTTAACACACGCGGGTTTGACCCAGCGTATTGTTGTAATTAAACAACATTCTGGCCTGACCGATGCGTACACAAATGTTGTTATTATTCTTATTCTTGTTTTTCTTATCATTGTTGTTATTGGTATCTTTGTTTTTATTTATTGTTATTGTTGTTGTTATTGTTTTTATTGTTATTGTTGTTGTTGCGGGTTGTAGTTGTTGTTGTTGCTGTTGTTGTTGTTATTGTTATTGTTGTTGTTGTTATTCGTCAACCTCATTGCATGCCGTCATCGCTCCCGTTTCCCTGCCCTGTAGTCCCGCCCTCTCCGCCCTCTCCACAGCCACCACCCCGTCCCCCTCCGAGACCCCCTCCAAGGCCGCGCCCTCCAAGACCCCCTCCGAGACCCCCTCCGAGACCCCGTCCGAGACCCCGTCCAAGTCCCCCGAGGCCTCGACCCCGTAAACTTCCCTCTCCGAGACCCCCTCCGAGACCTCCACCCCGCCCCCCTCCAAGACCGCGCCCTCCAAGGCCCCCACCCCAGCGTAAGCCGGAGTGCCTAAAGTGCCATCAGCAACTAGTGCCGGGCCTGCACTGCATCTTTGCCACCTGCCGTTAGCGGGTTACTGTGAGATGCAGCATTATGCGCTGTGGCGCCGCTTCGTACCACTGCCGATAGCTACGAACATGGTTCAGGCCTTCGTTTTTCAGGCCTCTTGCCCCGCTGCCCCGCCAGCGGCACGACACGGTCGATACCATGATCCTATGGCACCTCGACTCGAACCTTGTCGCGTTTGGATATCCGCCTCACGGGACCATCAATGGGATTCATGGTGCGCACTACCTGTATTGAACGTGTACGCGACAACGCGTGTAAGGAGAAAGTAGGGAGCAAGAGAATGCAACTAGTATTGGCCCAGTTAGCCCAGTACCTCTGAAGTGTGATGCCATCGTGCCGTGAGGCGATCAGCCGCTGGCTGAAATTGCTGACGATGCGCGCACCACTACGGGGACTGAAACAGTCCCAAGAATGACCATCTTCGGTGTTATGCAAGTCGAAGTGGCGGATGGAATCGACGATCGCACAGGCGTCCGCTTCTTCAATGGCTGGCTTATACCCCTGGAACCCCTGCCGGCTGCGATACCCCCACCCCAACGTGTACCTCATGTGCCTGCGGGCTGTTC
The DNA here is from genome assembly GCA_037367405.1 of Ottelia alismoides. Taxonomy (NCBI): domain Eukaryota; kingdom Viridiplantae; phylum Streptophyta; class Magnoliopsida; order Alismatales; family Hydrocharitaceae; genus Ottelia; species Ottelia alismoides. The sequence goes on from JAZKJV010000592.1 coordinate 17,591, forward strand.
CTGGCTACAGCCCCATTCCCATCTCCACCTCCGAGTCCCCCTCCGCCCCCTCCGAGTCCCCCTCCGAGCCCTCCGAGCCCTCCTAGCCCTCCACCTCCACGTAAGCAGGAGGGCCATCAACAAGTAGTGTCGGGCCTCACTGCATCTCAGTAATCTCAGCCATCTGTCGATAGCGGACTACTGTGAGATGCATCATTGTACGCTGTCGTGCCGCTTCAAACCACTGCCGCTAGTACGAGTATGTTCCAGTTCTTCATTTCTCAGGCCTTTTGCCCGCTCCCCGCCAACGGCATTACGTGGTTAATACCATGATCCTACTATGGCACCTCAACTCAAACCATCGTCGCGTTTGGCGGCGGGGATCCGCGCGCGCTGCGCGAGCGCAACCAAGGCTATTCCAAATTCCCTACGGAACCACGGGAGACCCACTTGCTACACTTGCACAGCGTGACCATAATGTTATAAAAACAATAATGTTTATATCAATTTTTATAATGATGATGATAATAATGGTGTTTATTATGATTGTGATAATGATGATGATAAGGATACAACGATAGTTAATAATCATAATAATGTTACGCATCGGTCAAACCGGCGTGTGTTTTAGTTGCCGGGTCGCACGAGCATGTCCGTGAGATTACTGGTTCTTAACGTCTGCAGCAGGGGGACTGCGCCGGATGACAGACAGCAACCACCAACAGACGTGCCAGAAGTTTCTCGACCCCTATGGGGATCGAACCCGAGACCTCCCGCATGTTACCTCCGTGAACTCATGTCGTGGCAAGGCCTCGTCCAGTTTCTCCTTCCACTGGCGGGAGATACAGAGTGACCACATCGTGATCCTTCCCCTCAAGGGATCGCGCGACGGAGATGTGAGTCCAAAGTCTGAGCTACAGACATACACTGTCAGAGCTACAGGCTATACAGGCAGTGGGCTCACGTCGCCGTCGCGCGTAGCTCTTTTCAGGGTCCAATTAGGCCAAGTTCAAGCTATGTCTGTGGCCGCGGTGCGATGATGTCCACATTCATGCATTAGCATGGATTGGTTTACGGCTGAGAGAGAACAGCCGTGGTTGGGTTGCACAACAGGTTCTAGGGGGCATAGGGGGCAAACATGAAGCCAATATAAAGTAGTGCCCACCTCGTTCCAAGAGCTCAGGCTTGTTTATGAACAGCCGTAGCTGCAAGTGCCGATGCATGTGATTAATGTGATGCATTGGATTTGCCATCCGCCTGATTCCAACGGTCCTCGGATGAACACATGCAGCCAATGGACCGTGGACCTATGAGCCCAACACAGACTTCTACGGCAACGACATTATCTGCCTTGTAACGAGGCCAGCAGCGGCCGACAGGTTCAACGACTGCGGCGCCCAGTGCCTGGCAACCGTTGGCTGCAACGCCTTCACGTGGATACGAGAAGATCCCGCGGGTATGTGGTGCTGCCTCAAGACGCAGCGTGGAACCGACATCCGGAACGACACGCGGCTGTATTCGGGGGTTCTCACACGTAAGTGGAAAGGGCTGTCGACACGTTGAATGTACGCCTTGTGTCGGTGCACAACTAAAGTGGCCACATTCCCTCTGGAACCATGGGAGGCCCCGCCACTCGCACAGGGTGATGACCACGCACACCCTACCTTGCCATGCATGTGCACCACTGACGGTGGCAGACAAATGCTCAGTAGATGTGTATGTGGCGGTGGATGAGCGATTCGTAAAGATTCATAAGGCCCTGCCCCTGCACAAAACGGGGAACCTTTACGCTTGGGTCATACCCGCGTGTGACAAGGGGCCAGAGGTGCTGAGCCGTCCGCAGCCGGGCTCTGCGGCTTTACAAATCCGCCTGGCACCATCCTTTTGCACGCTCTTGGTCATGGCGCCGGCATGTTCAACTTTTCCGGCTACGGCATGTTCGGTGATTCTGGCTACGGGCATACTCCGCTTCGCCTACTCTGTCTGCCTGGTTGGCAGCATAGCCCCCGCCTCACAGGGTGGTCAGCAATGCCCAGGACGGCATTGCTCGTCCCGCAAGTAGATTGTTGCAGGTTTGAAGATTCGAACTGGCAACCTCCCGATTCCGGAAGCGATGTCACCACTGACATTAGCGCTATGAGCCCCGGCCAACTCGGGCCTTTGGGGGAATACATGTGACTTGAAGCATGGTTGGAGCCACTTGCTCCAGTTGAATACTTGCAGGACGGTGCCTTGAAGGTTGCTGAGTGCCTTGCGCCACGCACACTGCCTTTCGTCAACTTCATTGCATGCCGCCTCCTCTCCCGTTTCGTTCCCTGCCGTGCAGTCCCGCCATCTCCGCCCTCTCCACAGCCACCACCCTCTCCACAGCCACCACCCTCTCCACAGCCACCCCACCCTCCGAAACCACCCCCTCCAAGCCCCCCACCTCCACGTAAGCCGGCGTGCCTAAAGTGCCATCAACAACTAGTGCCGGTCCTCACTGTATTCTTGCCATCTGCCGTTAGCGGGTTACTGTGAGATGCAGCATTATGCGCTGTGGCGCCGCTTCGTACCACTGCCGTTACTACGAACATGGTTCAGGTCTTCGTCTTTCAGGCCTCTTGCACTGCCGCCCCGCCAACGGCACTACACGGTCAATACCATGATCCTATCGCACCTTGATTCAAAACCTTGATGCGTTTGGAGGTCCGCCTCACGGGACCATCATGTGATCCGCCATGGTGCGAACTACCAGTATTGAACGTGTACGCGACAACGCGTGCAAGGAGCAAGTAGGGAGCTAAACCCACTAAACCATAGTTGGCTGGCATCTGAATCAGTCCCAAGAATGACCATCTTTGGTATCATGCAAGTAGAAGTGGTATTGGCGGATGGAATCGACGCACAGGGGACTAAGGCGACCGCTTCTTCAATGGCTGGCTTGTACCCCTGGAACCCCTGCCAGCCTCGATACCCTCACCCCTAATAGCGTGTACCTCATGTGCCTGCTGCGGGCTGTTCCTGGCTACCCCCCCCCCCCCCCCCCCTCCGAGCGCCCCACCTCCACGTGAGCAGGATTGCCAGCTAAAGCTAATGTCGGGCCTCACTGCATCTTTGCCATCTGCCGTTAGCGGATTACTGTGAGATGCAGCATTGTACGCTGTCGTGCCGCTTCAAAACCACTGCCGCTACTACGAGTATGGTTCAGTTCTTCGTTTCTCAGGCCTTTTGCGCCGCTGCCGTTCCGCCAACGGCATTACGCGGTGAATACCACGATCTATCTATGGCACCTCGGCTCATAACATCGTCGCGTTGGGAGATCCGCCACACAGAGCCATCAAACCTCGGCTGTTGGTCACCGTTTAGAAACGTGTACGCCAAGTGTGGACAAAAGTGGCTATTCCGATTACCTAAGCAATCATGGGAGGCCCACTTGCACAGAGTGACCACATCCTGGTCCTCATCCTCAACGGCTCGCGCGACAGAGACGTGAGACCACTGTCTGAGCTGCAGATAGTCACGTCTCCATCGCGCGTAGCTCTTTTCAGGGTCCAGTTAGGCCAAGTACAAGCTATGTTGGTGGTTGCGGTGCGATCTATAGTAATCATACAAAGTTACGCTGGGTCAGACGCGCGTGTGTTAAGGCGGCTGGGCACGATGGGCTAGCATGGAGCAGCCTTACGAACTACCCGGCCAGGTGCGATCTGTAGACGACGTCCACATTCATGTATGGATATGGATTGGTTTACGGCGGCTGAGAGAGAACAGCCGTGGTCGGGTTGCACAACAGGTTCCAGGGGGCAAACATGAAGCCAACATAAAGTAGTGTCCACCTCGTTCCAAGAGCTCAGGCTTGTTGAAGAACGGCCGTAGCTGCAAGTGCCGATGCATGTGATTAATGTGATGCATTGGATTTGCCATCCGCCGGATTCTAACGGTCCTCGGATGAACACATGCAGCCAATGGACCGTGGACGTATGAGCCCAACACGGACTTCTACGGCAACGACATCAACTGCCTTTATGAGCCGAGGCCAGCAGCGGCCGGCAGTTTCAACGACTGCGGCGCCCAGTGCCTGGCAACCGTTGGCTGCAGCGCCTTCTCGTGGATACGATTCTATGATCCCACCGTGAATATCTGGTGCTGCCTGAAGACGCAGCGTGGAACCGACATCCGGAACGACACACGGCTGGATTCGGGGGTTCTCACACGTGAGTGTAAAGGGTTGTCGGCACGTTGAATGTACGCCTAGTGTGCACTACTACTCACACAGAGTGATGACCACGCACACCCTAGTTATATCATTGATTACTATAACAGCGAGTGATAGTGATGATAATAATGATAAAAATATTGATAATACTAACGATATTTGTTTTATTTGTTTATCATTTTTATGATTGTTTTTGTTTCTTTATTATTGTTGTTGTTTTACGCATCGGTCAAACCGGCGTGTACGTTAGCTGCCGGGTCGCACGAGCATGTCCGTGCGAGTAACAGGTTTTTAACGTCTGCAGCAGGGGGGCTGCGCCGGATGATAGACAGCAACCATCAACAGACGTGCCAGAAATCTCTCGACCCCTATGGGGATCGAACCTGAGACCTCTCGCATGCCAGCCACCTCCACAAACTTATGTCGTGGGAAGGCCTCGTCCAGTTGCTCCTTCCACTGGCGGGAGATAGGGGCCGCAGGTGATGTGCGGGGCTTCACAAATCCCGCCTGGCACCATCCTTTTCCATGCTCTCGGTCATAGTGCCGGCATGCTAGGGGGTTCCTGGCTACAGGAATGTTCCGCTCCGCCTACTCGCTCGCCAGGTTGGCCGCATAGCTCCCGCCTCCAGGGGTGGTCAACAATGCCCAGGACGGCATTGCCCCCAACAAGTAGAAAGCTGCAGGTTCGATGATTCGAACTGGCAACCGCCTCCCCGATCCCGAACAGCGATTTCACCAATGACATTAGCGCTATGAGCCCCGGCCAACTCGGGCCTTTGGGGGAATACATGTGACTTGAAACATGGTTGGAGGCACTTGCTCCAGTTGAATACTTGCAGGACGGTGCCTTGAAGGTTGCTGCGTGCCTTGCGCCACACACCTTTCGTCAACCTCATTATATGCCGCCACCTCTCCCGTTTCCCTGCCCTGCAGTCCCGCCCTCTCCGCCCTCTCCACAGCCACCACCCTCTCCACAGCCACCACCATCTCCACAGCCACCACCGTCTCCTCGGCCACCACCCTCTCCACAGCCACCACCCTCTCCTCGACCCCCACCCTCTCCTCGAGCCCTCCCCCCTCCGAGACCGCCCCCTCCAAGCCCGCCACTCGACGTAAGCCTGAAATGCAATCAACAACTAGTGCCGGCTCACTGCATCTTTGCCACCTGCCGTTAGCGGGTTACTGTGACATGCAGCATTATGCGCTAGCTATGGTGCCGCTTCCTACCACTGCCACATGGTTCAGGTGTTTGTTTTTCAGGCCTCTTGCCCCGCTGCCCCGCCAACGGCACTACACAGTCAATACCATGATCCTATGGCACCTCGACTCAACCTTGTCGCGTTTGGATATCCGCCTCACGGGACCATCAATGGGATTCATGGTGCGCACTACCTGTATTGAACGAGGTACGCGACAACGCGTGTAAGGAGCACGTATGGAGCAAGCGAATGAAACCGAACCATAGTGCGCCGGCATCTCTAAGGTGTGATGCCATCGTGCCGTGAGGCAACCAGCTGCTGGCTGTAATTGCTGACGATGCGCGCACCACTACGGGGGCTGAAACAGTCCCAAGAATGACCATCTTCGGTGTTATGCAAGTAGAAGTGGCGGATGGAATCGACGATCGCACAGGCGACCGCTTCTTCAATGGCTGGCCTGTACCCCTGGATCCCCTTCCAGCCTCGATACCCTCCCCCATTAACGTGTAACTCATGTGCCTGCGGGCTGTTCCTGGCTACAGCCCCACCCCCCCAACCCCCCTCCCCACGTCCGAGTCCGCTACCTCCGAGCCCCCCACCTGCACGTAAGCAGGAGGGCCATCAACAACTAGTGCCGGCCTCACTGTGTCTTTGCCACCTGCCGTTAGAGGGTTGCTGTGAGATGCAGCATTGTACGCCTAGTACGCCGTGGGGCCGCTTCCTACCACTGCCGTTAATACGAACATGCATGGTTCAGGTCTTCGTTTTCCAGGCCTCTTGCACCGCTGACCCGCCTCTTGCACCGCTGACCCGCCGACGGCGCTACATAATCAATACTATGCTCTTATGGCAACCTCGATTATTCAAACCTTGTCGCGTTTGGAGATCCCGCTTCACAAGACCATCCATGCGATTGATGGTGCGCACTACCTGTATTGAACGTGTATCTCCCGCCAGTGGAAGGGAGAAACTGGACGAGGCCCTGCCACGATGTGAATTCGTGGAGGTGGCTGGCATGCGAGAGGTCTCGGGTTCGATCCCAAGGGGGTCGAGAGATTTCTGGCACGTCTGTTGGTGGTAGCTGTCTATCATCAGGCGCAGCCCCCCTGCTGCCGTGAAGAACCGGTAATCTCACGGACATGCTCGTGCGACCCGGCAGCGAAGATACACGCCGGGGTCGGCCGACCGATGCGTACAATAAATACGATTATATATACGAAACATATGTGTTGTTATGATTGTTGTTATATATGTTTATTTCTTTGCTTTATTGTTGTTTATATTGTTGTTGTCATTATTATTATTGTTAGTGTTTTTTTATCATTAGTAAACGTGTACGCGATGACGTATGCAAGGAGCAAGTAGGGAGCAAGCGAATGCAAACCATAGTGGGACGGCACCTCTAAAGTGTGATAGTGCCATCGTGCCGTGAGGCAACGAGCTGTCGGCTAAAACTGCTGACGATGCGCGCGCGCACCACTACGGGCGCTGAAGCATTCCCAAGATAACATGTTCGGTGTTGTGCAAGTATAAGTGGTAGTGGAGGATGGATGGAATCGACGATTGCACAGGTGACCACTTCTTTAATGGCTGGCTGGTACCCCTGGAACCCCTGCCAGCCTTGATACCCCCCCCACCCCCCCTAACGTATACCTTATGTGCCTGCGGGCTGTTCCTGGCTACAGCCCCGCCCCCCTCCCCACCTCCGAGTCCGCCCCCTCCAAGCCCCCCACCTCCACGTAAGCAGGAGTGCCATCAGCTAAAGGTGCCAGCTAAAGCTAGTGTCGGGGCCCACTGCATCTTGGCAGTCTGACGTTAGCGGATTACTGTGAGATGGAACATCATACGCTGTCGTGCCGCTTCAAACCACTGCCTCTATTACGAGTATGGTTCAGTTCTTCGTTTCTCAGGCCTTTTGCACCACTGCCCCGCCAACGGCATTGCGCGGTTAATACCCTGATGATCCTCCTATGGCACCTCGACTCAAAACATCGTTGCGTTTGGTGGAGATCCGCAACGCAGAACGATCAAACATCGGCTGTTGGTCACCGTTTAAGCACGTGTACGCCACGTGTGGACAAAAGCGGCTATTCCACATTCCCTACGGAACCATGGGAGACCCACTTGCACAGAGTGACCACATCCTGATCCTTCCTCTCAAAGGATCGCGCGACGGAGACATGAGTCCACTGTCCGTCTGAGCTACGGACAGTGGACTCACAGACAGCGGACTCACGGCTTTCGTCGCGCGTAGCTCTTTTGAGGGTCCAATCAGGCCAAGTTCAAGCTATGTCTGTGGCCGCGGTGCGATCTATAGATGATGTCCACATTCATGTATGAATTTGGATTGGTTTACGGCTGAGAGCGAACAGCCGTGGTTGGGTTGCACAACAGGACCCAGGGGGCAAACATGAAGCCAACATAAAGTAGTGTCCACCTCGTTCGAAGAGCTCAGGTGAAGGTGAAGCACGGTCGTAGCTGCAAGTGCCGATGACTTGTGATGCATTGGATTTGCCATCTGCCTGATTCCAACGGTCCTCGGATGAACACATGCAGCCAATGGACCGTGGACGTATGAGCCCAACACGGACTTCTACGGCAACGACATCAACTGCCTTTATGAGCCGAGGCCAGCAGCGGCCGGCAGTTTCAATGACTGCGGTGCGCAGTGCCTGGCAACCGTTGGCTGCAGCGCCTTCTCGTGGATACGATTCTATGATCCAACCCTGAATCTCTGGTGCTGCCTGAAGACGCAGCGTGGAACCGACATCCGGAACGACACACGGTTGGATTCGGGGGTTCTCACACGTGAGTGTAAAGGGCTGTCGGAACGTTGAATGTACGCCTGGTGTGCACAACTACAGTGGCCACATTCCCTCTGAAACCATGGGAGGCCCCGCCACTCGCACAGAGTGATGACCACGCACACCCTAGCTGTATCATTATTACAGTAATAAAAGTGATGATGATAATAATGATAAAAACTAATGATAATGATGATTTTGTATGTTTACTCATTTTTTTATGATTGGTTTTATCTTTTTTTTATTGTTTTGTTTTGCGCATCGGTCAAACCGGCGTGTTCTTTAGCTGCCGGGTCGCACGAGCATGTCCGTGCGAATACCGGTTCTTGACGTCTGCAGCACGGGGCTGCGCCGGATGACAGATAGCAACCACCAACAGACGTGCCCGAAATCTCTCGACCCCTATGGGATCGAACCTGAGACCTCTCGCATGCCAGCCACCTCCACGAACTTATGTCATGGCAAGGCTTCGTCCACGTTTTCCTTCCACTGGCGGGAGATAGGGGCCGCAGGTGATGAGCCGTCAGCAGCCGGGCTCCGGGGCTCCACAAATCCGCCAGGCACCATCCTTTTCCATGCTCTCGGTCATAGTGCCGACATGCTAGGGTGTTCCTGGCTACGGGAATGTTCCGCTCCGCCTACTCGCTCGCCAGGTTGGCCGCATAGCTCCCGCCTCCCGAGGTGGTCAACAATGCCCAGGACGGCATTGCCCCCCACAAGTAGAAAGCTGCAGGTTCGATGATTCGAACTGGCAACCGCCTCCCGATCCCGCACAGCGATTTCACCAATGACATTAGCGCTATGAGCCCCGGCCAACTCGGGCCTTTGGGGGAATACATGTGACTTGAAACATGGTTGGAGGCACTTGCTCCAGTTGAATACTTGCAGGACGGTGCCTTGAAGGTTGCTGCGTGCCGTGCGCCACACACCTTTCATCAACCTCATTATATGCCGCCACCTCTCCCGTTTCCCTGCCCTGCAGTCCCGCCCTCTCCACCCTCTCCACAGCCACCACCATCTCCACAGCCACCACCCTCTCCACAGCCACCACCATCTCCACAGCCACCACCCTCTCCTCGGCCACCACCCTCTCCACAACCACCACCCTCTCCACAGCCACCACCCTCTCCTCGACCACCACCCTCTCCTCGAGCCCTCCCCCCTCCGAGACCGCCCCCTCCAAGCCCGCCACCTCGACGTAAGCCTGAAATGCAATCAACAACTAATGCCGGCTCACTGCATCTTTGCCACCTGCCGTTAGCGGGTTACTGTGACATGCAGCATTATGCGCTAGCTGTGGTGCCGCTTCCTACCACTGCCACATGGTTCAGGTTTTTGTTTTTCAGGCCTCTTGCCCCGCTGCCCCGCCAACGGCACTACACAGTCAATACCATGATCCTATGGCACCTCGACTCAAACCTTGTCGCGTTTGGATATCCGCCTCACGGGACCATCAATGGGATTCATGGTGCGCACTACCTGTATTGAACGTGTACGCGACAACGCGTGTAAGGAGCAAGTATGGAGCAAGCGAATGAAACCGAACCATAGTGCGCCGGCATCTCTAAGGTGTGATGCCATCGTGCCGTGAGGCAACCAGCTGCTGGCTGTAATTGCTGACGATGCGCGCACCACTACGGGGGCTGAAACAGTCCCAAGAAAGACCATCTTCGGTGTTATGCAAGTAGAAGTGGCGGATGGAATCGACGATCGCACAGGCGACCGCTTCTTCAATGGCTGGCCTGTACCCCTGGATCCCCTGCCAGCCTCGATACCCGCCCCCATTAACGTGTACCTCATGTGCCTGCGGGCTGTTCCTGGCTACAGCCCCACCCCCCCAACCCCCCTCCCCACGTCCGAGTCCGCTACCTCCGAGCCCCCCACCTGCACGTAAGCAGGAGGGCCATCAACAACTAGTGCCGGCCTCACTGTGTCTTTGCCACCTGCCGTTAGAGGGTTACTGTGAGATGCAGCATTGTACGCCTAGTACGCCGTGGGGCCGCTTCCTACCACTGCCGTTAATACGAACATGCATGGTTCAGGTCTTCGTTTTCCAGGCCTCTTGCACCGCTGACCCGCCTCTTGCACCGCTGACCCGCCGACGGCGCTACATAATCAATGCTATGCTCTTATGGCAACCTCGATTATTCAAACCTTGTCGCGTTTGGAGATCCGCTTCACAAGACCATCCATGCGATTGATGGTGCGCACTACCTGTATTGAACGTGTATCTCCCGCCAGTGGAAGGAGAAACTGGACGAGGCCCTGCCACGATGTGAATTCGTGGAGGTGGCTGGCATGCGAGAGGTCTCGGGTTCGATCCCAATAGGGGTCGAGAGATTTCTGGCACGTCTGTTGGTGGTAGCTGTCTGTCATCAGGCGCAGCCCCCTGCTGCCGTGAAGAACCGGTAATCTCACGGACATGCTCGTTCGACCCGGCAGCGAAGATACACGCCGGGGTCGGCCGACCGATGCGTACAATAAATACGATTATATATACGAAACATATGTGTTGTTATTTTTATGATTTGGTATTATGTTTATTTCTTTACTTCTTATTGTTGTTTTTATTGTTATTGTCATTAGTATTATTGTTAGTGTTATTTTTATCATTAGTAAACGTGTACGCGACGACGTATGCAAGAGCAAGTAGGGAGCAAGCGAATGCAAACCATAGTGGGCCGGCACCTCTAAAGTGTGATAGTGCCATCGTGCCGTGAGGCAACGAGCTGTCGGCTAAAACTGCTGACGATGCGCGCGCGCACCACTACGGGCGCTGAAGCATTCCCAAGATAACATGTTCGGTGTTGTGCAAGTATAAGTGGTAGTGGAGGATGGATGGAATCGACGATTGCACAGGTGACCACTTCTTTAATGGCTGGCTGGTACCCCTGGAACCCCTGCCAGCCTTGATACCCCCCCCACCCCCCACCCCCCCTAACGTATACCTTATGTGCCTGCGGGCTGTTCCTGGCTACAGCCCCGCCCCCCTCCCCACCTCCGAGTCCGCCCCCTCCAAGCCCCCCACCTCCACGTAAGCAGGAGTGCCATCAGCTAAAGGTGCCAGCTAAAGCTAGTGTCGGGGCTCACTGCATCTTGGCAATCTGACGTTGGCGGATTACTGTGAGATGGAACATCATACGCTGTCGTGCCGCTTCAAACCACTGCCTCTATTACGAGTATGGTTCAGTTCTTCGTTCTCAGGCCTTTTGCACCACTGCCCCGCCAACGGCATTGCGCGGCGGTTAATACCATGATGATCCTCCTATGGCACCTCGACTCAAAACATCGTTGCGTTTGGTGGAGATCCGCAACGCAGAACGATCAAACATCGGCTGTTGGTCACCGTTTAAAACACGTGTACGCCAAGTGTGGACAAAAGCGGCTATTCCACATTCCCTACGGAACCATGGGAGACCCACTTGCACAGAGTGACCACATCCTGATCCTTCCTCTCAAAGGATCGCGCGACGGAGACATGAGTCCACTGTCCGTCTGAGCTACGGACAGTGGACTCACAGACAGCGGACTCACGGCTTTCGTCGCGCGTAGCTCTTTTGAGGGTCCAATCAGGCCAATTTCAAGCTATGCCTGTGGCCGCGGTGCGATCTATAGATGATGTCCACATTCATGTATGAATTTGGATTGGTTTACGGCTGAGAGCGAACAGCGTGGTTGGGTTGCACAACAGGACCCAGGGGCAAACATGAAGCAAACATAAAGTAGTGTCCACCTCGTTCCAAGAGCTCAGGCTTGTTGAAGAACGGTCGTAGCTGCAAGTGCCGATGACTTGTGATGCATTGGATTTGCCATCTGCCTGATTCCAACGGTCCTCGGATGAACACATGCAGCCAATGGACCGTGGACGTATGAGCCCAACACGGACTTCTACGGCAACGACATCAACTGCCTTTATGAGCCGAGGCCAGCAGCGGCCGGCAGTTTCAATGACTGCGGTGCGCAGTGCCTGGCAACCGTTGGCTGCAGCGCCTTCTCGTGGATACGATTCTATGATCCAACCCTGAATCTCTGGTGCTGCCTGAAGACGCAGCGTGGAACCGACATCCGCAACGACACACGGCTGGATTCGGGGGTTCTCACACGTGAGTGTAAAGGGTTGTCGGCACATTGAATGTACGGCTGGTGTGCACAACTACAGTGGCCACATTCCCTCTGGAACCATGGGAGGCCCCGCCACTCGCACAGAGTGATGACCACGCACACCCCTAGCTGCTGTAATAATAGTGATGATGATAATAATGATAAAAACTAATGATGATGATGATGATGATTTTGTATGTTTACTCATTTTTATGATTGTTTTTATCTCTTTGTTATTGTTTTGTTTAACGCATCGGTCAAACCGGCGTGTTCTTTAGCTGCCGGGTCGCACGAGCATGTCCGTGCGAGTACCGGTTCTTGACGTCTGCAGCACGGGGCTGCGCCGGATGACAGACAGCAACCACCAACAGACGTGCCAGAAATCTCTCGACCCCTATGGGATCGAACCTGAGACCTCTCGCATGCCAGCCACCTCCACGAACTTATGTCATGGCAAGGCTTCGTCCACGTTTTCCTTCCACTGGCGGGAGATAGGGGCCGCAGGTGATGAGCCGTCAGCAGCCGGGCTCCGGGCTCCACAAATCCGCCAGGCACCATCCTTTTCCATGCTCTCGGTCATAGTGCCGACATGCTAGGGGGTTCCTGGCTACGGGAATGTTCCGCTCCGCCTACTCGCTCGCCAGGTTGGCCGCATAGCTCCCGCCTCCAGAGGTGGTCAACAATGCCCAGGACGGCATTGCCCCCCACAAGTAGAAAGCTGCAGGTTCGATGATTCGAACTGGCAACCGCCTCCCGATCCCACACAGCGATTTCACCAATGACATTAGCGCTATGAGCCCCGGCCAACTCGGGCCTTTGGGGAATACATGTGACTTGAAACATGGTTGGAGGCACTGGCTTCAGTTGAATACTTGCAGACGGTGCCTTGAAGGTTGCTGCGTGCCTTGCGCCACACACCTTTCGTCAACCACATTGCATGCCGCCACCTCTCCCGTTTCCCCTGCCCTGCAGTCCCGCCCTCTCCGCCCTCTCCACAGCCACCACCCTCTCCACAGCCACCACCTTCTCCACAGCCACTACCCTCTCCTCGGCCACCACCCTCTCCACAGCCACCACCTTCTCCACAGCCACCACCCTCTCCCTCGAGCCCTCCCCCTCCGAGACCGCCCCCTCCAAGCCCGCCACCTCGACGTAAGCCTGAAATGCAATCAACAACTAGTGCCGGCTCACTGCATCTTTGCCACCTGCCGTTAGCGGGTTACTGTGACATGCAGCATTATGCGCTAGCTGTGGTGCCGCTTCCTACCACTGCCACATGGTTCAGGTGTTTGTTTTTCAGGCCTCTTGCCCCGCTGCCCCGCCATCGGCACTACACAGTCAATACCATGATCCTATGGCACCTCGACTCAAACCTTGTCGCGTTTGGATATCCGCCTCACGGACCATCAATGGGATTCATGGTGCGCACACCCCCCAAAGGTCCGAGTTGGCCGGGACTCATAGTGCTAATGTCATTGGTGACATCGCTATGGATCGGGAGGTTGCGAGTTCAAATCCTTGAACCTGCAACTTTCTACTTGCGGGGGGAAAATGCCGTCCTGGGCATAGCTGACCACCCTTAGAGGCGGGGGCTATGCTGCCAACCAGGCGGAGCGAGTGGGCGGAGCGGAGCATGCCCGTAGCCGGATCAAGCCGAACATCATGGCAGTGCCGGCGCCATGACCGAGAGCATGGAACAGGATGGTGCCAGGCGGATTTGTAAAGCCGCAGAGCCCTGCTGACGGCTCATCATCTCTGGCCCCTTAACACACGCGGGTATGACCCAAGCGTAACGTTTCCCCTTTGGTGCGCACTACCTGTATTGAACGTGTACGCGACAACGCGTGTAAGGAGCTAGTATGGAGCAAGCGAATGAAACCGAACCATAGTGCGCCGGCATCTCTAAAGTGAGATGCCATCGTGCCGTGAGGCAACCAGCTGCTGGCTGTAATTGCTGACGATGTGCGCACCACTATGGGGACTGAAACAGTCCCAAGAATGACCATCTTCGGTGTTATGCAAGTAGAAGTGGCGGATAGATGGAATCGACGATCGCACAGGCGACCGCTTCTTCAATGGCTGGCCTGTACCCCCATTAACGTGTACCTCATGTGCCTGCGGGCTGTTCCTGGCTACAGCCCCACCCCCCCAACCCCCCTCCCCACGTCCGAGTCCGCTACCTCCGAGCCCCCCACCTGCACGTAAGCAGGAGGGCCATCAACAACTAGTGCCGGCCTCACTGTGTCTTTGCCACCTGCCGTTAGAGGGTTACTGTGAGATGCAGCATTGTACGCCGTGGGGCCGCGTCCTATGGCGGGCAGGCATGCCCCCCCCTTGGCCTCGACTCAAAGCATCGTCGCGTTTGCAGATCCACCGCACAGAACGATCAAACCTCGGCTGTTGGTCACCATTTGAAAACGTGTACGCCAAGTGTGGACAGAAATGGCTATTTCCACATTCCCTACGGAACCATGGGAGGCCCACTGGCACATCCTGATCCTTCCCCTCAAAGGATCGCGCGACGGTGACGTGAGTCCACTGTCTGTCTGAGCTACAGACAGTGGACTCACAGACAGTGGACTCACGGCTCCGTCGCGCGTAGCTCTTTTCAGGGTCCACTAGGCCGAATTCAAGCTTTGTTTGTGGCCGCGGTGCGATTTATGGATAATGGCCACATTCATGTATTGGTATGGATTGGTTTACGGCTGAGAGAGAACAGCCGTTGTTGGATTGCACAACAGGTTCCAGGGGGGAATCATGAAGCCAACATAGCGTAGTGTCCACCTGGTTCCAAGAGCTCAGGCGTGTTGAAGAACGGCCTTATCTGCAAGTGCCGATGCATGTGATGCATTGGATTTGCCATCCGCCTGATTCTAACGCTCCTCGGATGAACACATGCAGCCAATAGACCGTGGACGTATGAGCCCAACACGGACTTCTACGGCAACGACATCGCCTTCCTTCGTGAGCCGAGGCCAGCAGCGGCCGGCAGTTTCAATGACTGCGGCGCGCAATGCCTGGCAACCGTTGGCTGCCGCGCCTTCACGTGGATACGATTCTATGATCCCACCCTGAATATCTGGTGCTTCCTCAAGACGCAGCGTGGAACCGACATCCGAAACGACACACGGCTGGATTCGGGGGTTCTCACACGTGAGTGTAAAGGGTTGTCGGCACATTGAATGTACGGCTGGTGTGCACAACTACAGTGGCCAATTTCCTAAGGGCTGTCGGCACGTTGAATGTAGCCTAGTGTCTGTGCACAGCTTAAGTGGCTATTCCCTTCGGAACCATGTGAGGCCCACTTGCACAGAATGCCCACAACCTTCCCATGCATGTGCACTACCGACGGTGGCGGACAAATGCCTAGTAGGTGTGTATGTGGGATGGCGGTGGTTGAGCGATTAGTAAGGCCCTGCACAACATACAGGAGCGAGGCCCAGCAGCAGCCCCCTCAATCGACGCGAGGTGGTTGACAATGCGTGTTGTTTTTGTTATTAAATGTCCCCCCCAAAGGTCCGAGTTGGCCGGGGCTCATTGCGCTAGTGTCATTGGTGACATCGCTATTGCTCGGGAGGTCGCCAGATCGAATCTTCATCGAACCTGCAACTTTCTACTTGCGGGGGGAAATGCCGGCCTGGGCATAGTTCACCACCCTTCGAGCTGGGACTATGTATGCTGCCAACGGCCAGACGAAGCGAGTAGGCGGAGCAGAGCGTGTTCGCCGGATCAAGCCGAACATGCTGGCGCCATGACCGAGAGCATGGAACAGGACGGTGCCAGGCGGAGTTATAAACCCGCAGAGCCCTGCTGACGGCGCATAACCTCTGGCCCCATAACACATGCGGGTATGACCCAAGCGTAACGTTTCCCCAAGCGTAACGTTTCCCCTTACTAGATGTGTATGTGTACGGTTATCTCCGCCAGTGGAAGGTAAAACTGGACGAGGCCTTGCCACGACAGAAGTTCGTGGAGGTGGCTGGCATGCGAGAGGTCTCGGGTTCGATCCCCATAGGGGTCGAGAGATTTCTAGCACGTCTGCTGGTGGTTGCTGTCTGTCATCAGGCGCAGCCTCCCTGCTGCAGACGTTAAGAACCGGTAATCTCACGGATATGCTCGTGCGACCCGCCAGCTAAACACACACGCCCGTTTGACCGATGTGAAATGTTTACTGTTGTAATTGTTGTTTTGATTGTTATTCATGTTTTTTTCATTTTAATTGTTTTTATTGCTGTTATTATTGTTATTGCGCTTTCGGCTGGACCTTAAACCTTTGGGGGGCCCAAGTTTGGACGAGCAACTGAATCGGAACTCGTCAAAGCAAGGCCTGGACTCCACAACAGCGGTCGCGCGGCTAGCGCAAGGCAGAAGACGTATACTAGGCCTAGAATACGAGGCTTTGCCGCTCTCATTGCTGTGCTCTTGCCCGTGGTGACCGGCGCAAGGCTTTGCCTGCTCGTCCAAACGTGAGGACTTAAGTTTTAAAGACGTGACGAAAGCGCAATACTATTATTGTTATTGTTTTTTGTTTTTATCATTGTTTTTTGATTTGTATTGTTATGATGATGATGTTCATTGTTGTTATTGTTATTACTGATTATTGTCTTTATTGCATATGTACGGTGGTATTCGGCTTGTGCAAAAGCGATTATGGGTCCTTTGCCCCATATGCATAATCGTACTGCCCTGCTGCCGTCCAATGCCCGTACGTCATGAATGGGTCCATTGCCCCTCGCCTGGCCTGCGCAGGAGCCTGAGTACCGCAGCACCCAGGCCGGGTCCCAGCACCCGTATGCTTCTTGTAGTGTTTCAGGTGCCGGTTGGTGCTGTCCGGCTGGGAAAGCCGCTGCTGGCTCTCGTCGGCTCATTGTAGTAGTGTCGTAAATGTCTTGCCATTTCACCGCAGCAATCCGTTTTACGTGCCGTCTTTTAGAGCAGCCGTACAATGCGTTTGTGTGCGCTTGGGCCGTGCTGATGTAGCTGATGTAGCTGATACGGAACGCTACAGACCGTTTCCCGCGTTTTCTTTGTTTCCTTGCACCCAACTGCCATCCCTTCGAACTCATGCCGAGGTTAGTGTCAACACGGTGCACTCCGCCTGGTCACTTGCCTGTCGGCGTGAAGCCTTTGAGGTGTTGGTACTTCGGCCGCCTAGTGTATTCGCCATAAGCAGCGCTTTCTCTTAGGGCAAGTTCTTTAAGCGTTATGTGCAGGCTGTAATTGTGCAGTCGGTTATCGGTCAACCTGCAGCACCCCACCCTCGGCCCCGGCCCAGTGCAGGCCCCCACCCCAAGCCAGCAGCAGCCCCACGCAAAACTGCCCGCCTCACCAACACAGGGACATCCCACCACGCGGCCCGTTGGAGGGCTGTACGCAGACGTATCCTTGAGGATGCGGTGGCGCACACCCAACTCGCACAGGTTGCCGCCCTGACAGCGATGCATCGTTGCAGACAGGCTACAGCCGCAGCGCACATCACGGTGTATGGCCTGTACAACAGCGGTCCAGGACCTGAATACGAGAGCATCTCGGCCGTTGTCGGTGGGCGCATCTAGCGCATCAGGATAAGGCAGACCCCCGGGGTCTGGGCCGATAGCCCGCCAACTGTCAGCTATGAACGAAGTGAGCAGCACACAGTTGTAGCGCGCGGCACCCTGGGCCTGTACCACCTGCTCAACTACAACGTTACCTCCCCCTTCCGCCGCACGGGGCATCTCTTTGGCCATGTGATGGGGTGGATGAAGTTCCTGCGCACCTGCTGGTAGAGTGGGAGAAGGCAAAGGAACCCATCGCAAGCTGAAACACCATACCAACTGAAGAGACCCGCCGGACTGAGGCATATCGCAGTCGCCCGCCAGAACCCTGGTGGTTGGGTAGTTCGTAAGGATGCTTCATGCTACCCTTCTTAAAACCCTAGAAAAGCCATGCCGCCGTACTTTCGTACGGTTGCGTCCTAGCCCAACAACCGGAACAAACTGTGCATCGCGAGCGAGCTGGGTCAAGGACGCGGAGAGCTGCCCTCCATACACGGCTAGCAAGCTCTGCAGGCTGCCACACTCCGGCCCCTGCGCTCCGCAGCTTATGTGCCCGACGCCACAACGAACATACCGCGCCCAACTGCCTCAGCTGGCTGCGCACAACTGTTGCAGCGCCGCGCCGGGCGGCCCCTCCCCGCAAAAGCCGCAGCACGCGGCGACCGCCAGCGTCCCGTTGATTTCAATTTGCGTTTTGGAACATAGCGGCGTGTTTGCGCAAAAGGCTCTTGTCCTGCACGTTTGTGCGGGCGCGAATGACAGGCCAACCGCCAGCGTCCTTGTGAGAGGTACTGCGCGGCCGGAAACATTTCAAAGCGTACGGCAGGGCATCATATTCAGGTCAATATGTACCTAGTGCACGAGAAGGCCCAGCAGCACGCACGGCTGGCCGAGTTGCTCCAGGCGGCGGGCTGGAAGGTGCGGTACACGCAGCAGGCCGCCATCGCCCTAGGCGTCTGCGGATCCATTGGGAAACAATTGGTCCGACACTGAGGGGCCTCGGTGTGGAGCCTGCAGCGGCACAGCGCTGTGCATCCAAACTGCACGCGCACGCCGTCCTGGCGGGGCATACCATCATCAAGCTCCGCCGGCACCTGGAGCGGCCCGCAGGACAACGCCTGGCTACAAGCCCAGCGCAGGCAGCACAGGAGGGGGCCCGCCGTGGCGCCAACCGGCGGCGGCCCGGGGCCGCCGGCTAAGCGGCCCACCCCCTCCCTGTTGTCTGACCCTGGTGGCTGGGTAGGTACCCTACGGGTACTACGGGTACCGTCGTAAGATGAGCACTTGAATGCGAGTCCATCGTGCCCAGCCCCCTTAACATACGCGGGTGTGACCCAGCGTACTATCATTATCATTATCATACCTAGGCGTGGAGCAGCAACACGCGGTCCCATCCGCAGAGCCCTGTGTGGTCGCGCATGACAGGCCAAACGCCATCGTCCTTGTCAGCTGTACTGCGCGACAAGGAACATTCAAAAAGAGTACAGGCAATCATATCCAGCACAATATGCATCAGGTAATAAGCAACAAACGCGGCCTCTTGCTACTAGCCTTGAAGGCCTGCGCGTTTCCTGCCGCTTGTTGCCATGTCCCACAAACATACCGTCAAGTACGTCAAGGGCCTGGGCACGCCGGGATGTCACGTTCAATCATGTAGCAGGGTCACAGGGGCATATATTCCAGGCTTGGTAGTACCCTAATTCAACTGCAAACCGTGTGGCTCACCTTGCGGGCCAGACCTGGCCACGGTGACCTAACGCGGGCTATCGCTCGTACACGCGACCTAACGCACAGGGCCCGTTCTCATGTGTATAGTAGTGGGTTCGTTACAAGGGGGGCCGCAAGGCCGGGTGGCACAAGGGCAGCCCAAGAACGCCAGAACGACGCGGAACGAGGCCGAACGAGACGAAACCGAAGCAAGGCAGACCTGGCTAGGCAACACGGCGGCGGCGCACTGCAAGGCGCCAAGCCGCAGGCGCCCAGCACAGAACTACGACCGGCAGCCAGCAACAGGCAACAGAGACCGGAAGCGCAAGAGGCGAACAGCAGCAAGGAACCTCAACAAACAGCGACCAGCGGCAAAGGAACGGGGCCGCGAATAACCAACGAGAGAAACCGAAAATCAAAGCCAACGGCAAAAACCAGGCGGCAACAACAGGGGGTTAGTGGGAGTCATCGTCAATGAGGGACCAAAAGCGTTCGGCAGCGAGGTTTGCAGCGGCGGCGGGTGCATCAGGGACGTGCGGGCCCACAGGACACGGCGTCCGAACTCAATGGCTGCAACAGCCGCCAGGGCAATGCTAATCCAGCGATCACGGCCGGGCCGGTAGCCGGGGGGCGGGGTCAGGAGCCACAAATGCTCGCGGGTGACGGCCGTGACGGGCCCCCGGGGAGGCGTGCGTCCGTCAGCTGGGCCAGGACAGCCTGGGCGACGGTGCAATCCCAGAAGGTATGGCAGCGGCCGCGAGAGGATGGCGTTGCAGCTCCACAGGGGCAGGTCCACGAGCGAAAGCAGGCGCCAGGGAAGGAGTTGCTGGCGAGGCGCCAGAGCGGTTCCTTGACGCGATTGTCAATGCGGGCACGCCACACCGTAGTTAGGGTGGACTGGAAGGCCGCCAGGTGTGGTGTTGTGGGGGGGAGGAGAGAGGGTCGGTCCAGGGCGTCACGCACGAAGTGGAGGTGGCAGGAAGCACGGTAGGTTGCTGTACCCGTCTCAAGCAGGGCAGTGATGTTCCGGACGCTGGGAGAGGGGGTGAGCGGGGCAACAGGCGGTGTAGGGGGGACGGGGACGGTGGAAGGCAGCGGAGTCCAGGCAAGGGGGACAATGGCGGCCCGCAGGGCATCTGGCGACGAGTAGACGGAGAGGAGGACGGAGCGGCGGGTTGCAGGGGTGGCCAGGGCGGGTGGGGCGTCAGTCTAGTCAGTCGTTGTGGTAGCAAGGGGGCCCAGGGCAGAGAGGGCGGATGCTGCCCGGCGAAGGAAACCAGGTGGGAGAGGAGAGTAGTATAGTGCTTGCGCGTCCTTGATGCAGCTCTCCGGCGTCGGCGGCAAGAAGCGCGCTGCTGCACGCCGCTGCGGCGCTGGCGGCGGCGCACGTCATGCTGCCGGGGACAACGAGCGGACTCGATCGACAGGACAGGACGGGGCACCGTGCAACGCCGCACGGCAGACGTCTGCGGCTACCTGCGGCAATGAACACTATGAGAACACGAGGGGAAAATGGTGAACAAGGAACGCCTTCACGAGTTAGGGAAGCTAACATGGAAGCCACCAAGGAATCCTTAACGCAGGGCCCAAAAACTGTGAAAAACTGCGCTTCGGCGAGTTCCTGGTGGCGCGCAGCGTGATGTTTACGGCCGCCAGACCCTATTCTGTCCCCTGTCATCGCCACGTGTGCAGCACAGGAGCGTTATAAAACACCTCCCGTGCGTGAATCCGGTAACTGCAAAACACTGATTACATTATTGAGCTACCGCGCACGGGACGGGACAGCGACACGCCGGCCAAACCATCCTCAGCCCAGCAGGATGCGATGGTTATCGCTCAAGGACCCGGCCGCTTTCCAGTTCAGAGGTCTCCTTGACTTCACATCTTCATCGTGTGTAACAATATCGTGTGCATGTCGTGACCCGCGGCAATTTACTTGCTGTTGCCTGTTGGCCCGCGGCCATGTGGCATGCGGCGGCGTGAGGTGTGTGATCAACTTTACTTCGTTGCGTTGCTCCCAGATCGCCATCGCCTAAGTAGTTTTTTACGTGTTCGTCCCAGACCACTAGGCGGGCAAGCAGACTAGGCTATGCCTACCGCATTGAAAACGGGCAAATGCTCAAATGCCAGGGGGATGATTTCCAGGCACTTGCCTTCAGGCTGCATCTGTTTCAACTGAGATGTCCGTGTTACTTGAAGCACCCCATGACATCTGCTTTTGTCGCAAGGGCACTGGAAGTCTCGCTTATCTCCTCCAAGAGATAACCAGGTTACAGGCCTGCCCAAACGAAACCTGATCACCCTTTGCCAGGTTTTGTCGCAGCAGGCAGCTGGCGACGACGTCTACATAGATGACTGGCACGCAAGACTTGTTCGGCATGGTGTTCGTGTAGTTCGTGCGGGGCGACACGGTGGGTTTATAGCGCATTGAATGCTTCCAGTACGTCCGTGAGGCAGTATTTTGTGCTGAAGGCCCGCATGCTTGTCATGCATCTACGTTGACTGACCCTACCGTCGGGCCCACGTGCAGGCATGCAAGCACGAACGTTATCCAGCTTCATGAAGCTCGATGACATCGACCCGCTGAACCTTGCTAACTGGGTAGACGCGGCGGGCCGGCAGTATGTGTTGCCGCTCATGGCCGCCGCTGAAGCTGCTGACGCACCACGGGTTTGGACCCTAGCCAGCTCTAGTTCGCGGGCAACCACGCCGGACTGTAGGTCCCTGTGGAAGGGAGCGTTGGCGCCACGCACAATCTCTATTACTTACATGCAGCGGTCATGGCTGCGTCTGGAGGTAAGGCTCCGTCGCGCGTAGCTCTTTTCAGGGTCCACTAGGCGAATTCAAGCTTTGTTTGTGGCCGCGGTGCGATTTATGGATAATGGCCACATTCATGTATTGGTATGGATTGGTTTACGGCTGAGAGAGAACAGCCGTTGTTGGATTGCACAACAGGTTCCAGGGGGGAATCATGAAGCCAACATAGCGTAGTGTCCACCTGGTTCCAAGAGCTCAGGCGTGTTGAAGAACGGCCTTATCTGCAAGTGCCGATGCATGTGATGCATTGGATTTGCCATCCGCCTGATTCTAACGCTCCTCGGATGAACACATGCAGCCAATAGACCGTGACGTATGAGCCCAACACGGACTTCTACGGCAACGACATCGCCTTCCTTCGTGAGCCGAGGCCAGCAGCGGCCGGCAGTTTCAATGACTGCGGCGCGCAATGCCTGGCAACCGTTGGCTGCCGCGCCTTCACGTGGATACGATTCTATGATCCCACCCTGAATATCTGGTGCTTCCTCAAGACGCAGCGTGGAACCGACATCCGAAACGACACACGGCTGGATTCGGGAGTTCTCACACGTGAGTGTAAAGGGTTGTCGGCACATTGAATGTACGGCTGGTGTGCACAACTACAGTGGCCAATTTCCTAAGGGCTGTCGGCACGTTGAATGTAGCCTAGTGTCTGTGCACAGCTTAAGTGGCTATTCCCTTCGGAACCATGTGAGGCCCACTTGCACAGAATGCCCACAACCTTCCCATGCATGTGCACTACCGACGGTGGCGGACAAATGCCTAGTAGGTGTGTATGTGGGATGGCGGTGGTTGAGCGATTAGTAAGGCCCTGCACAACATACAGGAGCGAGGCCCAGCAGCAGCCCCCTCAATCGACGCGAGGTGGTTGACAATGCGTGTTGTTTTTGTTATTAAATGTCCCCCCCAAAGGTCCGAGTTGGCCGGGGCTCATTGCGCTAGTGTCATTGGTGACATCGCTATTGCTCGGGAGGTCGCCAGATCGAATCTTCATCGAACCTGCAACTTTCTACTTGCGGGGGGAAATGCCGGCCTGGGCATAGTTCACCACCCTTCGAGCTGGGACTATGTATGCTGCCAACGGCCAGACGAAGCGAGTAGGCGGAGCAGAGCGTGTTCGCCGGATCAAGCCGAACATGCTGGCGCCATGACCGAGAGCATGGAACAGGACGGTGCCAGGCGGAGTTATAAACCCGCAGAGCCCTGCTGACGGCGCATAACCTCTGGCCCCATAACACATGCGGGTATGACCCAAGCGTAACGTTTCCCCAAGCGTAACGTTTCCCCTTACTAGATGTGTATGTGTACGGTTATCTCCCGCCAGTGGAAGGTAAAACTGGACGAGGCCTTGCCACGACAGAAGTTCGTGGAGGTGGCTGGCATGCGAGAGGTCTCGGGTTCGATCCCCATAGGGGTCGAGAGATTTCTAGCACGTCTGCTGGTGGTTGCTGTCTGTCATCAGGCGCAGCCTCCCTGCTGCAGACGTTAAGAACCGGTAATCTCACGGATATGCTCGTGCGACCCGCCAGCTAAACACACACGCCCGTTTGACCGATGTGAAATGTTTACTGTTGTAATTGTTGTTTTGATTGTTATTCATGTTTTTTTCATTTTAATTGTTTTTATTGCTGTTATTATTGTTATTGCGCTTTCGGCTGGACCTTAAACCTTGGGGGGCCCAAGTTTGGACGAGCAACTGAATCGGAACTCGTCAACAGCAAGGCCTGGACTCCACAACAGCGGTCGCGCGGCTAGCGCAAGGCAGAAGACGTATACTAGGCCTAGAATACGAGGCTTTGCCGCTCTCATTGCTGTGCTCTTTGCCCGTGGTGACCGGCGCAAGCTTTGCCTGCTCGTCCAAACGTGAGGACTTAAGTTTTAAAGACGTGACGAAAGCGCAATACTATTATTGTTATTGTTTTTTGTTTTTATCATTGTTTTTTGATTTGTATTGTTATGATGATGATGTTCATTGTTGTTATTGTTATTACTGATTATTGTCTTTATTGCATATGTACGGTGGTATTCGGCTTGTGCAAAAGCGATTATGGGTCCTTTGCCCCATATGCATAATCGTACTGCCCTGCTGCCGTCCAATGCCCGTACGTCATGAATGGGTCCATTGCCCCTCGCCTGGCCTGCGCAGGAGCCTGAGTACCGCAGCACCCAGGCCGGGTCCCAGCACCCGTATGCTTCTTGTAGTTTCAGGTGCCGGTTGGTGCTGTCCGGCTGGGAAAGCCGCTGCTGGCTCTCGTCGGCTCATTGTAGTAGTGTCGTAAATGTCTTGCCATTTCACCGCAGCATCCGTTTTACGTGCCGTCTTTTAGAGCAGCCGTACAATGCGTTTGTGTGCGCTTGGGCCGTGCTGATGTAGCTGATGTAGCTGATACGGAACGCTACAGACCGTTTCCCGCGTTTTCTTTGTTTCCTTGCACCCAACTGCCATCCCTTCGAACTCATGCCGAGGTTAGTGTCAACACGGTGCACTCCGCCTGGTCACTTGCCTGTCGGCGTGAAGCCTTTGAGGTGTTGGTACTTCGGCCGCCTAGTGTATTCGCCATAAGCAGCGCTTTCTCTTAGGGCAAGTTCTTTAAGCGTTATGTGCAGGCTGTAATTGTGCAGTCGGTTATCGGTCAACCTGCAGCACCCCACCCTCGGCCCCGGCCCAGTGCAGGCCCCCACCCCAAGCCAGCAGCAGCCCCACGCAAAACTGCCCGCCTCACCAACACAGGGACATCCCCCACGCGGCCCGTTGGAGGGCTGTACGCAGACGTATCCTTGAGGATGCGGTGGCGCACACCCAACTCGCACAGGTTGCCGCCCTGACAGCGATGCATCGTTGCAGACAGGCTACAGCCGCAGCGCACATCACGGTGTATGGCCTGTACAACAGCGGTCCAGGACCTGAATACGAGAGCATCTCGGCCGTTGTCGGTGGGGCGCATCTAGCGCATCAGGATAAGGCAGACCCCCGGGGTCTGGGGCCGATAGCCCGCCAACTGTCAGCTATGAACGAAGTGAGCAGCACACAGTTGTAGCGCGCGGCACCCTGGGCCTGTACCACCTGCTCAACTACAACGTTACCTCCCCCTTCCGCCGCACGGGGCATCTCTTTGGCCATGTGATGGGGTGGATGAAGTTCCTGCGCACCTGCTGGTAGAGTGGGAGAAGGCAAAGGAACCCATCGCAAGCTGAAACACCATACCAACTGAAGAGACCCGCCGGACTGAGGCATATCGCAGTCGCCCGCCAGAACCCTGGTGGTTGGGTAGTTCGTAAGGATGCTTCATGCTACCCTTCTTAAAACCCTAGAAAAGCCATGCCGCCGTACTTCGTACGGTTGCGTCCTAGCCCAACAACCGGAACAAACTGTGCATCGCGAGCGAGCTGGGTCAAGGACGCGGAGAGCTGCCCTCCATACACGGCTAGCAAGCTCTGCAGGCTGCCACACTCCGGCCCCTGCGCTCCGCAGCTTATGTGCCCGACGCCACAACGAACATACCGCGCCCAACTGCCTCAGCTGGCTGCGCACAACTGTTGCAGCGCCGCGCCGGGCGGCCCCTCCCGCAAAAGCCGCAGCACGCGGCGACCGCCAGCGTCCCGTTGATTTCAATTTGCGTTTTGGAACATAGCGGCGTGTTTGCGCAAAAGGCTCTTGTCCTGCACGTTTGTGCGGGCGCGAATGACAGGCCAACCGCCAGCGTCCTTGTGAGAGGTACTGCGCGGCCGGAAACATTTCAAAGCGTACGGCAGGGCATCATATTCAGGTCAATATGTACCTAGTGCACGAGAAGGCCCAGCAGCACGCACGGCTGGCCGAGTTGCTCCAGGCGGCGGGCTGGAAGGTGCGGTACACGCAGCAGGCCGCCATCGCCCTAGGCGTCTGCGGATCCATTGGGAATCAATTGGTCCCAACACTGAGGGGCCTCGGTGTGGAGCCTGCAGCGGCACAGCGCTGTGCATCCAAACTGCACGCGCACGCCGTCCTGGCGGGGCATACCATCATCAAGCTCCGCCGGCACCTGGAGCGGCCCGCAGGACAACGCCTGGCTACAAGCCCAGCGCAGGCAGCACAGGAGGGGGCCCGCCGTGGCGCCAACCGGCGGCGGCCCGGGGCCGCCGGCTAAGCGGCCCACCCCCTCCCTGTTGTCTGACCCTGGTGGCTGGGTAGGTACCCTACGGGTACTACGGGTACCGTCGTAAGATGAGCACTTGAATGCGAGTCCATCGTGCCCAGCCCCCTTAACATACGCGGGTGTGACCCAGCGTACTATCATTATCATTATCATACCTAGGCGTGGAGCAGCAACACGCGGTCCCATCCGCAGAGCCCTGTGTGGTCGCGCATGACAGGCCAAACGCCATCGTCCTTGTCAGCTGTACTGCGCGACAAGGAACATTCAAAAAGAGTACAGGCAATCATATCCAGCACAATATGCATCAGGTAATAAGCAACAAAACGCGGCCTCTTGCTACTAGCCTTGAAGGCCTGCGCGTTTCCTGCCGCTTGTTGCCATGTCCCACAAACATACCGTCAAGTACGTCAAGGGCCTGGGCACGCCGGGATGTCACGTTCAATCATGTAGCAGGGTCACAGGGGCATATATTCCA